>BGPT01000045.1:135291-170552 GCA_003297045.1 Symbiodinium sp. clade C Y103
CGCAACCCTCCCACCACTGTGGTGGATTGAACCATGTTGCCGTGATGCGAACGGCCGGCTGGATGGTTGCATGGACAATGAATCACATGACATTCAACACTCATCAAAAATCCAAAAATTAAAAGAAATTTTCAGAAGACAGTGTTCTTCCCGAGTGATTCATTTTGTCCATTTGCATTTCCATTTAGCCATCGAAGTCTCTCCCGCTTTGTTGCTCGTTGTCTCAGGGATTCGCTTTCATCAAATAAGGAATACCTACCGCTCTTGAGACACTCACGAAGCAATGCGGCTTCCATGCTCTTAGTAAGTGAGTCCGCTAGCATGGCCTGAGAGCTGATCCAACGAAGCGAGATATTTTCTTGCAGTCTCTCTCGAATTAAAAGACATTCCAGCAATGTTCGATGTTCTGAACACTGCGGTGGAGCATTCTTTGTGGCCACATCATAGACCGATTTGCAGTCAGTGACAGCGCTGCATTTTGGGGCCAGGCTTAGGACTTTGCTCGGATTGGTCCAATCAATACTGGGATCCTTTATCCATTCCCAGAACACTCGAATGAACCCCAGCCTGTCCAATGTGGAACTTAAAGCAACAGCTTCTGCACTTAAAGTGGAGGTAACCACCCTGGGAATCTTCTTTGAGCTCCAAGCCATTGGGCAGACCACTGCTCTTCGATTTTCAGCTAAATTTCGATCCGTAGCAAAGATCAGAGTTCCTTGTCTGGAGCTAAGATTGGCCGCTGTGGCAAAGGAAGCATCCGAAAAGGCACAAAAAGTGACATCACCAACCCTGATTGGAACAATCAACAAACAGACATGATGTTTCTTACCTTCATGCAAAACTCGGTTTGCCTCCAACAGATCCTTTACCCTTCCCTTCGGGATTGCTGATTGAAGCTGGCCAACCTTTGCTGCCAGATCTGGCCGAGTGTGAACAGCAGCATACTGTACACTGCCACAGAGACCACGCAGACATTGTCTTTCAGTCTCATTGAGTTCGGCTTCTGGGTCCTGTCTTCTATGTTTGGGGACATTGATTGGATCAATCTTTCGGATATACTCTTTCTGGTCCATCTCTATGGTCCCATCGTCCCACTGTTTGTAATGTACCCCACAGAAGTCAAACTCATGCTCATTATATGCACCAAAACTGAATTTTTCCCTGAGCTTCTGTATGGTGGCTTTGAAGTATTCGTCCCCACCCCCCAATCCGTCGTCGACGTGGATGCCCAAAACTCCCCTTACTTGTGGTTTTCCCCCTTTCCCATAAGTCACCAAGTTAAAAACACAACCATCAAAAGGACAACACACAAAACCAAGCTGTTCCAAGACCCTTCTAAATTCCATGTACCATAAGAAGGGGGCATCAACACGTCCGTATGCACCGCCCTGCAACTGGCATTGATCGCCATCTTGCATCTGCAAGGCAGATTGAAGTTCCGGAGGAGGGTGGATCCCTAATTTTCGGCCATCACCACGGCCTTTGAGAAAAGCGGTGGATATGTCGAAATTAATCAACGACCACTGTTGGGATGCTATGAGCTGAAGTACCAATTGCTTGCCATCTTTAGAAAGGGTTGGTGCATCCCGTGGGATGGATGACGAAGCTGGGTCCTCGAACCCTAGGACGACTAACCTTGCTTTGGCACGCTGTTCGGTACCCCCAGCTTCAGGAGCCTTCCAACTGAGTATCCACCGGCACCTCATCACCTGCTCAGGTGTCAGTGTGCCTTTGGCCACTCGCTGAACTGTCTTATGGTCTATCCATGCTTTCACTTCTTTGTCTTTGGCAGCATCAAAAAGCTTTTGCTCATGGGGTTCCAAACTCCGATACTGAACCTCTATTTTCTGTTTCCTTGCAGTGGATGCCAAAAGAACATGTTCGGCGAAGAATACATTGACCTGCTCCATTTGTGTGTCAGGTTGGATATGGTTTTCATATTCACATAGATGGATTTCCCAGACCCCATTGGTGGTTTCTTGATCAGGAACATCATCCCCAAAACACATAGTCCATCCTCCCCTTCCAGATCATCAGGTACGGGAATCTCATATGGTTCTAACTCTCGTGACTCGTTCGGTGGTACATCCCCGTCTACCCCTTCTTCCCCCAAACGCTCAACTGACCCACTCACACTTGGTTCTAGGGGAAATTCTTCATTGTCTGGTTGGGAGATGCTATGTGGTGTGGGTGGTTGACTTGGTCCAAGTGATGGGGAATAGGCCATGGATTGAGAGTCTTCAAGATCAGGAACAGAATCACCCAACTCAATATACCCCCTTCCTTGTGGTTTTTCATCCATGACCTTTCCTTCACCATCTTTGGGCAAACGCTGATATTCCCGGAGGGACGCCGGACGCAGCTGCTCTGGACTTGCACGAATCAGTCTGCCAAGATGACTGAGCCACACTACTCGTTTTCCTTCAAGCATCAACACCTGTGAGGGACCATACCATCTACCCCGCTCAGTCCTGTTGTTACCCTTTGATTTCCTCCAATACAAAACCCAGTCACCCGGTTCAAAACTGATGACACCTGGCCGACTACGTCTCAAAAGGGCTCTGCGGAATGCTGAGTCATTGTCCGCTTGGACAAAGGCCTTTCTGGCCGCTTCCCGTCTCTGCAAGCTATCCCGAAACCATTTTCCTTCAGGGGTCTCACTCTCTGCCAGTGCATGGCTGCCCACATCATCATCACCCGTGAGGGATGCTGGCAGTGCTCGGGATTTTCCAAGCAAACATTGCTCAGGAGTGTATCCATGAACTCGGCTCAACGAATTTTTCGCAGCGAAGGCATGGCGAAGATTTTTCTTGAAATCATGATCACTCAAAACTGGGGAATCCTTCTCCATGCGATCTAGCATGTCTTTGATCACCCTATATACCATGCACCTCACACCTTCCGTTCTGCCAGTGTGCCTCTGCCGCTATCATGGATACTTTGATCCCCTCCGATTGGAGGTACGCCGCCCATGCATCGGTAGCATATTCGCCGGGTGGGTCCAAATATAGGAGCTTGCAAGGACCGGCCCATTGGCTCCATGCTGATTCAAATGCACCTACCTGTTCATCAAAATGCCTACCACTTGGGACTCCAACATGGTACAAAGTGGCCTCATCAATAAAGTGCATGAAATGGTACACCTTTCCATTTGAGCTGGCCCAATAGGCCCCATCCCCTCCAACCACATCATTGAAATCGAGGTTGTCATGAATTTTGCCCGGTTGTGATAATTTTGTTTGGTTTTGCATTTCTACACAACCGTCACACTGCATGTCAAGTGATCCAGCAATCACTTCTTCGGAAGCCCCTCGCTCTTTGAGAAATTTGCCAAAACGCTCTGGATCAGGGTGACCCAAATTATTGTGCAGACGCCGCAAATCAGACCGAACGCTCCCCTCTAAAGCCAAAAACCGTGGTCCAGATTTGGGAATAACCTTAGGGGCCCATCCTTGTTCATATTCGGGGTTTTCTTCCTTGGAAGGTGCTGGCAAACTCTCGGGAACATGCTCACGCATTGGTGAGTCAGGTATCTCTGCCGCCGGAGACATCTCATGCACAAGTTGGGATCCATCTGATGGCCGATCAGATGATTGAACATTGGGTCTCGCACTGGAGGCATCCACAGGCTTATATCCAAATATGGTGAGAGATAATTTGGCTGGTCCAGTGCTACGAATTTGTTGCAACTTCGGAAGTTTGACCCACTCTTCGGCAGGACCTGTGTCACGGACAGCCCCCGTGTTGCGATCTACCAGCACTGTTTTCCTCCAGGGATAGATCTCTCCACCAAACGCCTGTCCATGGATGCGATGACGGTTCGTGCCACGACAAGCAACCATGAGTCGAATGTCCATTTCGGGGACCAACATTTGAACCCATTTGGTCACCATGTGATCAGCTGACAACTCAGTTCCCCCTACCCTATTTGTGTAATACCCAACATGTCGAAAAACATCTGGCCATGAGGGCGCTTTGCCATATAGGGAAGTTTCTGGTTGCTTGGCATTGACACGTTGTCTTTTCTGCAGCCGCAGCGCTTCAGGTGCCATTTCGGGATTCTCATGTTCCTCCAATCCAAGAATCATTTCCTCAATGGCCAATGGTTTCTCAAGTGTACAGTACCACAACCTTTGGGCAACCCGCCGTGCAAATGTGGCTGTGTATGCTCGTGCATAGCTAGAGATATTGGTCCACCGATTATTGATCCGAGTTTTCCCTTTAATTTGAGCATGCTCATGATCATGTCGACATGTGTATTGATGCAACCATTTGAACATCATGCGACTTGTTGTGAAAACTCGAGTTCGTTTCTGAAGAAATTGTTCTTGGTTTGGAAGTTTCAGTTTCCCAAGACGACACATATCGAATGTAGCTGGAAGTGTTCCAAGACGTGCGTCATCCAGTTCAGGTTGTTCCATCATTTCTGATCCCTGTGGTTGTTCTAAATGAAAGTGTCTTCCCTCACCCACTTGATGCAGATAGAGTGCGTTGCACAACCTGAGATGTTCTCGGTCTTGTTGACGTTCCCCTTGGATTCTATCGAACATTTCAAGACTGCGGCCCATGTTGTATCTTGCAAATGTTCCCCACAATCGACATTCGGGTGCTACCCATATATTTTCGGGTTCATACATCTTTACCCAGGTCCACAGAGTGTCTTGCCCCCGTTTCGTACTTAAATCCCCATGACTTCGGGTAAAACGAATGGCAGTACCCCCTTTTGATCTTACCTGGTGTGACAATTGGGACCCTTCCTCACAGTAAACTTCCAACAGCGTAACTGGAGACCCCTTGAAACCCGTGTGAACACTTCGACCCCTCTGCCTTTTGTCTCGTGTGAACAGTGTATCCATGGGTAAAGACATCAGTTCCCTTTCAATTGAACAAGACAACTGACAAATGTTTTCATGGATTTTCTGTTCCTCTTGAGGGCTGAGACTGGCCAGAGGTTTCTCACTGGATATATATGCTACTTCTTCGTCAATTGGATCTAGTTTCCTTCCAGGACTTGATCCGATGACTGAGACGAATTTTGACCGTGCAATTCTCGGTCGAGTTCTCTCTGCATGATGGCAATCTGAGCTCGCAGAGATCCCACACGTTCCTGGTTGACTTCGGTCTTCATCTTGTTCTCCTCCTCGAGGATTGGTCGCTTGTGTTCGCCCTTGGGGTTCTTGACTTCCTTCACCTTGCTCTCGGGAACGGCGCTCACATGTGTCCACTCCTCCGATGGTGTCGGACTTGAGCTGGCTTGGGCCTTGCTCTTTGGTGCCACTGGCAGTTGACTCAACCGGAAATGATCCGGTGACGGCTCGAGCTTCTTCATGGCCCTGCAGTACATCTGGAAACTGCGCACCCATGAGGAGACCCCTCGGCGATTCCACATTTGACCCACATAGCACTGGTCGTTCTGAAAGATCTCGGAGAATGTCTTTCCCGGATGCTTTCCCGACGGAGCACGAATCTGGCCCCACTCGTCCAGAGTTCGAATTCCCGGTGGTTTGTGAATTGCCCCGATATCCCAGTGAGTCGTGTGAGTCCTGAGTGTCTCGTCCTCCAGGAATGTGAGCTCCTCTGTGAGATACGTTCTGGATGCGATGCTGCTCATGGCTGTAAAGTGCTTGAAGCGATGGGGAAAACCTGACACCTTGAGCCTGATCTTCGATGGATGTGTTTTCATATACCGTGTGTATGGATTCTTTATTACACTCTCTTTTGTCTTGAAATTCATCAAACCATATCCCTTGACTTTGTTCATCAGACTTGTCATATGTATCCTTCATGGCCAGATTCTTGGAATGTCCATTCGTGTTCTCTGTTTCTTCGTGACCCATGTGCATGCTCTCTGTTGGAATGATTGCATTAACACTTGGTGGAAATTCGGGATATGTGTGGTCAGACATATGAGCCCCGACACGTGTCATGTTTTGATCACGTCCAGTGTCCCCATGTGATGAACCCCCATGTTCCATGTCTTGCTCATGAACTTTTGTGTGCATGATTACTTCCTCATCATTCAAACCAGATGGAGAACATGTCAACAGTTCAGCAACTCTGACACTGAGAAGATTTTTCCGGCAGGTGTGAAGTGGAATTGCCCTTGTTGTGTCCTTAAACCTGAGAACCTGATCTTCTACATCAACAATCCCTCTAAGACCTCTCAGGATGGAATTTGAGATGAGGAACGGAGTTTGCCCGGGCACAACTTCCACTCTGATCCAGCCCTTTTCACTTCGAGGAAGGAGAATGGCAAATCGACTTGTCAGCTTTGATGAATTTCCAAACTTGAACACTACACCAGGGGTCCGAGCTCGATATGTCAATTTCCTGAGATGATCTGGAAGTGAATCCAACATACCTTTCAAACGTTGTTCACCTATGACCGCTCGACTTGCCCCGGTATCTATGATTGCCTCTCCTGTCGTTTCCTCACAGTTAAAAAGACAGTCGACACCAGAAAAACTGAAGCTACTTTCAGGCTCAGCACCAGTGCTGACCGTTGGGCATGGATCCGACGTGGATACGCTGGCTGTTGCTGCATCAGTGCGAGGTCCAAAATGGTTCCTACAGCATGTCGTGAGCTTGGAGGTCAGTTTGGTGATGAACACATCATTGAAACCAGAAACAGCATTGGGGAAGCTACCATAACCACAACCATCAACATGCAAACAATGACACACTTGACCCCGATCAGACCCCTTATCAACCCAGTGAAAGTGTTCCAGCAAACTGCACTCCCCCAGACCATGGATGTTCTGTCCTACCTGCACATCATTCACATCAATCGGAATGGCATCGCTGGGCAGGGTGTCGATGACGTCCTGGGTCAGGATCGGTTCAATCACCTCCGTGGACTGTGTCTCGGCCAATCCAGTGAAATTGGTTTTCTCTTTCTCGGCAGAGTTCATAGGACATTCACGACGCCAGTGTCCTGGCTGACCGCATTTGCGGCAATTGGAATTTGCGATGCGTTCAGCAAGGCTTTTCCTTCGCTGGGCAAAGCTTGAATTGTTGTTCCAAGGCCCCCCAGCTTTCCCCTTCTTTCCTCCTCCGCGTCCCTTGCTGTTTGCATCTTTGCCCCACAAGGGCCAAAAGCCTCTGCTCCGGGCTTTCTCCCTGAGACGATCCCTCGCCTCCTGGTACGTGCTGAAGCACGCGGCTAGTTCTTGGGAATCTTGGCAGGTCAAAAGGATCTGTTCCTCAAAGTCCTGGACGAAATGGGCATCCTCGTCATGCTCCTCCAGCAGTACCTGGTGGATGGCATCTTCATCCATTTCTGGTTCCTGCGGCACCCAGGCATGATGGATGTCCTCAGCTTCATCAGTGTAGTTGATATCATAGGTCTTCTGTTTGGCGACACCACGGCTTCCCGACTGCAGATCAGAAAAGAATCGTGATCCCAAGAGTCGGATGGCCTTTTTGGCCTTGTCATACTCCAACTTCCCACCTGCATCCATGATCACCTTCTTGCGATCCTCTGGTGCGAGACTTGACTGTCTCAAGAGGATGTAAGCTCGGATTTCCTCAAGCTTCACCTCCCGGCTCAGAAGATCATCGAATGCCACGTCATGGCGGCTCAGGTAGGAATCATTTGTCTCGTCCTGGTACTGTTTGGTGGTGTATAGTGCTCTTTCAAACAGATCATATCGATCTTCATCATCCAAGCGTCCCCATGTGCCGCCCAAGGATTCTACCAAGTACTTCACTCCATCAGCCGAGCGAAGTTTGTCAGCCTTCAGTCTGGCAATCTTTTGGAATGCCACTCCCTCCACTTGCAACGCTGCACGTGGTGCCAGATGCTGGATATGCTCCGGTGGCCACAGATCACGAAGAAACTCAAGTTTTCGGGTGTAGGTCCTAAGGTCCGTCACCCCCGGCTCGAACTTCGGAATCTGATGCCACGGCAACGAAGATGAAGGCAATTGTGCCCCAGATCCCGCTGCTTCCGCAGGTTCTGCTGAACCCGACATGGCTCACAATCTCTACGGTGTGATGTTGCTCCTACAACACCTGTTTCCCTGAGGAACCCTGTTACCTCTACCTGCGGCAGCCCAGTGGGCTCCGCTACCAATCTGAATCTACTTTCAATCTTTGGGGAACCCTGTTCTGCCCACACTCCTGTTTGTCCGTGCCTTTGCCTATGGCTCGTGACCGCAACCCTCCCACCACTGTGGTGGATTGAACCATGTTGCCGTGATGCGAACGGCCGGCTGGATGGTTGCATGGACAATGAATCACATGACATTCAACANCGCAACCCTCCCACCACTGTGGTGGATTGAACCATGTTGCCGTGATGCGAACGGCCGGCTGGATGGTTGCATGGACAATGAATCACATGACATTCAACATCATACATACATAATCATACATACATAATCATACATACATGATCATACATACATGATCATACATACATGATCATACATACATAATCATACATACATAATCATACATACATAATCATACATTACATTACATTACATTACATTACATTACATTACATTACATTAGTAATGTAATGTAATGTAATGTAATGTAATGTAATGTAATGTAATGTTTACATTACATTACATTACATTACATTACATTACATACATATGCAAATGTATGTGTGTGTATATATATATATATCGATACTAATTTGAATGCCCCAGAATGGCAAAGTCAGTGGGGAAAATGATGGCGAACCACTGGACCTCAAATGTAGTTTCACAGTTTCCAGCGGATCGTTTCAGGCTCTCAACGAGGTGAACCAATCAGCCAGCGAGATGGGGGCCATGAAATTGGACGTGCCGGCGATGCCTGTGGGGGAGAGCGATGGCCCGGACGATTGCCAGGTTCAGTGAGGTGCTGGGCCTACGCCCAAGGTGTAGGCTCGGCGAAGCGTCCAAAAATGCTGCGATCCAGATTTTCAAAGGTTCATCACTGAAATGATTGGTGTACTCTTTTGCCCGCATTGTATGTGTATAAGTGCACACACACATGTATATCTGTATGTGTATATGTATACAATATACCGGGCATACATGTATATGTATATACATGTACATATTTGTATACCTATATATATATAAATATGTATAGGTATATATATCTCTCTCTCTCTCTATATCTATATGCCAACATACCTATATACCTATATGCCTATATACCTATATGCCTATATTCCTTCATACCTATATATTATATCTAGATATTTATATATTAATATTTATCTACAGTACACTGGGCATACACATAGACATAGTTATGCGTATTCATACGCCACAAGACGTGATTGAAACCCAAGTAGCTTCATATTCCTAGAACAAAAATCACACGTACCTTCGGGGTCCTTGATTTTTGGACTGGCCCAGTTCGTGCAAGCTGGGTGAGTTGTGACCATGTAACAGCCATGGATCATCCCAACAAGCGTTTGGAGAGTCACTGCAGCCATGAGTGTCACCAGAAAAGATGACTGAGCTGTGCCAAGATTCAGTCTGGAAATTCAAATCCGGTAAATCCTATAGAACTTCCTGAAAATTTTACAGACTATGGGTTCCGGCAGACTTTTTCCAAAAACCAGCCACTGACCAGAAATGGTTTTGGTTTTCCATTTCCTTCTCCATAGATTTTCGAGGCTACCGCGGCATAGTCTCATCTCATGTGCTGCTGGCATTTTCTTGTGGAAGGGGCACACAAAGATTCATTGGTGGTTTGGCTTGGCTTGCTGGGTGAATTGTCTGAATGTCCGCATTGTTGATACTTCCCTTGAATCCCCAAGATTGGTTGATCGTTGTATGTAAACAGCCATTTTCGAAGGCTTCTACTGAAAATTCCAGAATTACTGTCATGGGAATCCCCATTTCGGGGGACTATCCACAAAATCAGAGATGAACCCCGCTGAGATCGTGATCGGATCCTGGGGGGCCTTCACCTATTGGTCCTACAAGGAGGGGCTTCAGGGGGCCTGGAGGATCATCCTTAGTCCTCAAAGGTGCTGCCAAAAAAAAGGACGACATGGACACATGGGTAGATGATCAGAGGGTAGTGGCTATGATTAGAATCCAATCTCTAACCTATACTGCTGGGTGCTTTCAAATATATAGTGTGCCGTACTTTTCTTCTATCCTTCCTTGCTGGTAATGTTGCATATCAACGTATATCATAGATAGGTTCACGCCACCAAACAGGCTATGATAATGACCCAACCCCATTTAAGGGGTACCAGGATTTTCATGGATTTTCCCTCTTGATTTGGGGAATGAACATCCATATCTACCAGTAAATTTGGGATTCACTAGCACCCATACCCATCCGTTGATAAAGTGAAGGTTTTCCTTGAACTGTGCCGATCAGGTAGGGTGGAGTCGTTGCCAGCCAGGAATCCGCGAGACAGAAGGAGGAGGATGAGAAGCGAAAACTGAAGAAAGCTTTGAAGCCCCTTGTTTAATATCGGGAATATATCGGTGAATGTATGGGGAATATCTGGGATACAATGGACATCAACCCAGCAGTCAAGCCACGAGTGGCAAGATGGCAAAACCCAAGAGTTTTTTCAGATAGCTGGTGCAGCTAGGGTTCCACTGGTTGAGAGGACAAATCGACCCTTGGGGAGAAATCATGATCCGGAGCGCATGTAGACTGTTCATCAGAGTGATTTTGAACAGTTGCACGTGCATTGAATTTGGCAACGGTGCTTTGTGAGATGTGTGGCTCTCTCCATTGGTGCTGGACAATGTCTCAACTGTCTCGCGTGTACTCGTATCACCATTCTTGCTGTTTTTTTCCAGTTTTCAAAGGTCATTATCTCCATTTGGGCGTTTCTCTGACTGATCCCCCGAACCATGGGCTTCCTTACCAGATGTGTTTTTCGGGTCCCAAGGCTGGATCCAAACTGGAGCAAACAGGCGGTGGCGCAGCGAGCTGGGGCCCCAAGATGCACCCAAGACATGGAGCAGGAGGCTTCTTGACCCAGTTTGTAAGTGATAAGAAACAGGTTAACAATATATATATATATATATCACTGGGGTTTATCCCAGGGTCAGCTGCGCATCCTAAGTTGGGATGATCGTGTCTTGGGTATTGCAATCGCCATTTGCAAGTGCGGGATTCATCATGAACTGGATGTAAACATGTTACGATCCAACTAAATGCCAATAAGATCCAATAGGCAATAATTCAATAAGTGTGATTGGAAAATTTTGTGCTAAACCTCCAAATAGCAGCAGTACAACCATTTATCAACTATGTTCGAGAATTTGGTGGGCCAGACAGGCCCTTGAGATCCTTGAGTAGTCGGAAGTTTGACCAACCGAGGAGGAAAAGAAGCGAAAGAAACGCAAAGTCACGGCGTTTCAAGAGGCCTTGAAGTTAGAGGAAGAGGCCACCACTGACAGGTGCAGCTCCAGATGTGGTGCTGGGATACAGCTGGGATGCCCCCTAGGATGGACATGTTGCACTATGCGGAGTTGGGGTTCGAGGGTTCGATCTGCGTCCATGGTGCATAGATAGATGTTTTTTTTTGGGATTGCGGATCACCTGACTGTGTGAAAAAAAGCAATCTCTATGTTCAAGCCGCTATTTGGGATGATGATATGGATGGCTCAACCACAGAACCGCCAGGTAAACCTCGAGCTGAACCTTGCACCCAGATGCAAAGCTGTGAGCAAAAAGGAGATGGCAATGCGCCATGGGACCACAAATAAAGTCGTTGTTAGTAGATGTTAGGACCACAGTTTATAGGTCAGCACGAGTTAAAATTGCATTTTTGGTATTAGATAGACACATTTGAGCCAATCAGCCAATCCCAAATTTGTGGGCCAAAGTATGTGTGTATATAGTGGATGTATAGATACACATATCCTTTGGCCCTTTCTTTGGGGTATCAAACGAAAGATCATGAGCTTGTGCTCATTCAGGTGGGACAAGACTCGGAGCACGTTGTGTCGACAGCGATGGTTGACCTTAGCGTAAACTGAGGTTCGTAAGGGGAACCGCCATCATCATTTCATGATATTTCATGTTTATTTAACTTGCCCAGATGTGTTTATATGTGTCATGTCTGTTTATCATGGATTTTGATGTATCAACAATTTTGTATGTAAAGGATGCAGGTGGAATGCAGGTTCAATCTGCATGTTGCTACTCCTTGAAGTGCATGCGTTGTTATTTGTTGGGCCTTGCGGCCGCCAGACGATCAAAAGCCGCACTGAGTGGTGGTGGTAGAGGTGGACCCCCTTTGTAGTCCAAATGCATGGATTCAGGACCAAGAAATAGTCCTAATCTTTGTCTAGGGGGCCCGAACCAAACCAACCCAAATAGTGCTTAAGGTCAAAAGAAAGAAGGATGATGTGGCACTGGCAAAACAATGCACAATTATTAATGCAAAACCATGCAAGATCAAGCAAGTTCCCTTCCAAAAGGAGACTTACAAGTCTCCGCCAGCATTTGTTCAACGTGGCCCGTTGTAGCGGACAAAAGGAACCCTTTCAAAACGGAGGAAGACATGTGAGGAGATGCATTTCCATCACTTTTCAGGTCGACTATTTTTCTAAACAAATCCAACCGCTAATTTTTTGGTGACGATCCTCTCAGCGCCATGGATCCTCCAGCTCCACCACCCGAGTTGCCGGAGCCTCCACCACAGCCGCCTCAACCGCTGGGACCTGTGGAGGCCGTTTGTCGGCTGCAGCGCTGGTACCGGGCGCAGGCGCGAAGGCGGCGGTTCCTGGTGATCGTCAACCGGGCACGGCGCAGGAGGAAGTACCTGGAGGAGAGGAGGCGGGTGGCGCAACGCGTCTATGCCACGGAGGCACCGGGCAAAAACGGAGCGGGGTGCAGGTGCAGCGTGGATGATGTTTCACATAAATTGTGGGAGTATGGAAATAGTTACTAGCTTACATGCACAGGTCCTACTATTTGGCCTTATCACCTTCAAAAACTGAACCAGTTGAACCCAGACGCCCCATCATAGCTAGTCAGGTTGGGTGCAGCCTTTCCAGCACCATGCCCTTTTGCCAGGCGGTGATTGACGAGATGAAGGCACGCCTGGCCATGCCCTTTGGTCACCGCCTGGTGGGGCGCTACGCGGAGGCGAGAGAGGCGGAAGCGGCCACGCGCGTGCAGAGCTTGTGGCGTGCCGTGAGGGCCAAGAAGAAGTTGGTGAAGCTGGTGGGGGAGCAAAAACTGCAGCAGGTGGGGGTCCATGGGTGGTAGAATCAGCACATGTTAGTTCAGGAAAAGCAAAACGTGTTATGAATGTAGGGGGGTCAGCATTTTTGTCAGTGATTTATGACTTGTGGGGGTACGAGGCTTGACATTGTTTGAAATCCAAACCCAACTGGGTGGCGGGCACGTTGGACCACCATTTCATTTTGGGGGTGACCCTAATTTTGCTTGGGGAGATGAAACGAAATCCCAACAAAAACCGGGCATGAATGGTAAATAATGGTGAGTTGCCATTGCCATTTGGGTTTATCTAGAACTATAGTATGCACTTCATAAAATTATTAGAAAACATTAGACAATGCTATTTTGAATTCTTAAGACGTATTTTCCAAAGCACTGCTTTTTTCAAGGTGTTTAGGCACGGCATTTTGTCCCTGCCAGGCTGCCAAGAAGCTTCAAGCGTTCGCCCGGCGGCGCTGGCAACGGCAGCGGCAGTCGCCCCTGGTGCGGTCGGCGGTGGAGAACCCATTTTGGAGACCGATCCAGGCATGGGACCTGGCTCATCCTCCAGCAAACCACCATGGAAAGTTTGGATAAAATTGGGACATCCAAATAGTTAATTGATAAATTGATATAAATTGATAAACAAATTGATAATCCCTCCAAACAAATATATAACACAATTGTCTCAATTTCTCATGAATTTCCCATTGGGAAATCCAAGTTGGTGAGTGGAAAATTGACAAATCGATTGGGAATTTCAAGTGGCGCTGGATTGCGTAGGATACAAACTAGAAGGGGTAAGATGGTAGTGAACAGGGGTTGGAATCTCGACTTGTACCTCATGCCTGGTATTCCACCCCCAGCTCCCCCCCAAACAAAAAGGAACCAACACACCTCCACCCCAGCCTCCGCACCAGGAAGAGCGAGTGAAGCTGCATGAGAACGAAGTGCTGAAGAAGCGCAAGGAGTGGAGTTCCCTGACAGGTCGCGGCCTCACCGAGGCGCAGCTGAAGATCCAGGTGGGATCGGTGCCATCCATGGTGGAAAAGGATGTTTGGTTGGATGTTAGCAGATTCCCTTTCACGGTGGTGAACGTGCCAGAAGTGCCAGAAGTCATACACTTAAATTCAAAAAAAAAAAAACATTAAATTCCGCATCAATTATGAAATTACCGATTTGTTCTATGATGGTGCTCGGCATGCAGCCGGGCCATGTCATATTGCATCATGGAGCACCCGCAACCACAAGCGCCCCAGGCTGAAGGGAAGTACCATGAATTCTTGGAAGGAGCGGGTCGCTGGCGCTACGATGTTTGGCGAACCTTGCTGGAACGTGATCAAACTCGACAGATGATGGAGGCCTTGACCCGCATCCTGGCGACAAGTGGAGCCTGCAAGGATTGGAATGGCTATACTGCTTAGCAAACATGTTTGTAACCTTAGGCAACATTTCTGGACTTCTTGAGGCAACTTCAGGATCTCAATTGCAACTGAGAGTGCTTCGAACTCTCAGGTTCGTAGGTAGGTTCCAGGCTGTTCCAAGCTTGGTTGATCCTTTTTTTCTCCTCCTTCTACCGGATTATGGGGCACAAAGGTGGCCTTGTAGGATGATTCCCAGTGGCTTCAGACATTGACAAATCCCAACAGTTCTGATTCCGATCTGACATGAATTAATGATTGAAATGAAATTTCACCAGCAGTTCTGCATGTCACCGGCAGCCAGAGCTTAGGTGCCGAAGGTAAGGGCTTTGACCACCCGGTGACGGGCCTTTGCAGTGCCTTTCTCCTCTCAGAGGCCTCCGAGAAGCACCAGCACCGCGTTGCCCCAGCAGCCGGTCCGGGGGGTAGCGCGGCACAGCTGAGCTCGGCCACCGAATCGGCCAACGAAGAGCGGGAGGCGGATCTGCTGCTGCAGGGCTTGGAATCACAGCTGGGCTATGACTTTTCTATGCCTGAATTGTAAATAGGTAGGCTATGTTAATTCATGTTGATTTTATTTGAGCGGTTTCACACCATTGAGGATGGTCTGCTGATGAAGCATGTGACCCAAACAGATTGGGTTTGCCAAGAAAAAACTGCTTGGACTTTGAAGCAGTGATGGCATTGGCCGCTGATTTTGGTACAGAACCAAGTCACAGGTCCGCTAATTTGGTGCAAATGGCCAGCGCACTTGGCCACGCTGGTGCCACTGGAAAACATGCGGTGCGTGATGCGCAGAAGTTGCTGTACTTGGGTGGGGTTTTTAAAAAGACAAGACAAGATGACCAACGTGAAAAAATGAGAAAAACCTTCAGTCATTGCTACCTCTATCGCCCACGGACTTGTAATTACATCATATCCATTATAGTTCACGACTGTGATTCAGTATGATATCAACACTGGGACAATGGTTTGCTACCCCAAAACGACCAGCCATTTCTGAAGCCATTAGTCTTACATATTTGGGTGTTAGGCACCAGAGAGAAATATTATGAAAAGGTGTGAATCCTACACATGCAGAATCATGCGTGCACCTGTGAGTATATTTATGATAGTATATGCACCTTTACAAGGCGCATGCGTACGTATGTGCATTATACCGACACACACACACACATAATATGCATATCCACATGTTTAACTATTTCGCAAAAATATATGCGTACACCCTACTGATCCCTACTGCATGGCATGGCATGGGCATGGCATGGACTTGGCATGTCTATTTCTGCATGCACTGTTCAGCCAGCCTCAGCCAGGCTGCATCACCTGCTGCAAAGCTTGCTGCGTAACTCAAAGTGCAGAGGCTTCCCATCTCAATGTAGAGCTGCACTGATATGGAGATAATTATTAAACTCATTTGGGACCATGTGGGCGCGGGAAAATAGCACCGGAAATGGGACGTACCCTATCGAATGGCAATTTCAATGAAGGATCATGCTGAAAAGCCACTGACTTTGGGGTGCCAACCGTGGACGAACCCAGGGTCAAGTGCGGCTACCGTGTGTGCTGACACCATCAATGTGTGGGTCCAGAATTTTGGCGATGGGGCAGTTTACTCATGAGATTGTGAAATATGATGTTGACATGATGCAACCAGGTAACCATAGAAAGCAGTTGAAGATATACAACTATTGAAGATAGAGCATTTATGTGTGAATCGGTTCCTTGATTCTTATACATAGGAAATGGCCAGAACACACTATGCTAAGAATGGCCATGTGATCAAGGCATCAGCAATAACAAGTTGGAACAGCTCTGGAAACATTCGATCCCTGGTTCCATGATACTGGCGGCACCTTGGTTTTGGTCAAGAGAAGCCACGGGCTGAACGTTGGAATTCCAGCTGACACTGGGCCAGGCTGCAGAATCACAGTTGAATCATCCAGTGCGGGCCCTCAGAGGATCCAGCCCTGGCCCCGGGAATCCACGCAAGACCTGCTGGACCGATCTGGAAAGATCCGGACAGATTCTCTTTTCTTCTATGGGAATAGGGGCCTTCATTGGCAAGGGCCTTCATTGGCACATTTTGAGGGGTTGAGCCATCATTCTAAAACATTCTAAAACATTCCAAAATTTTTATTTTTTTGAATGTTTTTGAATGTTTTTGTTTTTTTTTGTTTTTTTTTGAATGTGTTTGATTTTTTTTGTTTTTTTTTGATTTTTGTTGTTTTTTTTTGAATGTTTTGGATTTTTTCGAATTTTTCGGAATTTTTTAGAAGGATTTTTTTGAGTATTTTTTTGATTTTTTTAGAATTATTTGGATTTTTCTTTAATGTTTTCTACCTTTATGGAATGTTTCTGAAGTTTTGGTAACTTTCCCTAATTTTCTGGAATGTTTAACATCCTGGCTGCCTGTCCCAATAAGGGTCCCTCTGAAGAGGAAATATTCCTCATTTTTTTTCGTTTGGTGTTGGCACTGTGCCCTTTCATGGGCTTTACATGATAACTTGCATGAATCATAGGTGCCTGAAATAGTTATATTGCTTCCGCCAATGGTCCCCCAATGGGCAAGATGCACCAGTCCCTGGAACCGCCTGAGGACGCCATGATCGGTCGACCCCTCATTGATGAACATAGTGAACCTAGTGAACTTCCTGTCTAGATTTGTCTAGCGGACTGCGAAGTTTTTGTGTCTCAGCCAAGCTGATTCAGACCTTATTGTCAGGCGGATTGATGATGTTTCCGGGCAAAAAACAAAGCGACATTGACATTTCTCCACCAAAAACACACATATTTAAATGGTAATCGATGCATGTCAGAGATTCTTAAGCCACACTCAACATGAATCATGTGGTAAACCCAACAATACCCCCCTAGACGGCGGATGGGTTTCAATAAATAAATCAATATATATATATATATACATATATATATATATGTGTATATATATATATATCTTATATAATATATGATTGTTTTTACTACCCATCTATGACAAGATTGGGCAATCTTGGGGTGGTTTATGATTGGGTTTACCACAGAAGTTTCTGGATGGTTGCCAACCTTCGAGCCCCATGGCTGCAGCTGCCAGGGATCTTGGGCTGGTGACATGTCATTTCATTTGCCCTTGGGGAATATCCACAGTCTCCGCTTTGAGAACCCAGTGCTGCCATAGAAAAAGTATGAAAAAGTGACTTGGGGTCCGCTGAGTCGCTGGGCTCATTGAATTCCACTGACCTTGAAGTCTGACTTGCTTCAACGTAGCAACTTTCCACATTCTCTCTTTGCGTTGTTGCCCTGTGGACTAGACCAGAAATGGTATTTTTGAAAGGTTTGCAGACCGTGAAACGGAAACTTGTTCAGGCAAGCATGTTGCTGCATGTCATGACAGCCAGGCTCAAAGAAGAATGCAAATCATGCAGTTTTTGAGCTAGTCTTGCAGCATGATCAGTTGAATTTGACTACTCCATGAATATAATATATGCAAGGATAGCCAAAGATTGATGCTTTGTTTGCTGCCTATCCATGAACACGCATACAGCTATGTCTACTTCTTTCTTTATATGAGCTTCTCTCTCTCTTTTTTTGTGGCTTGTGTGACATACAATCACCTCTATGTATGTACATATGCATACATATCCATATAGTGTCTATGTCTATATGTATACATACATGTATATATATATATATTGTCTATATATATATATAGTCTATATATATAGTCTATATATATATATAGTATATATATAGTCTATATATATATATATACGCATATGATCATATATGTATATTTATTTATTTCCCATAGAGCCACAAATGTATACGCATTATTATTTGGAGATATTTGATGGAGGTTTCCCATCCCAAGCCAATGGGTCAATGGGTTTCCCTCATTGGACGCCAATACGTTCCTGGTCATCGAATGCGACCGGCAGTTTCCTTTCGAGTAGGACGTGCTTGTATGAAATGTAGGCCACAGGCTTCCCATGATGAGACTGGCCCCGTGGAAAGATGAGGCAGACCGCATGGTAGAAGATCATCCTGTGGCACGGATGGTGTGACCACGAATCCCAACAACCAACTGTGAATCCACGGATCAATCCCCACCCGACCAACGTGGGCAGTGCCACGTGAAATTGGAATTGTGGCATATTGTGGCTAGTTTAACATATTCTACATGTTGGGAAATCAATCCATTTGTAAACTGGGGGTTTATCAATCCTGGTTTGACATTGGCCCAATTTCACCCATTTCAACTCGTAAATGGATGTAATGAAATGGAATGTGCCTTGCCCAGCAAGGCGAGTACATGAGGGGTTCGGATCGTGCGAAACTTATGGTTCTTTCGGAATCTTTCAAGCTTTCAAGCCCCCAAACTGGATTTTCATGCTGCAAAGCATGCCAATCCCAATTTGCATTCTTTTTGGCTTCCCTCAATTTGCAAACTGTGTGCGAGTGATGGCCTAAGATGTCGATTTAATGATATTCTGTATGATATTCTGATTTCGATTTATCAAACTGATCCCTTTGAGTCAACCCCTGTGACAAAGCGGGTTCCAACCTCATCCAAGATGGTCCACCTGGAAAAATCTAGCAGTGGATGGTGCCACTCCTGGTAGACCCATGGCTGGCAAGGGTACGCCTCCTGAAAACTAGCATGGACTCCTGATAGAAGGGTTTCGAAGATAATTTTCCTATTGGAAGTAGCAATTCTTGGGTTCCATATTAGTTTTCAGGGGTGTCCCCCACCAAACATTTTACTCTAAGGTCTGTGGTTGAACACTCAAGCAGTGTAGTTTGGGAATCAGGGCTGTCATGTCCTGCAATTTATTAAAGACTATCAAAGGCATGCATTTGGGGAGTAAAAATCCCCAGAGGTGATGCCCCCGACAATGTTGGGGATCAAGATTTGCCTTTTTTTTGGAATGTAGGTGAATAAATCCTGAATCAGCACTAAAATTCACTAAAATAACTTGGAGGGGTCACATTTGGGGAGGCTTATCCCATTCTATGTCATCTCGTTATTGTTGGTGTTATATCACCATTTTTGTTGCTGAAATCCCTGTTGTAAACCATGGATCCAGGTGGCCGAGGCTGGAGGATGATGGTTCGTGAGCCCAATGAGTGGTGAAGGGAGCCTGCCATCTTCACCTAGCCTCCGGCAATCAAACATGGCAATGGGAATTCCCCATTTTTGGATGATTTTCCCATTATAAAACCTCCATTTAAATCCATTCTATGGGAGATTTTCCATTGCCATATTAGATTGTCGGAGGGTATGCAAGACATGGTGGGATGTTTATCAGCAGACTCTTGTGAACATCCTCATGCCCATCTTTGGTAAAACAATTTGTGTGTAATTCTGGTCAATGGTATCACTGTATCACTTGCAATCTCCAGGATTTGTAGCATTGCTGGTGATCCACACTACGGGAAGCTTGTGGGAATGGGGTCCCCGATGGGTCCCCGTGTCCTTAAGCCCAAGAAAACGCCAGTTCTCCTCCAAATTCCATAGGAAATTCCATAATTAGTACGGTCATCAAAATCTCGTGGCTGTTTAAAACATGTCTTGTTTCCTCCCTGTGATGCTACCTCAGATGATCCCACTTGGGTTGAAGCCACCCATCAGTCTCAGAGTCCCTCGCAATACCTCAGTGTGTGGCTCAAGCCAGCCAGCCCTGTTGAGCGTGGCTCGGACACAACCGGGAACCGGGCAACATGTGACCATGGCACAAGGCCACCATTTGCTTGAAGGTGCCATTGCCAATGCCTCCCCCGAAGCCAGTCAGGCGCGGAAAGGCGTCCCCCCCAAAACACTCTTTAACTGCAGTAGTGAAACCTACCATCCGTCAAGTGTTGCCCTCCTGTAGACTAACAGAGATATGGAAATCGCCACTTTAATAGGCAAATAATATATTATAGACCTTATATAACTATCTAACTTTAATAGGCAAAGCATCTAGAAAAGGGCAATTTTCCGAATCTATGTTAGTTTACACCAGGGTAATTTGCAGTTGAAAATCCATTTTGTCAGATACTATCCGCAAGTTTGAGTCTATGGCTGTAGCTTTGTTTGCTGGGGCAGATCATGCTTGATCATCATTTTTTGCATTGTTGATTGGCCATACAAGACATTGGAGTTAACCCACAATTTTTTGACAAACCTTAGTGCATTGTTCAGTCTTTGAACCGTATTTGTGATAGTACTATAGTAAAACTCCCAAAGTTGGTTATAGATTCCAATAGATTCCCATAGATTTCCCATGGATTACCATAGATTCCCACAGATTTCCCATGTCATCCCATCCATGTCATCCCAGCCAGGGCATCCCAACGCCCACGCCAAGTACCTTGACCGCGGGCGGCGAGATCGCCGGTGCTTCCCAGCTGGGAGGAGCTGCCATTGCTGCAGCAGCCCACAAGGTGGTGCCACTGAGCAAGGCTGGTGGCTTGGGGCTGGGCAGTTGATATGGGGGACTTTCTTAAAATGGGGGGATCCCATGTAAACCATGGGTTTCAATACTAGAATGGCCTGACTTGGATGATTTGGAGGTATACTCCCTATTTGAGGAAACCTCCAGATTCAATGATGGCTCAATGTGGATTGATGCGGGTTCTTATGGATTAATGTTGGTGGATACAACATCCACAATGATTTGGAAGGATTTTGGGGAAAAAATCGCCGTGGATGGATTCAGGGGAATTTTGGGCGTGAATGTTTTGAACTGCCATTTCTTTCAGTCTGGGATGAATGGATCATGTTTTTCTTTTCCCTTTGTTCGGACCCCAGCCTGCAGGTGGGCTTGCAATGCTGGTGTCTATAGTTTGCAATTTTCCGGGTACCCAAATTTGCATCAATTCATGTTTGAAGGGGGTGAGCCCGCACCGTTTGATGCGCGATCTTTCTGTGAAGAACCTGAGAGCCTTACTGGATCTATTGCCATTCAGTTCAGGGGAAACCAGAATTCTCTGCAAGAACCGAGGGATGACCATCCTACATGGTATATACATTTTGAGTCTTCCTTGCAAAGCAGATTCCTAATCATGGACACAGACAGAGAGTACTATTTTGTATATGTAATGAATGTACATATGCAGATGCATACATAAAATTTGTTCACTTCTTCGTATATCTAATCGGTAGATTTATGTAGTTATGTAAGTATGTATGTTTTTGTTTTTGTTTGTTTGAAATTTATATTTCCGTACATCTAGTTGCTTGGTTTTTTGGAAGTAACTTGTTCAAAATTCATTGGCTTGTTGGTTCCTCCATCCATTTCTTATGACAAGCTTGACAAGACCTACCAACTCTAGGGACCCATTTTCAAACTGTCGCAGGTGCAAGCCATCTTCTCCGAACGAAAGGATGACCTCAACCTGGCCCTGGACGAGATGAAGGACAAGGTCACCTCGCTGATGCACGGCGTTCCCGGCGCCCACGGCAGCCATAGCCACGGTGGCCAGGGCCATGGAGGCCATGGCCACACGGCTGCGTCGGCGCTGCCACACGGCAGAAGCGCCGGCAACGTCAAGGCGAGCGCGGCCCCGTCGGAATTCACAGAGGCAGGGCGAAAGATCACTGGTGGGTTTGAAGAGTTTGAAGAAAAATGAAAAAAGATGAGAAAACTCCGAAATTTCCTGGTTGCAAGAATTCTTTTATTGGGGATTATTGGACCATATTTTGGACAAACTCATGTGGTTCAGGAACTGTTTGGTCACTGCTGACAGGCCCCTGGCCCCATGAACATTTGTCCATTGAGACATCAGGGTGAGTAGAAGAGGAGCAGGAAATCTACGAAACAAACAGAAGTGGAAGATCCATTTTTTTTGCAAGAAAGTTGTCCAAAACACGGTGATTTGGAGGCTAAGCTTGCCGCAGGTCCGTGAACATGCATGCTGGCTATGGTCCCGACTGGGTGTCTCCTTGATGACGCTGGAAGATCGCAATGTGTGGCTGGAGGATGAGAACAAACGCTTGGAACAGGAGCGTAGGGTGCCAGGGATCATTTGGGTGGGATGATCCCTCAAGTGTGGTGATGCAATGGAATCATCCCGATGGGGCTTTCGCCATCCGCCAGGGGCCAACCATTTTTCTGCCAAGTATGGCAATGCCCAATTTGGATAGGTACAGTAGGTGTGCATGGAAGATGACGCAATGGTGGTTGATCCTGTGCCCTCTTTGAATTTTTGGCGTGTAAGGTGCTCTGAAGCCGCAAGCCCTTGGACTTGGTGAATTGCGGAGGGTATGCCTCCTCCAAAAGCTGGAACGCAGAGCCAACCCATAATACTAACGTTTTCAGATCTTGTGGAAGGGGATCGTTCTTCGCCTTCTCTTTTGAATTTGTGAGAATTTTTGATTTAGGAAGGAACACCTTTCAGTCAGAGAACGCCGCCAATAGCAGGAGTGGCGCCAGAATGCAGAGTTTTTACGATCTCCGGGCCACCGATTCAAGCCCTTTTGCTACAAAACCCAGAAATTTTGGAGTCGAGCACTTCGCTGTTTTGCATTTTCTGATCATTCTTTATCAATGTGTCCCTTAGACTTTTATTGAACTGGATTCAAGTTCGATATTTGTTTCTCAGCCCATCCCTTAAAGATCCTTAAAGCCCAAACAACATCTCATCTTCAAGAATCGAAGATCTGGATCTCATGTTTCCAGTATTTTCCACTCCCACCGGATCCCACGTTGCGGGCCGTTGCGGTGCTGTGGCGTTAGGAGTTGGAGGGCCTGGAGACGCAGATCCGCGAGGCGCGGCAGCTGCTGAAGAGCCACGGACGAGTGCCACCGCCTCTGGACACGTCGGAGGAGGTTGTGGGGCCACAGCGACATGGCATGCAGGGAAGGTCAGAGGATTCATGATCATCAACAGTGAATGTTTACTAATGGGGATGGGTAGATGGCTTATAAGATAGAAATAATCATCGGTAGACAATCACTTGCAATCATTAGTAGATATAAACGGGGCTAATGGGGATTTGTATAAGAAACAAAGGATTCATAGTCAATCGTCAACAGAGGATTACGGTGGCAATCATTAATCAGATGGTGATGTTTGCTGATGGGCCTTTCTACGTTCACTGGCAATGGGCATCACTTTTCGTCACTTTTTTTTTTTTGATGACTGTTGGATGACCCCCAATAGTTGGGGTGGATTAAAGGATATGAAATGGACACCAGAATGGCTGGTTGACGCTTAAATGATGCAGATGGGGTGTTTTTGGGGCAAATATGGCGATTTGAAGCCACAAGAATGGATCTATATACAGAAGCTCGCATAGTTTTTTTTTTTAAATATATATATATATATATGTATATGCAACTTACAAGAATGGGGTCAAACCCAGAAATTATGAAGTTGAAGCCTTAAGTTTAAGCCATGTCAAGCCTGGAGTTGTACTACCAGGCTTCACCGTGGTATGTACGCCATCAAATTTGGAATCATGGAACATCATGGATTTCACTTCACCTGGAAAGAGGAGAAGATGACATCGGCACCTTTTCTGTTCCGTCTCTTGCTGGGGGCATTGTCAAGGCAGATGCTTCTATTCCCATCTTTGGCCTATGGAGCCAATTCCCCCAAAATCTTTGGAAGGCGTTCTTTGTCCAGTTCGAACACATTCTGGACAGTCTTCCACGCTGGGTTTTAAACGCCACCCTGAGTGGTATGCTCCTTCCAGTTACAACGGGGGGCCCAGAATTCCAAGCATCTCCTCAATTTTATGGGCAAGTCAAACCCAAATCCCCTAGTGATTTCCCAAACATATCAAAACTTGCATCATTTGCAGTTTTTGGTGCCACTGTTGGGACCCAGGATGGATGCCACGGGATGTCAGACCACCCCCAGCCAGAGCATGACCGCCTCCCCGTCGCAGCGCGCCGCCCCTGGCCCCGGCCCCACCGGTGCCGCCGGCGCTGCTGGCACCTTGCAGCCGCGCAGCGGGCATTCCACCGCCTTGGGCGCCAAACCTGGCGCGTCAGGTGTGGTGGTCGTTTGGCATGGGGATATATGGGGATAATACGGTAATTATACAATATACTGTAAATCAATCAGTACATAAAGACAGAAGTAAATACATGAATGATATCTCTGTATACATAATTCTTTATATAATATATAATATATATATATATATATATTTGCATATGGTATATTGCATCAACATATATAAGATGTTGAAAGATGTAGGTACACGAGCGGGATACTGTAATCCAAACCATAGGGTGCTCACCAACCATGACTACCATCCCAACACCAGCAGGGTGAACCATGGCGCCAGCGGCTCCAGGTTGAGACCGGCGGGTTGCTGTAGGGCACTGAACCACGAAAGGCGAACAGACTGCTGAGAAAAGCTGCTGCGGTCTGACATGACCGGAATCTGAGGGCAGAGGTGGATGTGATCGATCTGGCTATATATATATATATATGTATGACTTTGTATAACAATTTTATTAGGAATATATAGGAATATCACCAGGACCGAAAAGACACACACACACACAATCAGTATCAACAATCATATGCATGTATGTGTGTGTGCTCAGGTGTATGATGTATTTTGATGTATGTTCAGAGAGATGTAGCTGATTGTAGCTGTAGATTCTGATCCCGGCGGGTCTTAGCCAGTGGAGCCTGGCGTGCCATGATCATCCAAGGCCAAGGTGATGAGCCGCCTCGCGCCTCAGATATTCATGCAAGTTGCCCACCATTGTATCAACAATTTCGGGGGATTTTTGCACCCAAAGTAGAATTCCAATGTAAAGGGTTCCGGTATCACTATTGGTTTCCAGGAGCCGGCGAAGGTCAACTGTCGATCTGCATTGATGGCTGGAGATCTTGATGGATCTTGTCTGTGCCAATCCCTCTCAGACAATATGAACACCTGGGATCCCACAAGATCTCAGAAACCTCCAACACAAAAGCAGAGGGATCCCTGTCGATCGAGAACTCCCCATGATTTGTTGATAAGATCCTGGCTTTTCGATGGGTGGCTTGGATCCCTATGTTAAGATATGTCAACTCCAAATTGATGAACCACTTGTTCTTGTTGCTAAAATCCGATTTTTGCAGCTTGGATCTTCAATTTTGATGGTCTAAAACGATCTAAACCACCATCTTTCATGTTTAGACCAGGATAGACCAGGTAAAATCCATCTTTTTGGACCATTCTTTTTGGGTGATTTCCAGGTCCCTGAAGCGCCGCAAAAACATCCCCACCCCAGCAGGTCACGTGCCGATGTGCCGCTGCATCTGCTGGCGGAGTTCTCTTCCGCCTCACTGGACAGGCAACTGTTGTGGGTCAGGGAGTTCCAAGACATTTTTGTTCTGAAATGACATTTTGACATATTGCATGTGAATGCATGTGATATGATTATGGTGAATGTATGCACACACACATATATATATATATGATTATAATTATAATGTATACATTATATATAAGATAAAAATGTTTATAATATATATATATATACATATATATATATATATTATAAGATAAATATGTATATACACATATGAGATAACAATATGATTCATGTGGTTCTCTAGTTCTGAATGACTACATGAATAGATAGATGGAGAAATAGATAAATAGAACAATAGATCAATAAATGAATAGATAGCAAACTAAGATGAACTGAATAGATAAATAGATGAATTCATAGATTGATGAATGAACGAACACTCTACTGTACATGTACTAGTAGTTTGTAAATTTGCATCCGTTTTGGGGAATGCATGTTTTGTTGGAAAAACACTGGAGGGGGATTGAACATCACATTCTGAACTTCATATTCATAGCGGTTTAAGATTCACCTCCGCACACGTACTTTGGTTTTGCCTTCGTTTTTCCCAGGTGGCACCCGGTGATCCTGGACGAAGAGCGGCGATGCTTCTCCTTGCACTGGCCGAAGGTCCGAAGTTGGATGGGATGGAGTACGATCCCTGAAGTTCATATGGTTTGAAAAAGTAGAAGTAACACGTTCTCAGGTATACTTTCTGAAGATTTTTTGGACTTATCATGGGTAATGATCTTTTAAAACTAGTAACAACCTTGAATTATTGTGTGTGTAATATATATATATATACAATTATATACATACAGTTTATTCATCCTTCCCAGCATTTCCCAACGCCGGGCGATGTGGCGCGCAGGCCATTCCAGAGCAGCTCTCGCGGAGCTACTTTCAGCGCTTGTTGGATGTGGCGCAGGGCCCCCTGAGAAATGGGGAGTAAGTGGAGTAGATGAGGATAACCCCCCATTGCCGACGAAGTTTTGAATGGTGGATCCAAAGTGGCCACTTCGGCATCCGAGGCCGTGGGTGGAGTTGCGGAATACCAAGGCCATGGCTGTTTGACCTTGGTGGGGGGCCAGCACTATATTTTGACCACTTGTTCAGGACCTCAGGCTGGCTAGTTTTCGTTGGTACTCTCTGTTGGGATGGCATACTCGGCTCTAATGATAACCTAGCAAAAGAAGAGGTAATTATATATTATATAATAATTATATAAAAAATATTTCGTTGAGCACATACCTCTGAATCTCTTGGCCATGCAAAGGCTTGGATGCTCGTCAGGGGGTCTTGGTTCTCAAGAGATGGCACCATCATAAAGAAGCGTTGGGAAGATTACGATGTTCACCCCCCAGACGAATTTAGATGAATTCCTATATCTACCCTGTGGTAAACTAACACAACTACGGAAAATCATGGAAAATCACAATTTTTCATGGGAAATTCCACTATAAATGGCCATTTTCAATAGCTATGTTAGTTTACCAGAGGGTATGGCAAATACCTGGTTCTTCCTGAAGCTGCGAGGTGATGGCGGATTGCTCATCACAACCACCACAACCCCCTCAACCGCCATTTTATGGCCATGGGCCGAGAATGGGGTACCAATGCGCCCACATAATTCAATTGGTCTATTGCCCTCCGGTAATTCAACATAGCTATGGAACACGTCCCATTTTTTTCGATGTTTTACCTATCGAGAATGGTGAAGTTCCAAACTGCTAAGTTGCCATGCGGAGTAAAGCATTGAGTCATTCATCGTGGCCACAATTTTCTGATCGCAGTGTGCAGCCAGGGGACCAGCGTCACCCGCAGTACCTGTTGGTATGCCACCGGGGGTTGCACCTGCGACTACGCTTATGGACAACAAACACGCGTGGGAGGACCTGGTTCCAGTATGTTTCAGAGGAATTGTAAAATTTCAGGGGAAACTAAGTTTTCGGGAGCTGAACTTCCCCAAATCAAACGTATTGAAACGGCTCAGAACGGATTGCGTGTGAATGTGGAAGGCTGGTTTACCCCCCACAACTTGCTTCGACCGTCTAGAATCTAGAAGATGTTGTGCGACCTATGACTTGCTGCTCCTGAAGGAGCAGTGTTAGGGTGAAGGATCTTCATTCATCAGGACAACAGCCTTGCACCATCCCGTACTCATACCTCCCAGACTGTTTTTGTTCTCTTCCTTTTTGTTCTAGCGAGCAATGCGTAGATGCCATTTCACATTTCTGCAACGTGCATCCTTTATTTTGCTACAGTTTCAAGGCTTGATCTGTAGCATGGTGCACCAAGGTTACAAACGCCAGTACGCTTCAGCCAGCTGCTGAAGGTGCAGACCAATATGAAAATCAGTTTTGAATAGCCAAATAGCCCTTCACCGCAACCAACTCTTCAGCCGAATCATGTCATGTAGGAACAGGTTTACAGGGGCATGTCTTGCTTGGACTTGCAGTTTTGGCTTTGTGCAGTGTTTTTCGCCAGCAGCCTGAGCTCAAAACACTTTCAAGAACCGGCGGTGCCTAGATCTCAGCTTAATCTCGTTCCGTGTCGAAGCAATGGCACCACCTGCTGAGATGACGAATTTGAGCCAGATGCCCATGATGCCTCAGCCCGGCCAGGTCATCGTCTTTGTCGATGCATCCACCTTTTCTGTCACTCACGCAGCTCCTGTGAGTTATGTGACCTGGTGTCCTCAACCTGCTCCATGTCAGCCAGGCTTAACCCAACATCTGCAGCTTCCAGTGGTGCCTGCGGCCGCACCAACCTCCCCCTGTGGCGCCCCCTGTGGTCCCGTGGCGCCCTTGACCGCCACGCCTCGCACCGACGTCCCCAGTGACGACAGCGAGGAGCGAAGGCAGGCGCCGCGCTGCTCGGCCAGCACGGCCCGGCGGCTGAGGCGAAAACGGGCCGCGGAGCGGGCGAAGATCGCGAACGCCTCCGGAGCGCCAAAGGTGGGAAACGTGTAAACATGGAATTTGAAAGAAATTCGATTATTCATATACATATATATATATATATGATTATATATATATATATTATATACATGATTGATCTAATACAGTATTTAGTTATGATTATATAATCATTTTGTGAACTCGTCATGTCAGAGTCTGGGAAAGATTGGGTATGTCCAAAAGCTATTAAACTCACCCAAACCTACCAATAGCGTGATGATCCCCCAAATCCATTCCCTCTGAAACTAGGGGCCCTTTCCAGGTGGACTTGGACGAACTCCGTGCGCAGCTTAAAGAAGATCCAGTGGCCGCACTGCAGAGGATGAAAGGCGTGGAGACAGGGGGAGACAGGGGGAGACAGGGGGAGACAGGGTGCAGGGGTGCAGCAGCAGCTCCTCTGGCAACCGCGGTTCCCAAAATGCTGTTAGTAAGTCGCCAAAATACAGTTCTGCACTTGAAAGGTGAGCCCGAACATAGCTGCATTGTGCTTTGCTAAACTACACCATCTCCATGTTTTGATTGCTTGAAACTCCCCTCAAATTCCTAGCTTCAAAACATCGGTCTCTTGTATTGAGACAACCTTCAAACGTCACATACTTCATCCAATCATCGACTCGGGGTATCTACCCTCCAGTAATCTCAACAAACCTTGGGATTTTCCATCCTGGTATATACTTGGATGTGAGTCCCCCGGAGCAATTTAGCAATTGCTTGGCAGGACCTTTGGAAATTTAGCAATTGCTTGGCAGGTCCAGGATTGTTCCGAATCGTTGATTGCCTATATGTATCTATATTACATCCATGGTTAGTAGCTGGTGCTGATGAAGTCCATTTCAATCCCCATTTCGTTGCTGTCAACTTCCAATGATTTCCATCCCGTGTGATGAGGTAAAATCATGTAAAATCTTGAGCACTACAAGGAAAACCATCGTAAGTGGTTCACTTACCGTGGTCAAAAACCGGGTAAATCAACAAAACCATACAAAATCCATCAAAGAATCCCTGAAAACCAATCAAAATCCATACAAAATCCCTGAACATCTCTCAAAATCAATGCACAATCGCGCCCGCCCACCGATTCGCAGCAGGTCACGTTTGGGCCTGGTCCCGCAACGACCTGGGCTGCCGCTTGGTCCAGGAAGCCCTTGAGACTGGTGGCCGGGAGGCGGCGGAACTGGCCACAGAGCTGGAGGGGCACGTGCTCGAGGCAGCCATGTGACCTGGGCGAAAGCCATACGCCATGGGAAAGTTGGGATTTTTTTCTGGTAAAAAAAACCCTGGAGGATTGAATCTGAGGATTTTTCAATCGGAAGATTTTTTTTTGGTAAAAGCTGAGGATTTAATAGGATTCATAAGGATTCCAATAGGTTCTAATGGATCATATGGATTTTGCATGATTTTGCTGGAGAAAACATGTTTGGATTTGATTATGGCTTTATTTTGTCCTCCATTTTATCTGGAAAATGATGGTGGAAAATGATGAAGAGCTGTACATGCAAGCAGAAATGATGGGGAAACCTGGGGTGGATGTAGGATTGAGGGTAAATATTTGGGTAAACCTTAGTGAAGGATTTGACAGCCCAATTCTTACCCAACCATATGCCCACCCGGACGCTGAGTATCCAAGATCAGCCTATGCACAGTTGCACATACACATAATTGTCACCTTGTTTGGGGCTACTACGCCCCACTCGTGAGCTGCGGGTTCATGATTTTTTTTTGCTGGCAAACTTCACATCTGATGATCCTTCATATAGAATGTCATTCAAACATCTTCAGGCAAGCAAAACATGCGGCTGGTTGCTTCCTAGCCCCAAAATCCTGGCAAATCCTAGGTCAAAGTTGCCATGAACCAGAGCCCATCACCATGTTGCCTAACTGTTGGCCATCGCTCACCAAAAAGGTATGGCTAGGGGCTTGGGACGTGGCGCGTCCTGAGGTGTCCCCATGCCAACTACGTGGTCCAAAAGGTGGGACTTGACACTCTCAAGTCAGTCAAGTATGGAGGGAATGAGGTTTTGTTCTACTGGATTTTATGGAATCTTCAACAAGTTATGTTTAACTAGTGTGCAACTTTGGGTGTGTGCACTTGTATATGCCGATATTTTTTTTGGGTAGCCACTATTATGCAATCTATTCATGAGTTATTCAAAGGACCTTAGCTATTTATATATTGGCATCTATAGTGACATGTATTCCATAATGTCAACTGAGGATTAGTAAACCCGGGTTGATGAATGTTTGGGGGATTAATTTGGGGGTGTAAAATGGGACGGCAACTGGACAACTTTTGTGCCCTTCCAACACTAGGGTTTGTTACAGAAGAATTGCCTAAAAAGGAGCTAAGAAATAGTCCAAACAGTTCTGGAGCACTCATTGCCTCTTAAAGATTTAGGACGCCCATTGGATATTGACAGAGGATACCCCGACTTCCCACAAAAAAACATGGGATTTGCACCGCCCAAAGGCGACCCCCAAATAGATGATTGAATGAAGCCTCACTAGTGGTGGTTGTTGGTAAGCCCTTCTCGAGCCCTGATCATTGGCGGCGTCACCTAGAGTTTTTTTTTTTAATCCGGTGAAATCCCCACAAGAACTGGACGGATGTACCCATCCAATGTGAATACATTATCCAAAAGTAGTATCAACGATAATCATTGGTGAACACAAGAAGCACTCGCACCCCCGTTGATTGAGTTGATATTTGAATGTATGCTTCCAATGGATGTGTCAGTGCCAAAATATAGCTATCCTCCGGTAATTCAACATACGGTAGCTATGGAAATAGGTTGTTTCTAGTTCCATGATTTACCTATCAAACATGATGATTAAATTTCATAGCAAACTGTTAAATTACCAGAGGGTGCTCAAAACTCACGAAGAGGTTATTGTCCGATTGGAAATGGCCATCACGTGGGATTCCATGCTAGATATGGTAGATGTCAAGATGGGTATGGCAATGGAAGAATCCACAATCGAATCCACACATGGCGTAAATAAAATTGGGCCATTTTCCATGGCTATGTTGGCTAATTACGAATTCCCATCAATCTCATAATTTTTGTTGGTGCATCCATGTGCATCCCCATTCATCACCACCCCATAGAAAAAGCATTGAAATACCCAATGAATCACCCTCAAATCGTCTATTTTCTTATAACTGTTCCTTATACCCTCCGCGAATCAAGCATGGCAACGGACACTCCACCATTTTTGGAGGATTTTCCCAGCTAGAAACCTCCATTTGGCGCGGGGATTCTCAATTGCTACGTTTGATGACCCGGGGGTAAATCCATTATTATCCCATGATTATCCTTCTAAACTGTATAGAACAAGATATAAAACAATGTAAAACCAGCATTTTCCCATTCAATATCTCATTAATCCTTATTAACCCATGGTTAAACCAATATTAACCATGCTTAACCACATGCTTAACCACATGCTTAACCACATGCTTAACCACATGCTTAACCACATGCTTAACCACATGCTTAACCACATGCTTAACCACATGCTTAACCAGGTGGTCTCCCACCTCTCCAGCGCCGCCTCCCGCTTCGTGGCCATGGAGCTGCGCGACAGCGTGGTGCGCGTGGCCAAGCCGCTTGGCGGATAGGCTACCCCTAAATCCAATGAGTTAGATTTTCCCCCAAAAAAAGAACCACTTGAGGGGCCCGATTTTTCAGACCCAAGATTTCATGGGTAAAGATCTGTGTTCTCCTATACTGGGGAATGTACCAGTGAAGAAATGAATCTTGGAGATTTTGCTACTGCAACTTTTGTTGGGGAAGGTTTTGGAGCCATGAAGATGAGTTTGTCCAAAAGTCGGGGTTTACCACTACCCGCAATACGCAGCAGCTTTGAGATTTTAATTTTAGGGCACCCATTGTCAGACAAACCCAAATGGGGGGTGGTTTACCAACAAAAGAAATGGTTTGATGTCCAAAAATTGGGGGAACCCAGCGGAAAACTTGATACAATACAAACCCAGGAAAATGGATATATGTCAGGCGGAATAAGATAGCTGGAAGGTTTCAGTTGCACACCATGATGCGACCAGCAGGATGCTAGGGTATTGACTTACATCCATGTCCGATTGCAGCCACAGTCTCTGTCTTCCTTTGTGGCACTAGGGTGAAGAGCAAATTAAATCAGTGCCGCTAGACCTGTGTGCTGCGAGGCCTGTTCTCATTCTTTTGCGTGGGGAAGTTTGGTTAGCTGAGCAGCTGAACCCTCTTTGTCTGCAAATAGGTCATGCCAAAATCTGTAACATGACAATGCATTGGGTAATTTGGGAATGCTCCAATCTTGTTGCCTCCCAAAATTGCCCCACTACCTGGCGCCGATGCAACAGCCAAGGCACCGCTTCGCATGTCGGATCCTTTGCAGGCTTTTGGAGTTCTGTTCCTTTAGCGCCACTGGGAGGCATACCAAAACTTACCAAAGATGGGCATGGTGGGAGGTGTCACTGTTCTTGCCAGCTGATGATGGTGGTGATGATGCTGCTAATGGCGATGATGGTGATGATGATGATGATGGTGATGATGATGCTGCTGCTGCTGATGATGATGATCAGTCTTCCTTACTGTCATTGTGGGCACATGTTTGTACATGCACCTTTCAAGTTTAATAAAGTATGGAATGTTCCCCATTTGTTCCAATAGATTCGGGTTGTGGAGAAATTGAGATAGACAAATGTATCGGTGAAGAAAGGCAGACACCTGGACAGAGAGCCAGCCAACCAGCAGACAAACAGAAGGACAGACAAACGGATGGAGGTATCAAGTATCAGGTATACATGAGGCACAGTCAACCCAACAATAAACCATCTTGAATTGGGGTTTATGACATTGGGTCTGCCCCTGTTTGAAATGATGGAAAATGACCCGCAACTGGTTGGTTACTCGCACGGTTTGTGGCATTGGGTTCGCCACCGGGACTTGTGGGGTGCCACCAAGGTAACATCAGCACTGATGGATGAACTGTTGGTGGATGCCGCCGAGTTGTGCACCCACAACTTTGCCCATCACGTCATGGAGTCCATCTTGGAGAATGGTGAGGACAGCGGGACTGTGCTACGGAGCCATGGGGGATGTATGGATGATGTGGAGCTGGATCCTGCGATTTAGCCCTTCAGTTCTGTCCAAGTCAATCATGATGGATATTGAGGTGGATATTGATGGGTGATTTTCTTCTTGAAGAGATTTGTTCCGGTCCTCGCAATGCCTCACTGGTAGTGAATGAGAAACATGCGCAGCTCCAGGAACGCCACAAGAAGGTGGTGGCAGATGTGTTGCTGGTAGATCCCAGGAAGTTTGCTACCCACAAGAATTCCAGCACCTCGGAGGAGAATTGGCATAGCTAGGCATAGCTATTAATCCATGCTACTCAGTTCCTCCTCGAATATATACATATACACATGTAAATAGATAAATAAGTAAATAAATATATACGTACATACATACACACACACATATATATATATATACACACACACACATATATATATATACACACATAATTATATCAACAAGCACAGGCCCCAGTGCGAACCATGGTTTAGTACTGGATCTATTCATTTTGGGGTCCATGTAGGGGGTATTTCATACTAGGGGGACGGGATTATTTGTAGATCGGAACGTGGAGATACCACAAAAAGCCCATCATTGCCTTGGGGCATCTCGTGCTAGTGATCCTAGTGGTCAACGCGGAGTCAATGTTTCCATCATTTTTGAATGATGAGATTGGATATATAATTACGCAAGCTCAAGCAAAGCTCAAAACTACATGCAATCTCTTCAACTGTTTCATGTACCTCCAGTAAACTAACATAGCTATAGAAAAAGGCCCAAATTTCTGGATGATTTACTTACAAAAAGAAGGTTATTGTCCACAGCTATGTTAGTTTACCCCAAGCTAACTGTGTGAAACCCACCCACAGCCAAGGCTATTTGGTGGAAAAGGTGCTGAGCTATTGCAACCAGAATTTTGGCCGCAGCTGGTGGTTTTCAAAAGGGAGATGCATGAAGCAGCCAACACTCCAGATACATAACCAACAAATGAATAGACAAGAGTAGTACAGAGTAGTAGCGTTTTCACCACCACCACCACCACCACCACCACCACCACCACCACCACCACCACCACCACCACCAGGATGATGATGATGATGATGATGATGATGATGATGATGATGGTGATGGTGATGGTGATGGTGATGGTGATGGTGATGATGATGATCATTACCATCATCACCATCATCACCATCATCACCATTATCACCGTCATCACTGTCATCACTGTCACCAAGAAGACTTTGTATGTTGATGCTGTTGTTGATGATCGAAGGAAGTTTAGAAGTGAAACTTCCGACAATATGGACAGTTGAAAAGCAGAGGTGAGAAAAGTCAGAAGTGAGAAGATCAGAGATGAGA
>BGPT01000045.1:179360-347778 GCA_003297045.1 Symbiodinium sp. clade C Y103
TTAAACTAGTTTTAAAAGTTTAAAAAGTTTAATATTTCGAATAGGAAAAATATTAAACTTTTTAAACTTTTAAACTAGTTTTAAAAGTTTAAAAAGTTTTAAAAGTTTTAAAAGTTTAATATTAAACTATTTCCCAAATTTGGGCTCCAGGAAAAGCCTGGGGAGTTTTAAAAGTTTAAAAAGTTTAATATTTCGAATAGGAAAAATATTAAACTTTTTAAACTTTTAAACTAGTTTCAAAAGTTTAAAAAATTTAAAAGTTTAATACTAAACTATTTCCCAAATTTAGCCTTCAGAAAGAGATTTTCATATTATATATTGAACTTTTTCCCAATTTGACGACCCAGAACTCAAAATCACATAGACCCTATTATTCCCTCGTACGGGTATCCCCCCATCCTACCATTGTTAAACGGCCATTCAATAGGGAAAATATGGTGAACCAGTGGAATTTAGAAGTACCGTATTTTCAGACAAACCTATATTAATAGCAGAAGAAGGATAATGGATGGAATAGGTTGTCTAAGATAGCGCCCAACAAAAGATTTGATAGTTAATAACCACGATTGTTGTTATAATCATTGTTCTTGTTGACCAACTGGTGCAGGATTTCGCAACCATCCACAGTAAGGTAAGTTCCACTTTAATCCCAATCAACCGTTATTCACCATTATTATCAACCCAATATGAACCAGTATTGATCCACTATTAACCACTATTGACGATGATTAATTAATGTTTATTCCCATGATCAACTATATATTAGTAACCCATATTCATATTAACCCATTAAAACATATTCGTTTTTACCCATACAAAAAATCTACCTTCTGGTTATTTAACAGTTCGCCATGGAATAGCTGGCGAATTTTGGAGGATTTTCCCAGCGAACGAAACCTCCATTTCGTTCGGGGATTTTCCATGGCGAACTGTTAGTCATAACCAGAGGGTAACCCATCAAAACTGGGATACCCTCTGGTGAACTAACATTGGAAATAGCCATAGAAATAGTGGATTTTCCCATTACAAATGGTGATTTTCTATTGCAAAATCTATTACAAATGGTGATTTTCTATAACATCTACCCTCTCGTAAACTAACATAGCTATGGAAAATCACCATGTTTATTTGGAAAATCCACTATTTCTATGGCCATTTTCAATAGCTATGTTAGTTTCACATTCTCATTGGGCCACCTTTCAGCCCTCACCGGGGCCCGGCCTCCAGGGAGTTTTGGGCGCTGGTGCCGATGAGCTTCAGATCTGCCGCGTAGATGGCGAACTGATCCCCGAGCCTCGGGGGAATAGCGAAGTGGTGATTTTTGTTGATGGTAGATCTATCGAAGTAGTTTATGATGGTTTATCATGGTTTATAAGGGTTTATAAGAGCGTATAAGGGTTTATAAGGGTTTATAAGGGTTTATAAGGGTTTGTAACAACTAGTTCTATTTCATGGTTAATAGCTTTATATATTATATATTGTTGTAATTTATTGTATATATACATATAAATGTATATATATATACACATATATACAATAAGTATGATTTAATGGCTTATAGTCATAGTCAATGGGGTTCATAGCCATTGGGATAATCCCATCCTCCTAATATCAAACGCCCGTTGGTGTGATTGAATCATGTTGTACAGATATCCTCTTGCTATCCCTTAATATCATTGTTTTTGAGGCAAAATCTGCATTTTCTTCCTTAGATCTTTTCTTACTATGAGCTAAATCTCCTTTTTTAACCCAAAGAACTCCATCTTTTGTGGCCCCAAACTGCGGCACATCAACCCGCGTTGTAAGCGTTGCCCAGCAGCATCAGCTTCAGGTTGTTATCGCAGGACAGGGCCGACGGCCGAAAGTACTCGTGGGGCCAATCCGTCTGCACCTTCCACAGGGCTACCTGGAGCCGACGATGAAAAAAGGGCAGTTTCAAAGGGGGAAATCCATGGGGGATACCGTAGATACCCATGAAATGGCAGGTTTTCTATGGGAAAAATGAGGGATTTCGCCTAGAACTGCAATGTTCAAGGGGAAAATGACAGTTGAAACATATGTTGAAACATGCTGAAAGCATGAGATGTGGTCGCTTTCCCCTGATTTGACCTTGGGGAAATGACGATCATTGATGACGACCTTCCGGGGTTGGTCAGTCATTGGATCATCTTCTCCAGAGAGCGAAATTTGCTTGGCGCAGATCAACCTGCGGAACCTTCGTTTTTTTTTTTGGTACCCTCCTGGTCTTATAAAACATGACAAGATGGGGAATCCCCAACAAGGTCCGAGGTTTATAGCTGGTAGACTTATCGAAGTCAATAAGGGATTTTCCGGCAAACCGTGTTTGATGACACCGGAGGGTAATCACAAAAACATTAAAAAAAAACACGGAACAATGGTTGATATCATGTTGATGTAGTGGGTATTCAAACATGGCTGGCTGGAAAAACCCACATAAATGGTATGTTCATGTATGTTCATGGGAAAATCAATAAACAATAATCTGGAAATGATGGATTGTCCATTACCATGTTTGATTACAAGAGGGAACTTTGCATGTTGTTTTTTCCTGGAATTGGAATAAGCTGATTGTCAATGAATCCAAAAGGTTAAGAAACAAAGTCATGATCGTATCCCAGCTACTTGGGAGGTGCAGTTGGGGTTATTAGTGGCTATAGCAATGGTAATTGATAGGCCCGGTAAGTTGGTTATCCCTAGAATTGTGGTATAAATCATCCATTTATTATTGGAGCTATTCGCACCCCCGCGGAAAAAAATAGAACAGTGCTTGATCATGCTTTACCCTCTGGTAAACTAACAGTTTGCTATTGAAAATGGCCATAGAAATAGTGGATTTTCCCATTAATAGCATGGTGATTTTCTATAGCTATGTTAGTTTACCAGAGGGTATCCCACTATTTTATAGCAACCCCAAAAAAGATGCCGAAACATGTTTCCAGGATGTTTTAGATTGGCTTCGTACTTCGTATTTCCACGTTTTTAACTTTTCTATCTTTTTGGGGGTTGCTATACCAATCTTGTCAATACCTATCCCATGTTCATAGCTCAGCTGTAGGTTTAGTCAGTTGGCCTTCACATTTCAAAACTATTCATAACTATTGGCAACCCCCTCAAACATACAGAAAAGTGCTTTATCCATCTTTTTTTTACTACGTATACCCTCTGGTAATTAAACGTAGCTATTGAAAATTGCCATTTATAGTGGATTTTCCAATTAAAAATGGTGAATTTCCCATAGTTATGTTAGTTTACCAGAGGGTAGGGTTTCACCTTCCTATTTCTTTTGTTGCTTGTCATACATCTCCCAGCCAGCTGTGCGAGAGGATCTTTCCCCAGTACCCTACGACCTGGTCATACATCTCCCGTGGAGCAATGGCTGAGTCATAGTACTTCCTTGGGAACGCGAAGGAATCGATAGATGCGATAGATGGGACAATCTGATTTGTATCGGATTAGTAATGATAATAATAAATAATAGTAATAATCAATAAGAATCATCAATAATAATAAGCATCAATAAGAATCAATTATAATCATCACAAATAATAATCATCATAATCAGGCTCATCCAGTTAGCCTATGAGACTACATTGTTCTCAAATATATATCCATTTATGTATCAATACCATGATATTGTCAAATACTTACTGTATTTCATTGTCCAATGATATTTCACGTATATTATATATATATGTATATGTGTATGTATATATATATATATATTCATACTATATGGAGTTATATAGCGGTAAACCATCTAATAAACAACTTCCGCATCACTATAAATGAGTTGCAAAACCAATCATCCCAAATGGTAGGTTTACAGTGTCGGGTCTACCATATTGTGGTTACATTTAATTATCCCAAATATCTCCCTTGAATTTACTTAAGGGTCCCCCCAAAAAAGAACAATTCCCAATAGATTCCTCAGTCTGGTGGATGTTCCATTGGGGAAATGAACAAATTACTATGATCCGCATATGTTCTTGGCTAAATTCCCTGAACAGTTTCCCTGTTACTTCCGGGTCAAATCATGTCAAATCCCTATTCAATTATTGGGTTTACCCTCCCATAATCAAACATGGCTTGCTGGAAAATTCATGAAAATATATGAACATGTCCCATCTAGTTCGATGATTTTCCCAGCTCTAAACCTGCACTTAGTCACCTTATCCTAATATCTTCCCATCTTGGGAACGTGAAAATCTGCAAGCATCGGGTCCAGCAGAATCACCAGCACCGTAAAGATCCACGCCTTGCCGATTCTTAAGCCACAAAGATACTGGAAATAAAGAGAGACTTTAAAAATTGATGGGAATTTAATGGGATCTTAGTGTGCATTACATGGTGAATAATGATGATTGATGGGAATCTAATGGGAATTTCATGGGAATGATGGAAATTGATGAGAATTGATGGTGATTAGTGGGAATTGATGTTGATTATATAGTGGCAAATGATGGAAAATAATAGTGACTGATTGTGTAATGGTGATCGAACATGAACACCATGTGACATAATGGGAAGATCACCAACAATGTTGAACACTCCCAATATACAATGGTGGAGGGGATGAAACCACATATTTGGGACCATATAATGGAATGGAGGTGTTGAAGATTAGGGGAGTGGATTATGCGGGTATAACATGCGGAAGGAATCTATAATTAATGTATCATCCAAAGGGGGCACCCGGTGTATTTCACATCATGAAGTCATGAGGAAAGTCTAACCAACATGAGGGTGTTTGAACTCGTTAAACATGGGGATAGTAACATATATCAATCTGAAAACATGACGACTTTAAGCAATCGGGGTTAGGATATCTATACAACTGCATACCATTGCATACCATTGGGATACTCAATGGCATTCAACCCCCCAAACATGTATACGTACATGAACCAGTGTATAAGCAACGTTGGGGTGTTCTGTTGGGCATTTTAGCAATAGACCTGGGGTGCCATGCTGGGACATCACACAGATATAAACTGGGTGAGCAGTGTACTGTTAATCTAAGGGAACCGAAATCCTCAATGGTACTGTATCCATCTGTATCCATTTATATACTATAACTCGGTTCCCAAGGCAAAATAAGAAGGCATGGGCTTCCAATTGCCAGGTTGGTTGTGAAAGGGGATGCGACAACTGGCAAAGAATTATCTGTTTTGAGTTTGGCTGGTTTCAACATGTTTCAACTTGCTCATATTGTTTTTGTGGCATTGTGATTTTTCTGTCCAGCAGCCAGAATACCAACCAGCTAAACAAGGGATGTGGAACAAGCACACATGGGAAATGCACACAGCAAACATTGTAGATTCGTAGATGTAACATGATGTAACCAATGTCACGACACCTCAGCATGGCTGACTAGAAAACCCAGCATCTTGACATGTATACCTGATATAGAAAACATCTTTAATCTTTATATATTTATATACAACTATATAAACCTAGGATGATGTTGATGATGATGACTAATAGAAACTCATAGAGTGTCACCTTTTTGTGGGAGAACACACCCAAGGTGCCCCCCCTTTTGACAAAGCGACCGCCATCTGTGCGTAGCAGGTGAGCCGCATGCATTTCCATGGCAACTTGCTGCTGCTCATCTGCGGAGATCGGGATCTGGATGCAATAGAACTAAGATATTTGCTAGATGAATCATTTATATTGTAGTATTAGATAGTACTGTATATGATAGTAATATGATAGTATTATTAATAATGTATTATATATATAACATACTATCATAAACTTGTGTTCACATGTGTCAATTCATGTTGACTTATTGTATTTAATTTCACAATATAATTCCATAATCCTGGGTAAATTACAATAATTCACTAATTTGAATTAAGGCCATTTGGGGATGATTCCCTATACTAACCATATATTCCAGGGCTCGGTCACAGTGAGGTCGACGCATAATCTACAGTATACAAATCATCATCTCAGCAGCCCCCGACCTTGGCCCATGGTCCCAGTTTCAGGGATGGTAAAAACCCATTGTTGCTGCGCAGGAGCTTCCTTTTGATGCTTGAAATTCCACAGTCTTTTCCAAATGGTTGAACCTCTTTTTCCTGTCTATTTTTTCTTGGAGTTTGGATAGTAACACCATATTAAACCACATCAAACCATACAAAACCAAACTCTTGGCGTTCCACCTGATGCTCTTTTGGTCCCCCACCCCACCAGGGCCCCCTTCCCTTCATCTCAGCCTCCACGTCGGGGTTCTCCGGCATGAGCTCGAAGGGTAAGGACTCCGCCGCCACGGCAGATTCCTGATCCATTCCGGTGGGCTGATCTCACTATGGGATTACCATCCTGATGGGAGTATAATTCTGGAATCTGACATAATGGAGAGTGATATTTGTAATATGAATAGGATTAGGATTATAGTCTTCATGAGTATCTGATGCCTTACATATCCCTCCACTACATACACAAGCGAGTAGGTTATGAATCATATGAACCATGAAAAGTTTGAAAAAATAGCCCGATTTCCCATCCCATGAACAAAAACATGTCGGTTAGCACATGTTTCTAATTCTGGGTCAACTTCAAATGGGACAAGACTAAAAAAAATCAGAATCAACCATGGAGATTCTAATGGGGGGGAACTATGAAAAATAGGATAAAGCATACCCTCTAGTAAACTCACATAACTATGGAAAATCACCATTTTTGATGGGACAATCAACTATTTCTATGGCCATGTTCAATAGCTATGTTAGTTTACCAGAGGGTATGTGCTAGGGTCCAGCTACATGGGATTGATGATGGCGGTTATGGCCATCCCAGCATCATGAATTGAAGTCCGGAAATGTACAATACTGGCTAGTAATTGGGGGGTAATCATCCTTCGTGTGAAAATCACCTATGTTTTGACCATGGCATATTTAAATGTTCTTGATTTACTTGTACGAGCATATGACTTATTAATGTTTAACGATATGGAAGGCTTCAGGATCCAACATTAAACCATCAACTGTGACTATAACGGGAATCATAGGGATAAACCATCAACAACAGAATTTTTCCGCCACCAGACCAGGAGATTGAAGCAACATCACATGGGTAGGTCAAAACAGGACAAGGCCAAACTGCAAAGATATCGCCTGGCAATGTTCCATTCATACAATTTATGAAGAATCTTTGACTATACCCTCTGGAACTCACTAATGATAAATGGGGATAATTGAGCTGTACTTTTGTTGCTCAATCTTCATGTTGCTTAAATGCCATTTCAGGTAGCGAAATCCCAATTATGCCAAGGCCAGGACCACATCTTGGTGAGATCAAATTCCACTTTTCATTGGCAAAAACCACATATTTGGTGGGTGATATCCGGACTTTTGTTGAGTATATCCCCATCTTTTTCAATCAAATCATCATTTTGCTGCCTAGTTCTCGGTGTGAAACACACCTGCATGTTCTTCATCATTTCATTGGTTTCGATATGTTTGGATCCCAATGTTTTGTACTAACATTTATCAATCATATTTATAAATCATATCCCCATGTTTGATGTGTTCAAAGCCCAAACAAAAAAACATGGTTGAATCCCCATTGCTTTCCCTTTCAAAAGCCACAATCCAACCCTCCCAGTCTCTCCCCACCTCCGCGCCTGAAAGGCCTTGGGCGACAACGCGGAGTGTCGCTGCTCCAACTCCTCCAAGGACTGCGAGAGGCGCACCAAATCGATGATTTGACCCACCTCCGGGACACTCCACGAGACCTGGAGGTGACCCAGGGGAGATCCATGGGGAGTTGCCATGCTTTTGTAGTGATGTAAATGATGGAAAAATTGGAAAATGTGGGATATGAATACAAACTATCAAAGGAAATTCAGTCAGTCTTATGTGGAATTTTGATATTGACATATGCGGATATATAAATATAGTATATATTAATTGTAATATATATATATATTATGTATACGGAAATATAGGGGGCTCTTAATCGGATGCTGCACGACACCTTCAGATCTTCAAAAAACCAAGTCCGGTTTGTTCCAACTCTTATTGGTTCAATCACCAAACCAAATCCCATTAAATCACCATGAAATCGCATTAAATCACCATTAAATCACCATTCAATTCCATAAAACACCATTAAAACACCATTAAATCCCATTAAATCCCATTAAAACACCATTAAATCCCATTAAATCCCATTTAAACCCCATTCAATTCCACCAAATCACCATTTTTCCATATCTTTTTGGGGCTTCCCCAAGGGGTTTCCACAGAAGTTCCATCCGCCGTGCGCCTGGGCGGAACGGCAGTCCACCCAGTAGACCTCCTCGCTGGCGCCTTCCACACAGGTGCCTTGGAGTTATGATGACAACGTTTGATATATATATATATAATATGATCACATTTTATGATATGGATACCTACTTACTACTGATATCATGATATATATATATGTGCTTGATACATAATAAGAGCTATTGATATAGTCTTGTGGATATTGATATTGATATATAATATTATGATTATTCATACTGGGATGATGTGGGATACTATATTATTGTCCCACCAGTCATATGTGAGTAAAATATGTGAGTATAAAGTTGATACAAATAATCCAGCAGGCATCATCCGAATATATATATATATAGAGATATAGTTATAGAGTTATAGATAATGAAAAGACATGGAAAACCATCCAACCAAAATATGATATAAATACAACTATCTAATGATATGAACATAGAATTTGATGATATATTGTTTTATTGTATTTAACACTTGGTCAGACAACTCAATTTGTAGCTCCAACTGGCTCCCCATGCAAAATAGGGAATGCGGATACCCATAGGCATAGCTCCGGACCGCTGCCCCCAAACGGACAGGTAAGTCCATGTGCATCCCAACATCCAACTGGGAATAGCGGTAGAACAGGAATGCAGCCCCAAGTAGGTCCATGGATAAGATCTTTTTGCATCCGTCTGCTGCAGCACATGCCTTCTCATCCATGTTTGGTAAAAAAAGCTATGATAAGCTATAATAATATATATATATATACACACGTATTATATATAGAGTCATAGAAATGTATCTATCCATATATCATCTCTATAGTATCTCTATATTATCTCTACAGAAATATATATGCTGATATATGTAGATATTTTAGATGACTGCATCTTCACGGACATGTTCCATATTGGCCGAGCTGCATTGGAACCAGGCGGGGGCGCCCGATTTCAGGTCTTCACGCACGGGGAGAGACATCTGACCTCAGCGCTGATCCAAAGGAATGTCTGGATGGGGTCAAAATCATCATTTGGCTATGGCTCAAAATTATGGTACCAAAAATGGTTATTTTTGATGGTAAATTAATATAAACCAACCAATTATAGGCTTAATCATTTTGAGCCATAGCCATTTCTTAAAGCATCCATAGATAGTTGATGATCATAGTCGATGACTAGAGATGATTATAGCTATAGTCTATTGTTGCTTTCTATATGTTGATATATTTTGTACTAAAATCTGAGTATCAACTGTAATGTCCCCATCTATTTTTGCTTTAGAATCTGAGGTATGTTTAATAGAAAACTGGGGATGTCCCCATCAAAATAGGAATAACTGTATGTTTCATCTTTTGTTTGGATGAATACAGCAACAATTGGATAGTTGATGATAGTTGAATTATGTCTAACCATTGGATCATCCAGTTCGTGGTTAACAATTGGATACATTTGGATACAATTTGATGGCTGATGATACTTAAATCATGCAAAGCAACCATTGGATCTTCCTGTTTTTTATTAACTTGGTTCATAAAGTGACACTTGGATTGAAGTTACAATTTCAATCTTGGATAGTTGAAGATTTAGACTCATAACCAATTCCAGATTCCGAATATGATTTGGAGCAGGCTTTTGTGATATCCAGTGGCGGATCCGAACTTGTTTTTTCTCATTCCAATACTGGGATGAACTCAACTGTTAAGCAATGATAAATTATTGTAAAGTAGTGTTATATGATGTTATATGTGTATATATATATATATGAGTCTAACAGGGATAGTTCTTCAAAATACCTGTATAAACAAAACAAACTGAGTCTAACAGGGATAGTTCCTCCAAATATCAGTGTAATAAAAAAACCATGTTACCCTTCTGTTCCCATCATTTTTTTCTCCCCAGTCGATCATCCTGGGATTCCTGGGTGCTCACAATGTGGGCTAACCCAATGCCATTTGCACCATCCCAAAAATCACCATTTTTATGGGTGGGATAAACCATCCCCAAATGGTAGGTTTATTATTGGGCTGCCAACATTATTAATTACAGTAATGATAATTAATGAGAACCCATGAGGATGTAAGTGAGCTAGAGTTAGAGCAACGCGCAAGAAAAAGAAGCGGAACGTTAGCTGGACTGATTGCAAGGAAACTTCACTTGGAAAAACAATTGGACGTAATCAATAAAAATGTAGAATTCATCGACTCCTGAGATAGCATTGTTTCATATATGGGGGTTTCCTAAAATAGGGGTACCCCCAAATCATCCATTTTGATCGGATTGTCCATTACAAACCATCCATTTTAAGGTACCCACATCAATGGAAATCCCCATATTGTTTCTATGTAGCCAAGTAGCTTTCCAGTTCATGGATGTAGTCCTCCACGGTAAATTTCAAGTGCTGCAAGTCATCTTGCTCCTGGTGACGAAGTGAGCCCATGAAGGGCGTCGGGGGGACGGTCTCAAGTGCTGCACGTCCCTCCGGTTTTTTTTTTCTTAAATACTCTCCATATGAAACCCCAAAATGAAAAGATGGAACACTAAACTTTACACTAAACCAAGCTTTGAACGGTGGTATTGAATACTGGGATATACTGGAGGTGTTGCCTGAAGTTAGCCATAAATGCTTCGACAACAGGGTAAAGCTTAGATTCTCAAACAATAGAATGTGGAACGTCTAACCTGTGTCCATGTTCAACCCCGAACTTGGGATTTGAATCTTTACGTTATATATATATATACATTCCATCCATGTCAGGTATCTCCAAAAGATTTACATCAAGATAATTACAGTGCTCTCTTTATATAGAGCAAGGGGCTTCCGTCCGGATCCTAATCCATCAATGGAAACTGAGAAGCTCCAACGAGCTAAACCACTTGGGACATCTTGGGGTTGCGATGTGCATCCCAAAGTTTATCTCGTGGTTTGTGAGTCATAGGAACCAATTCATCTAAGTGTGGATATAACTACCAAATATTCAACATCATACCTAACTGGGGTATTTCATATGGTCATTAGCCAACCAATCTAACAACGACTGGTTTGCGGGAAAATCTACAGGAACATGGTGTTCTTACCCACAAATATCGCGAGGGTCATGCTTCAAATTTTCTGTATATCTCTTCCTGCAATCAACCATTGCAAAACGGAAAACCATTTCTAGAGCACTTTCCCAATGTCTAGATGCCCATCTACTTCGGCCCTTTCCCAGTTATATGGGATGACCATTCCCCCCCATCCCCCAGCCGCACCGCCTCCCGTGTGAGGTGGCACGCCACCTCCGGCTGCGTGACCCGCGCCAAGTTCTTACTGATGCGCTTGGCATCTTGGTGCGCAAGGACCAGGTACTTGTTGTCCGGACGTTGCTTGTCCTGGGGATGATCAAAAGCTATGGGATGTGGATGAGATGAGGACAGTTTATGGATGGAATTCTTCGGATTGATCATGAAAGATTGGATTTGGTATATGACCCATCATATATTTCAAAACATGGAATCATATATGAAGTTTGGAGGAATCATATGGATTTGAAGGCTCATGTATGTGTGTTTTTGAGATGTGGATATCATGATAATTTGCCGCTCGAAATTTCAGCATAGCATCCCATAGGGACATTTGCGGCTCAGTAGAGGACACGCATCACAAATCATTTGCAGATAAGAGATCTTCCAGGAAATACCCAGAAAAAAACACTTTTGTTTTGAAGAAATCAAGTTGAAGCTCCATTTTAGGTTGGTGAAATCATGCTGAATCATCGTTCTTGCTCAGAGAATCACCATTGTTCTGGGTGTAAAGTGTGCTTTAATCATCAATTATCCTCACCACCAAACCATCCAGCCATATCTACACTCATAGTGGTCGTGATTTTCTCCATGTTTTGTCGGTTCTATGTTCTATGTTCATTTGTTTTGTGTTGGTACAAAACGATACAAAACGATTAAAACCGTCCAAGACACCATTCCCTATGCCAGTAATCCAAAGTATTTTTTGAGAACACCCCCATGTGTGCTAGTTACATCCCCTATGTTTGCAAGGTACATCCCCTCTTTTCACTTGCAAAGCCACAATTGTTGTCGGTTAAACCGCATCTCGCTAAAACCATCATGTTTTTCTGGAAAACCCCTGCCAAACTCCAGCCTTTCCACCGCTTTCTGCCGTGTTTCCATGGCATCGTAGAGCATCTTCTCCGCGTTTTCCCAGTTCTGCGCCCCGTCCACGGCGTTGACGACGGCGGCGGCGGAGAAGTGCCGCGAGTGCCAGCCGAAGACGTCCAGGTAGATCGTGGAACGGAAGGAGAGCGGCAATCCGCTGGAGCCGTCCTTGTCAGTGCTTTGGGGGAATGAATTGACTGTTATTTTTGGGGGGAGGAAACATGGAGATTTAGTAAGGATTTGATGGGATTTAATGGGATTTATATGGTGATTGATATCTACAAACACTAATCGATAGCAATTAGTAATTAAATGTAATTAATAAAACATGTAATAACAGTAGCATGAGCATTAAGGGTGCTTAATGATGTGTTATACTCAGAGGTTTGCTAGAAGACAGCAATGGGATATTGGATATTCTTGGATCTTCGGGCTACCCCTGTGGTGGGAAAAGGGTCAAACATCAAACATTGGGAGTTTAATCCGGCCATGTGAACATTTGGAGGTTTCCGAAAATGGGGGAACACCCCATACATTCATCTAAATAGGATTTTCATGGATTTTCCATTTTAAACCATCTGTTTTAGGGTACCCTGATGTATGGAAACCCGCGTTTGACCTTGAACAGCACCCTACAGTTGGATCTCAAAAGTCTTGCAGTCTTGTAGAATCACTTGAAATGGACCCAAGTGAACCAACCGACCAGTTTGCCTCAGCCACTTGTCCTTCTTCGGGGGGGCATTTTTCATCACTTCTTCCCGCCGATTTCTGGAACCTCACAACAAAATATGACACCCTCTGGTTATGACTCACAGTTCGCCATGGAAGCCATGGCCCATAGAAATAGATGATAAACATGGTGATTTCCCTAAGATGGTGACTTTCCTTGGTGAACTGTTAGTCACTGTTAATCATAGCCAGAGGCTAATATGTTGGTTCCAGTGGTGCACGTGGCAAATCCCCACGACCACTACCCACTCATGTCCGGTTTTCACCACCAAAGATCCACCAAGGGTGCAGCCACACGCTGGATGAGATAGTTCCAGCCTGTTTTTTTCGATTGCTGAATGATGTGTCAACTTGTTTTTTGGTGGGATTACAATGGGAGTACAATAGGATTTACCCTCTGCTAAACTCACATGACTATAGAAAATCACCATTTTTAATGGGAAAATCCACTATTTCTATGGCCATTTTCAATAGCAAACTGTAACAAATTACCAGAGGGTAACAATCAACAGTGGGGATTCTAGTGATTCTAGTGGCTGGATAACTATCATTGGGAGAACAGGGGAGACCCAGATAGACTGCATATTTGACTTCAGGCTGGCAAGCACAAAAAATGTTGTACATCCCCATTTGGGGGTTTCCTAAAATGGAGGTACCCAAAAATGGATGGTTTATAATGGAAAATCCATCTATAAATGGATGATTTGGGGGTACCCCTATTTTAGGGGCCCACAAATGGCTATTCATTGTCAGGACCCAGAATCTTGGGGGTCCAATAGCTTTGAACCATACCAAAAAGATTCTGGAATGGACGCAAATGTAGCATAATTTCCACTAAGCTCAACTAAGGTGATATGAGATATCCCAGACCCTTGTGGCATCGTTGCAACCCATCCATTTGTTGCGATTCAAGGGACACATGTGCCCCGTGCACGCCGCAATGGCCAGCAACCACGGGAGCCAGGCCGGAATGACTTGGTCGCAGGGGCGGATGCCTCCCTTACCTGGCGAGATTTCATTGGAGCTAATGGGAGCACATGGAAAGCTGTCACTGCGCGACATGGAAAATTCATGTTCACATTATCCCAGAAACGGAAAAATCACAAACAGAATAGCTCGACCACATCCTCCCTGAAGGGGCACTTGGGGATGGGTCGAAATGATCATTCCCCCTTCCAAAATGGATGGTCGAATACATTTAGAATTAGAATGCTCTCTGTCATTCCATCAAAATAGTGGATGGGTAAGAACATGATTCCCGGCTCATGGATGATGATAATCTGATGATCCCGAATATATTGGGTAGTAAAGCCCCCTACAATCATCAACCAAAGGGGGTTTTGAACACTGCTCAATTGGGCCGTGCCCGAGTGAGAAACAAATGTTGGTGATTTAAAATTGCCATTCTACTCCCCAAAGCGTAAAGGGGGAATCCACAACGCATGGAATGGGAAAGCCTATAAACCATCCAACATGGTGATGATTCAAAGAGCACCGGAGCAGCGAACAAACACTATGAGATATTGGTGATGAATCAACAACAATGCGGCTTTAAAGCAAGAACGTGAATAAATGAAGTCACACATGACTGGTGTACAAATGAAGTCACTGGAAGCTGATCAACAAAACCTGAAGCCAAACCCACATCGGTCATGGCACCGTTGTTGGTCCGTGCGGCCCCCAAGTGGATCGCCAGCCCTGCCAACAGGGGGGGCAGCATCAGATTCAACATCATCAAATACCGATAGCGCCAGCCGCAGAACAAATCCTCAGTTCAGCTTGTCTTTGAATGAACAACAAATCAAAAGATATCACATGAAAGGAAAAGATCTAGGGGAGGGGGAACAGGGTTGCTTGCCAAAAGGGTTACAATGTAAAGGTGATAGGACTCAAGCAAGATCGGGATTGACATGATTTCACATGGGTTTGCATCCCACAGGAGGGATCTGCTGAAGAAATCGGCAAGCTCCTAATTGCATCCAGGTGATTGACGGAGTGGATATCGATCAAAATAATTCTATTTCCAGAGAGAAACCATTTCAGATCATTTTTGGGTATTGAACCATGGGAGTTTCCATTTTGCGGGGACTTCCCATATTTATATATTTGTTGGCTACTACTAAACCCCTTTACTTCCTTGTCTTATTTTCTCCCACACTTTTGTTGCTCAAAAACCGACTTTTGAAGTCACCTATAATTGACCATGACCCAACAAAAGTGCTCTGCAATTGCATAGTTGACTCGATTATTTTCTTGGTTGCCCCATTTTCTTACCCCACTACCCTTCAGTAGTCAAACAATGGCTTGCTTTAGAATCCGGAATCAAATGGCATGTAAATGGGAAATGATCGAACTGAATGGGTGATTCTCAAACCATGTTTGATTCCCAGATGGTAACTTGGCCCGCAACGTGGCTGGCACTGATTTTTCCAGGGCTTTGTTGTGCCCAGCGAGGCGCCAATTTGAAGAGCGTAGTGGATGCAAAGACGGTGGCGGCCAGCGACAACCAGGCGGCTCCCGGGTTCTGCGCACGTGTGGGCCATTTGTCCATCTTCGACATGAAATGCCCCAGGGAGTAATATGCGCACCTCAGTTCACGCCTAACTTTGGGAGATCAAATCACCTTTGGGAGATCCTGATTTTTTCATCCTTAACCTTGGTGATTCTTGGAGAAAACATATCATTTTCAGAATCCTCATTCCAAGGAAAGATTGAAGATAAACATGAATACAACCACCAGCTCTCCCTGCGATTGGGTTGGGGACGTGTTCATGTTTGTTTCAAAAAAGGTAGCAAAAACAACTCACATGTTCGGACTTTGACAAGATTGCTTTGGTGGTTCCAAGATACACTTTGATCGAAACAAACCGAAAGAAGTTTGCAATGAGTGGATTCACAAAACCATACAGTAAATCATTCTCCAAACGGGACGTGTGTGCCATCTACTTGGCTGGTGATATCCCTCACTATCTCCCCATGATATGCACATATTTCTTGGTTCATGCATCCCATTGTCGATTAGTAGATCCATCGTTGCTGGTTAGTAGGACAATTGTTTTTGTTGGTAAAATGCCAAAAACATATTGTTTTTTGTTGGTTGAACGGGCGAATACTAATCCCATTGTTGGTTAGTGACCCCCTGGGAAAACACACAAGTTTGAAGAAAAAATACAGGAAAACCTCCAACAATTGCTTGGTTCCTGCCTCAAACATGTATGACAAATTGTGGCATAGGAATGCCCGGTTCACCCTGTTTATTGCCTCCGAACTAAGCAAACATCAAACAGATTTCCCTATGTTTTGTCTTTGTTGTGACTTTTTTTCCGGTGAAGGCTTTTTCATTCGAGTCGAAATCTAGCTGAATTTCCCTACATACAACAAAAACCTCCATGAAACTGGTGGAAAAGGAACCCACCAACGTTCGATGTTAAAAGTGGCTTACCGGCTTACCCAGCAAATGAGATCTCTGCCTCGTTAGAGCCCCATGTTTGACAGGTAAAGGGTCATTTTTAGTGGTTCAACCTACTTGTATCCAGATGAATCATAATAATTCAATATAATTCACAACCTAAACTTACCGGTGCTTAGCCGAGAATGAGGGAATGACCTATAATAACCATTAATAATCATCCCATTCCCCCATTCCCTACTAAGCACCAGTAAGTATAGGATGACTGTTCCATATTACTCCCTTTCACCATCATCTGCAGTGAGGTCCTCAGCCAGACCGGACCTATTCGGCCCATCCCCCACTATTGAACCACGATCATTCGGGTACGCCGTTGTATCCCCATAAAACCCATGTTACCCTTTGGTAAACTAACATAACTATGGAAAATCACATTTTTTTGTGGGAAAATCCACTATAAATGGTTATTTGCCTATCGAGTTATACCCATGATCCCAGTTTTTGATGGCTTACCCTCTGGTTATGACTAACATAGCCATGGAAAATCCCCTATAAATGGAGGTTTCTAGCTGGGAAAATCATCCAAAATTAGCCAGCTTTTCCATGGCGAACTGTTAAATAACCACAGGGTACATTCTCCATTTTCGATTAGCCATCAATTGACCCATTGTTGAAATCACCACAAAATCATTGGTATCACTCCTAATCACTAACTTGGATCCCACAAAGTTTTATAACGGTGTTATCCCATGCATGATATCCCCATTTGTTGGTATCATCAATGTTTTGTCCACATAAAATGCTTGGTATCACTAGGGTTATATCCCCTTCTGTAAGTGTACTACTGTTGGATTATCACTCTTAGTGGTACATGATATGTAACTATACTACCTATCCCCATGAGTTTCCATTAATCCCCAATTCTTAAGCCCCACTTATGTTATGTGTATATATATATATTATCCCAGCGACAATAGATGGTCTTGGTCCACTACCGTTATCAATACATAGTTAGACAAACCAATAACCCCTACAGTATTTGCCGTATATTTAGTATTAGCCTGTCCATATCCACCAGTACCAAATTTAGTATATCTGATTTTATTCCAATTGCTATCTCCCATTTAAAACATATCACATCGCCACAAATGTGTTTTTTTTCTATCCCCATGACATCCTCACACTAACCACTATCAAACATGATGGGTATCTTCCACATTGTTTTCTTAAACCATGCTAAACCATCAGTCAAACCTTTATTGCACCTACAAAATGTTTGGTATCACTAATGAAGTATCCACAAATTCTATATATATATATATTACTATGACACTTATGGCCCTTAACAGTTACAAATGGGACAATAACTCCTCTTGACTAAGGTTGTATATCATGAAATAACCCATAACAAATGGGACAATAACTCCTCTTGACTAAGGTTGTATATCATGAAATAACCCATATAATCCTATGGAAAATCGCCTTTTTTAATAGGTCAATCATCCATAAATGTTGGATAACCATCATCACCATACGAAACATCTGCACCAGGCGACACCAGCAACATCTGCTGCGCCGCCACTGCCAGAGCTATGCGCGCATAGGCGTCGAAGCAGGCGTAGCCGCGCTGCACACGGCGCAACATCCAGAAGTGCGAGTACATCACCGCGCTTTTACCTATGGGATGAGAGAACATCCCAGGAATTACTGGGATTACTACCACTATATATTACTGGGATTACCAAGAATTACCTATGTATATCTATATATATATATACATGGAATATTACTACTTAGACTAATGGGATTTTTACCCACAGTTCTGGCCGTGACTGGGAATAGCTCTGGGATTTTCCCTGATTTTCAGGGATATTTCACCGTCAACAGACTTAGGAATTCACTTACCTACACCTATGGCCCGATGTGACTGGGAAGATCCATGGGAATATCATGGGAATGTAAGTATTCATGGGAATTTAGTCATGATGAATACTTATTAATGGATGCATCCCACAAATTATAAATTGGTGAAAAAATGCCACAATTAGATTCATGGAATATAACCACTTAGATTAATGGGTTATATATGGATTAGAAACCACTTAACAGTTATAAATGGGATCACAATGATATATAAGTTATACATCGGGGTTGTTATTTCAGGGTGAGTGTTGGAGCCTGACTTTGTAGCTGTAAAGTGGTGATGCCCAACCAAAATCACTACAAAAAATGAACACAAAAAAAAAAAATACTACAATTTCCAAAACCTCTGGATAAAGGATTTCTACAAATATGAGGCGATTTAAGAACAGGTCCTTCAAGAACATGTTAAAAAAACAAGAAGATGTTTGTAGTGATTGATAAGTTCATACCACTGAAGTCTTCAAGATCTTTTCAAAAGGATGGAAAGGTAGTTTGTAGTGATTTTTTGGCTGACTGATCTTCTCGGCTGCTGTTTTTTTTCCTTCCCCCTGCTTCTTGTAGTGGTTCAAGAGCGCTGCACACTAACATTGCAGCACCTACGTGAGTTTGTGAAACACCTACGTCCTACGTTCTGATTACTGGNGCTTCTTGTAGTGGTTCAAGAGCGCTGCACACTAACATTGCAGCACCTACGTGAGTTTGTGAAACACCTACGTCCTACGTTCTGATTACTGGAAAAAAAACAAGCAGCGATTCAGACGCATGTTGAAAATATATTGAGTTGTAATCGCAATATACGTATGTTGCTTTATTTTGGTCTCATTTGGATTCACTCGGTTGCTTGCAGTGCCAAGATGCATAGCTCTCTANTATATTGAGTTGTAATCGCAATATACGTATGTTGCTTTATTTTGGTCTCATTTGGATTCACTCGGTTGCTTGCAGTGCCAAGATGCATAGCTCTCTAATATTTTTTGCCAACCATAACGCAAACATATCGGGATTCTGATTTCGGCCAAAAAATGCACAAAACTGTCTTTTCAAAGCAAGAGATTAAACAACAAATGCAGGCGCCAGAAAAACTGGTTCTGTGTGGTCTTGTGGTGATCCATGACAGTAAGTGGTTGCCATACGTCGAGGGACAAAGATTTCTCGGAGTGGATTTTGTAGTGATGAGCGCCGTAACTTGATTTTTGTAGTAGACCTTTTTGGGTTTTGGNAGATTTCTCGGAGTGGATTTTGTAGTGATGAGCGCCGTAACTTGATTTTTGTAGTAGACCTTTTTGGGTTTTGGGTATGCAGCGGCCAGTGTAATGGAAGGGTATGTTTGTGCGGTATTGTTTGACTTTGCAGTGTACAGTAGAGTGGGAGCATCAACCGAAATGGATTGTCCTATCCTTTTGTTTTTGTTGGCGTGTGTGTGTGTGTNGTGCGGTATTGTTTGACTTTGCAGTGTACAGTAGAGTGGGAGCATCAACCGAAATGGATTGTCCTATCCTTTTGTTTTTGTTGGCGTGTGTGTGTGTGTGTGTGTGTTGCTGCGCATGTTTTTCTCAGATGTTGTGCCGAACTTAGCATGTGGCTGCATGTGGGGCCAAGCCTGGCTGATTTCAGAACATCAATCCTGGAACCCCACAATTTCATACAAATTCACTACAAAGTTCCTTAAGGATCTTTGAGGGTTAATCTGAGGGGTCTCCGATACCATCCCAACAACTTCACTACAAAATACTTCTGGATACTTTTAGGGCAAATCTGAGTGAATTCAGATGTTCATGTTCGGTCAACATAAAGAACCACTACAAACTCCTCGGTCCCAGCTCTGTTGGAATTCAACATATTTATGATATATGATCACTACAAAACACCCTAACACATCCTGCTTTGGGGTCTGTAAAAACCATTGAAAAACCTACTTTACATAGGTGCCGAGGCCGCTACTTTTGTAGTGGAAATACCCTGGAGGATCCATTTCTATAGTGCAATCTCCGCATGTCCTGCTTAGACTCCCATGAACACACCATTTGCGCTGGTTATATCTCTTGTATCCCTACTTGAGTTCGTAACAGCACGATGTTAAGCGGAGCAAACACAATCTTTCTTACTTAAATTCCAATCCTTGTAGATCCTCATGTTTGATTTGGTATCATTGAAAATAGCTAATCGACAACTGCCTTGTGTACAACTGGGGGTTTCCGTCGGAATAGCACCAGATCACCCAAAAATTGAGTTCCGTCCTCGACCTCTAATGTTTTGGTCATGATGCTTAGATCCCCACTCATTATCCACTTGGAATCAATAATTTGTTCAAAACTGATGATGAAAAATCTCCCAATTATAGATACCTATAGATACCTAATAGGTGTCCTGGTTAAAATGCCCATTCAGGCTGGATTTCGCCATTCTGACACCCCTTCCGTGTCTGGTCCACCCCAACTCGTTGTGGTCTCCCCGGTCTGCGCCGCGTCCAACTTGTCCAGAGCTTTCCAGGCTGCCACGGGTGCCGGCACAGCACCACTGTGCAACTCTTCGATCAACCTGGGGGAGCGACCGGGAGCAGCCTGGAGAAAAAATCGACTGTGTCATGAACGGTGCAGTTGTTATTTTTGTAGATCATTGATAGATAGTTATTTATCATGCTATAAATTACAGGTTTCTTTATGCAAAGATCTGAAACTGCTTTGCCTATCTTTGCATCATGTGGATCTGACCAAAAATCAAAGGGGAATCCAGCATCAAGATCTGCAGAATCCAAGCATCATCAATTGCGCGCCTGGAAAACAAGCAGAAAAAAGTGCCTTTCAAACATCACAAAAAGTATACTGCTGGGTTTAAGCATATTTCAGCATCAAGACTGGGGATTTCGATTTTGCAAATGGGGGGAGTTTTGATTTCCCCCCCGTGAAATTGGGCTGCCGCTTGCAGAATCATCCCTTCCCCCCCAAGCTTGAATACCACCCTATCTAACCTATCTGTTTATTTTGCAGCCCTGGACCCAGGTTGCAATTTAATCTTAGGGGGGAAGGGATGGACAGTGACGTTCATCGATTCTTTTCAGTGCCAAGTGACTCAACACGTCCGAAGCCACCAACGCCCAGGAGATCTGAGGAAGGGCAGAGGTGAGTCATCCCCAGGTTCACCACCCAGAAAGCCTGGTATCTATGAAACCCTTTTCAACCCGTCCCTGTGACTGAACAAAGCATTTAAGAACATGCCATGATCAACACCTAAGAATTGGTTTATTACTATTAAATACATATCTTGGTGGCTCATCCCACGGATCCTAAGTAGCGTATATCCCTGTGTTTGTTTTTTGTCGTTTTTCCGTGGGATCAGTAGGGTGCACATTTTTACTGGAGTGAGCTCACCCACCAACTGGGGTGAACTTCACCGAGGGATCGCCGGCAATCCAAATGGAGTAGTTCTATTGGTTGAATTCCTGTGATTGGATTTTAGTGTTCACAATCTATCAAAATTACCCTCTGGTAAACTAACATAACTATAGAACATCTCCATTTTTGATGGGAAAATCCACTCTTTCAATGGGCCATGTTCACTAGCTATGTGTTAGTTTACCAGAGGGTATCAAATCACTAGTGATGGATCATGAACACCAGTGGAATCACCGTCCAAAATCTGGGAGGATAAACCATGCACCCAGCGTTCGGAAAACCCAGGGGACACCGTCAGTTTTGGATCACCATTCAGAGCAGCATACCTTTGATGCATCCAAAAGGTGAAGATCAAAAATTATCTAAGTGGGACTATGTCAATGTGGGATTCAAACCATAGATCTTTCAGCTTCTGCTATAGCTGTCCCTGGCTTAAATCCTTTTTCTGGCTGCTGGTTGAAACAACCGCTGAAAAATCTGCGCTTCATTGGAGCTTGACCTCCCGTTTACCCCATTTGTTGGATGGAAAATGACACAGATTTCAACAACCACCAACCAGTTACTATCTGTTGGGCCTATTGGGTTAGATCCAATCTTATCCCAATGATATCCCCCTATCCCCCCCAAAAAATGGTGGGTTCAATTGTGCCGCATTGTATAGTCTTACATATGGAGGTTTCCTAAAATAGGGGTACCCCCTTGCATCATCCATTTTCAATCCGGAGTTGCCATTATAAACCATCCATAAATAAGGGTACCCCCATGACTTAGGAAAACCCCATATTGCGATACCGTCGGTTTTCAGTGCCCAGTCCCTCCATTTCTGCAGTTCGGATCGGTGCCTTTGAAGCGGTACTCCCTAAAGTCGGTGCTCAGCAGAAAGGGATCCGACGGAACATCCACGTCTGGTGCCTGCGGCAACGGATCCAGGGGGGCCATCGGAGCACCAAAAAGCTGTCAGAAATGGGGATTGAAGGCAGAGAAATGCTGAAAAATGGGTATAACATGGTATAACATGGTGTAACTATAAGAATGAATGGAGAAATGAACCGAGAAATGGATGAAGAATGGGACCATAGGGTAGAACCAACAATGGATGGGAATTGACCCAACCTTGTAACCAAAAACCAATCATGTTTGATTCTCGGGAGCTACCTGGACTTGGGATTCTGTGTTGTTTGATTACTCAAGAAAGGACTTGACTCCTTCATGGTCCCACAAACGCCACGTTAAACCATCCGGCTTTGTCTGAAAATAGGGTGCCTGATCATGAATCACCCTATTTTCGCTACCAAATAGCTATTTTGGGGGTATGGTTTCCATTTTCAGACACACCCAGATTCTGGTGTCAAGAACAATCCCCATGTTGGGCGACCCGCTGGTGTCATCAAAGATGATTGGCTAGAAAATCCATCATTTGTTTCGATGATGTTCCCAGCAAACTAAACCTCCGCTTAGTTCGGGGATGTCCCAGCTAGCCACATTTCCACATCCCAATGACTTCCAACCCCATCAATATCAGCACTGGACCTTGCTAAATTGCTGTCTTGTGTTACCATGTCGTCTGGGTTTACTCAAACATGGCTTACCCAAGAATCCAGTGGTTCGTCATCAGTTCCCCAACATCCAGCTGCCATAAACAAGGTGAATCTTATAGATACCTGCCAAAAAATCCTTTTTTTTGCTGGCTAGTCGATATTCCTATAGCAAAAGACCAAAGGAGTTTTTTCACAACCCATCCCAATGTCGACTCAGCTCATTGGGGGTGGTGTTTCTGTGGGCAAGTATCCATTCTATCTCAGTATCTATCCATATCTTCTTGGCTAATGCTGATTCCATATGTTCTTTTGTTTCGGGTAAGGTCCAGTAATGATGATCTTCCCTCTGAAACTACTATCAATTGTGGATACACCCTATTCTTTGACCCAAAGCCATGGGGATGCACTTGGGATCAATGAGTACAACCATGGGTTTCTACCCCATCCCCCATCAATTGGGATATGGGGTTCCTATAACTGTAAAACTAGGCAATACCTTCATACACTGGATACGTCCCAGGTTATTATAACTTCCCTTATAAGTTATCAGCTAGAACGGTAGAAGCATCAAATTCCAGTTCGCCCCCATCCACGAATCCAGTAGTTCACCGCACCAAGAGGGGCCTCCAAGGACAGTTCTTTCAAGGGGTCCCCGTTCGAAGTCTCCTGAGACTCCGCAGTGGCCGTGGAAAAAAGGCCATGGAGGGTGGAGATGGGATGCAAAAACGACTAGCTTCGGGCTTGCTCAGGTAAGTTTACAGTTAGGGATTTCATGGGATTTATTGGGAGTTACAGGGATTTACATTGTAGGATTTAGGTGGATTTAATGGGGGTTAATGGGATTGAATGGGATTGATCGGGATCTATGATGGTTGCCCCCTGGTAAGTTAACATGACTATCACCACTCTAATGGGTAAATCGGTAAATCATCCAACTAAATGGGACATCTAGAAACCATACCAAACTGTTAAATTACCAAAGGGTATCCAAAAAAACAAAAGCAGTGAACATTGTTCAAGACCCGAGTTATGTCATTCTATGTAATCCTGGTTTGTGAACAACGGGATTCCCAGTTCATGGATTATGATCATTCCCAGTATATTGGCTAGTAAAACCACCTATAATCATCAATAAACAGAAGTTTTGAGCATTGCAAGACATGGATGTTGCCCACAATTGTGGACTGTTGTCATTGTGGAAACAAATATGTAGTTGATACACAATTAATTACATATTTGTATATATAGTTACATACATATATTTCCCAATGATGTCATCAATACAGTATTGAAACCTCTGGTGACTAAATTGGGATCTCCCATTCAACCGGACACCGAAACTTCGACATCTCCCCATCACCGCTCGCCTCCGGCGCTTCCGCCTGCTCTGCGAAGATTACATCGATCCGATCGCGGACGTCCTCTGCCGCCCGCTGCAGCCTCTGTGGTAGCTCCGCGGCCGAGAACTTCGCCGCGAGCAGCTCTTGAACCTCCCTGGGGCCACGGAATTTTCCACCGGTGATCCGCGTGGTTTTACCCTGGGGAAAATGTGACACATGTAGGCAAACATGTCGGATTTGTTTGAGAAAATATGGGAATGGGATGGAATGGGGATGATGTGGAAAGTTTGAGTGAACAAAAATAGTGATGATATTTGAACGGAATGGTGATTTCAGCGACTTTAAGTGCCAAATACGATGATATGTTACAAGCAAACATCATGAAACAAGTTGGTTGAAGCATAAAGCACTGGTTTTGACAAGTATCAAATGACCACCAAATGTGTGGATTTAAGCGGAAAAAATGGGATGTGGGGATAACGAAGAAAGTTGGATGCTCTCTGTGATATTTGTCCAACAAAAACTGGTGATATTAAGATGACATAACCAAAAAACAACGGAACTTGTCCAACAACAATTCGAAAAAAACAACGTAGGGTAGAACAAACTTGGGTATTCAAAGTCGAAACTCATTTCTCAGGTTTTATTAGTACGTCTCTATTTAGTAAACGACTTGCTAGTCAGGTTGGAGGTAGAAACTTCAGGAAACATCCAAGCATCGAACCCAAGGGGGGACCGCTAAAACGAGCATGAAAGAAAAAAGGAGGTTCCACACATTTGCACTTGCACATTTCATGAAATTCAAAACTTAAAATGTGAAGGGAGAATTTGATAATTTGAATACACTCTGCTATACTATGCTCCACAGATGGATATCGCATGGATCATCGGATAACTCTCACACTGGGGCATGGATAGAACCTACAATTCTTGATGTGCTGGCCATGGCCACGTTGTGGTGCCCAACTAACCATTGCTGCACAAGGGTTCAATGAATCATAGAACTAGAAGCAGCTACAATCCAGTAGGTTGCCAGAACACGTTCCAAATTGCGTTGCACACCATGACTCTGATACATATATCAAGGATTATCAAGGTACTTAGCTTGAAACTGATTTGGTACACCTTCCGTCATCGGTAAGGTGCTCAAAAGGGATGGTCAAGTCTCAAGTCCTGGTCCTAGTGAAAAATGTACCTAAGAACGGGACATCTCACCTGTCATTTGATGTAAGAACGGAAAAAAATCACTTTCACAACCACTATCAACAGCATTTTCACCGTTTATGATGAGGTGTTAACTATCACTTAAACGGTGCTTTACTGTTTGTAAACCTCATAATAATGAGGTTTCATAACAATCACGTTTTAAACATGGGAAAATCACGTTTACGATCACCACGATGTGAAGTGACCAAGGCTGTCCTATCCGTGACCCTGATCATCCCTGACCCCTTGGTCCTGGCCATGAGGAGGCTATCCTGGGGCAAGTGAATCGGTTTAATCCATTTTAATCCCTCATCAATGATCTTCAATCCTAATCAAATCTTGAGTTAAAACATACTTAAGTTGATAATTCAAAAAACACCAAATGTATCTTTCATAAACCTCATAAACAGAAAAATCACGGTTTCGAATATTGGGTTGAAGCCTCATCAATCTTGAAGTTCTGTGGTATCGCCATGCAAAAACGTTCTCCCAGGTCTCAACATGTGTTCCAGTGGCTTGATCTTTGTAGTTTATTCGACAAGGGACCCTCCAAATTGCCCCAAGAAATGGCTTTAACTCCTACAATTCTGGAGCAAAACAACATCACTTATGGGTAGAAACGAAGGGTCTAGGTATGAAAACATCTCGATCGACCTTGGAGATGCAAAAATTGAGCAACATCCCCTAGAAACCAAGGGGTTTTCTTGCGATTTGCGCGTATTTGGGACCATAGAATGAAGGTGTTTAGTATTACTTAGTATTAGGGGGATGGGATTATTAAACTAAGTCGATGAACGACACAAACTGGACTTGCCATCTCAAAATCTATCAGAAGTATTTATGTTAAAAAGCTCACCTATATGTTGAAATTAGCAAATTTTTTGGGGTTGTCTCAAACGTGGGATTTCACCGGAATTCCTATCAGAAAGGGCCGTTGATTGCAAACGTATCCCCCTTTTGAGGCATATCAAGTTACTTAACTTCTACATCTCATTATAGTCCATCGTATCCAAACATTTTCTATTGTATCCCATCATATTCCACTCTGTCCCTCTAGGTTCCTATGTTTTGCTCGTGTTCAATCAACCAAGTAATCAATAGAATCAACAATCTATCCATCTATCTGTCAATCACATAGACCCTGCGATGAGTCGGGGTTTCGAATGTTTCGAAGACAATGTTCCACTCAAAATTGGCAAATTTCAGGGTCTATGTTTATTTTGCGGCAAGGGATAGGGAGGGAATATATCCTTATATGCACAACTGTTACATATGAAAATATTGTTATTGCTATGATTATTGTTAGACTCATATTTTCTATTGCTGCTATTGTCAGAATTGCTACCATTTCTGCCATTTCTACCCTATCTATCTATCTATCTTTCTATCTATCCATCTACCCATCTACCCATCTGTCCATCTACCCATCTGTCCATCTACCCATCTACCCGTCTATCCGTCTATCCATCTACCCATCTACCCGTCTATCCGTCTATCCATCTATCCATCTGTGAATATGCCCATCTACCCATCTATCCATTTTGTCCATTCTATGTATCTAGGTATCTAGAAGGTATCTCCATCTATCTATCTATCTATCTATCTATCTATCTAATTTCATTTCAAACCAATTATGTGTGATGATTTGTGTATATAAATGTCCCAGTGAGGGTGCTGGCCACTATGCTCTGAACACCGAGTTGCTGCTTTGCACTTTTCTCTGCCACGGTCGTGCTTGTCCTGAAAGGGGCAGTGATAGGCAGCGCCATGATTCATAGCTGATTTTAGAGGGATATTCTAGGGATATTGCCATCTGGTAAACTAACATAGCTATGGAAAATCACAATTTTTAATAGGTAAATCAACTATAAATGGTCATTTCCAATAGCTATGTTAGTTTACCAGAAGGTATGGGGATACTGTGGATACTGAATACATAATCGCTATTGTTATTGTTGTTAATATTAGCGTGATTGTGATCGTGATTGCTGTATACACCAGCAACACTATGATAGCAATGGGTGTGTCTGGCAATGACATTCAAACCCATCGAAACTCTCCAGTGGCTGTTGATTCTTGTGGGATAGACATGAGAATTTCTGGCTGCATATAGTCCTTGCCCAGTAAGAATGAACCACAATGGAGGTGGGGTCCCCCAAAAACGATAGCCAAGTTGGTGGAGTTCACTTGGTGAACGTTTGGGTTTATGGGGGGAAGAACGCATAGATCGACTTACAAGTGGGGGGACCACCTTGCAGGGTTTGATGAACCCCTGTAATCCGCTGTAAGAATCCAATTGGAATTGTCAATGATTGATCGATCGCACGCATCCACCAGGCTAGTCCTCTGTATGTTGATCATCATGACTCCCAATGTCCCCACATTTGTTGATATCTTTTGCCAACCTCAGGTTCTCTCTCTCTGTCTCTTGGTCATATCCGACTATTTCTGTTGCTGAACGTGCCTGAAATTCGCTATATCTGTTGCTGAATGTGTCTCAAATCCGCTACATCTGTTGCTGAAATATGCTGAAATCAGCCAATGCTTGTTGGTCAAACACCCAATCTTCCCCAATCCACGCCTTTCTTGGTGGTTTCACCCCAGACAGACAGTCCATTGGGATCATCATCCCGAAACTCGAGGGGTTTTGGAACATTGAAAACAGATGAAGTCAACAACTAGACATGGGGGGTTCCTAAAATGGGGGTACTCAAAAATGGATGGTTTAATTTATTTCATGGAAAATCTGATTATAAAATGGGTGTAGAATAGTTTTTGGATTTTTTTTGGGCAAGGTTTTGGATTTGTTTTTTGGGTTTCTGCTCTGGCACCGTTTGCCTTCTATTTGCAACAGTTTGGAACTTAAACCTGTCATTTTGCATAGTATTTGCTGCATTCTGGCATAATCACCGTCCATTTTGCATGGTATTTGCTACATGTTGGCACGTTCGCCTTCCATTTTGCATGGTATTTGCTACATGTTGGCACGTTTGCCTTCCATTTTGCATGGTATTTGCTACATGTTGGCACTTGAGCCTCTCATTTTGCATGATATTTGCTACATGTTGGTACTTCAAACGCTAATGTGGGTNGTTGGCACTTGAGCCTCTCATTTTGCATGATATTTGCTACATGTTGGTACTTCAAACGCTAATGTGGGTTTCTTTAGGGTTTCTTTAGGGTTTTATTTAGATAGGGTTTCTTTCGGGTTTCACTTAGGATTCCTGGTATGTTTTATTTCGGGTTTCATTTAGGTTTCATTTAAGGTCTCTTTCGGGTTTTATTTGATGTCATTTAGGGTATCCTTAGGGTTTCATTTAGGGTATCTTTAGGGTTTCTTTCGGGTTTCATTTAGGGTCTCTTTAGGGTTTCATTTAGAGTTTCTCTAGGGTCTCATTAGAGTTTCATTTACGGTAGGGTTTCTTTAGGGTTTTATCTAAATAGGGTTTCTTTCGGGTTTCATTTAGGATTCCTGGTATGTTTTATTTGGGGTTTCATTTAGGTTTCATTTAACGTCTCTTTCGGGTTTAATTTGTGGTGTCATTTAGGGTATCCTTAGGGTTTCATTGGGGGTATCTTTAGGGTTTCTTTAGGGTTCATCTAGGGTTTCATTTAGGGTTCATCTAGGGTTTCATTCGGGGTTTCTTTAAGGTTTTATTAGGGTTTCTTTAGGCGTTCTTTTAAAGTTTCATTTCGGGTTTCATGTAAGGTTTCTTCAGGGTTTTGTTAGGTTTTCGTTAGGGGGTCATTTAGGGGTGTCATTTAGGGTTTCCTTCAGGGTTTCATATAGGGTTTCATGTAGGGTGTTATTTAGGGTTTCACATAGGCTTTCATTTAGGGTGTCATTTAGGGTTTCATATAGGGTTTCATCTAGGGTTCATCTAGGGTTNTTAGGGTTTCACATAGGCTTTCATTTAGGGTGTCATTTAGGGTTTCATATAGGGTTTCATCTAGGGTTCATCTAGGGTTTCATTTAGGGTTCATCTAGGATTTCATTCAGGGTTTCTTTAGGGTTTTATTTGGGTTTCTTTAGGCGTTCTTTTAAAGTTTCATTTAGGGTTTCATTTAGGGTTCATCTAGGGTTTCATTCAGGGTTTCTTTAGGGTTTTATTAGGGTTTCTTTAGGGGTTCATTTGAGGTTTCCTTTAGGGTTTCATTTGGGGTTTCATGTAGGGTTTCTTTAGGGTTTTATCAGGGTTTCTTTAGGGGTTCATTTAGGGGTGTCATTTAGGGGTGTCATTTAGGGTTTCATATAGGGTTTCATGTAGGGTGTTGTTTAGGGTTTCACATAGGCTTTCATTTAGGGTGTCATTTAGGGTTTCATATAGGGTTTCATTTAGGGTTTCATTTAGGGTTCATCTAGGGTTTCATTCAGGGTTTCTTTAAGGTTTTATTAGGGTTTCTTTAGGGGTTCATTTGAGGTTTCATTTAGGGTTCATCTAGGGTTTCATTCAGGGTTTCTTTAAGGTTTTATTAGGGTTTCTTTAGGGGTTCATTTGAGGTTTCATTTAGGGTTTCATGTAGGGTTTCTTTAGGGTTTTATCAGGGTTTCTTTAGGGGTTCATTTAGGGGTGTCAGCTAGAGTTTTATTTAGGGTTTCATACAGGGTTTCATGTAGGGTGTTTTTTAGGGTTTCACATAGGCTTTCATTTAGGGTGTCATTTAGGGTTTCATATAGGGTTTCATTTAGGGTTCATCTAGGGTTTCATTTAGGGTTCATCTAGAGTTTCATTCAGGGTTTCTTTAGGGTTTTATTAGGGTTTCTTTAGGCGTTCTTTTAAAGTTTCATTTAGGGTTTGATTTAGGATACTAACAAGAGAGAATGAAGCAAAAGAACACGAAAAGCAAAGAGACGGTAAAGAAAGGAAGCAGTGGAGCAAGAAGAAGTAGAGCAGCAAAAACGCATGACTGTAGAGAAGGAAAGTAAAAGTAGAAAGGCACAGAAGCAGAAAAGNNGTAGAAAGGCACAGAAGCAGAAAAGCAGAAAAGCAGAGAAGCAGGAAAAGCGAAAAGCGGAAAAGCAAAGAAGCAGAAAAGCAGAGAAGCAGGAAAAGCAGAGAAGCAGGAAAGCAAGAAAAGCGGAAAAGCAAAGAAGCAGAAAAGCAGAGAAGCAGGAAAAGCGAAAAGCGGAAAAGCAAAGAAGCAGAAAAGCAGAGAAGCAGAAAAGCACAAAAGCAGANGGAAAAGCAAAGAAGCAGAAAAGCAGAGAAGCAGGAAAAGCGAAAAGCGGAAAAGCAAAGAAGCAGAAAAGCAGAGAAGCAGAAAAGCACAAAAGCAGAGAAGCGGAGAACCAGGAGATCCAAAAAAAATCCAAAACCTTGCCCAAAAAAAAATCCAAAAATAAATGACCCTCCTTATAAAAAGGATGATAACTGGGGGTACCCCTGTTTCAGGAAACCTCCACATGGGTACCTAAATCAAAGTTCAACTATAGTGTAGTTGTTGTTGGTTGTAATATTTAGTGGTTGATTCAAGCCCAAATCCCGATCTGCGATTGTGAAATACACCGTTTGATGTTCAAGGGTTTTGAACATCTACAATATTTGAAACCAACAATGACAGCAGGGATTTGAACATTCAAGAATATTTGGGACTACCAACCAGAAGTGGAAATCTAAATCTAAGTTAAACACACCATTTTCGGATCTAAGTTCAACGAAGCAAACAAAATGGTAGGACTGACATTTTCGCTATAAGATGGTTACTTAGAATTTATATACTCAGAACTCACAAACATTGGGATCTTTTATAATATACATGTGATGATTATGATTATGATTATGATGATGCTTATGATTATGATGATGATATGATCTATATACTAAGATCATCTAGTATCTACTATATTACTATGTGATTTTATGCTTGTCCACTACTTCCTCCCATTTTTTGGGCCACTCCTCTCCAACCCCCAGGTCCACCCAGGTCCACCCAGGTCCATCCGCTGCACCTGTTTCACCGGTTTCACCGCTCGCGACGACTCGGAACTTGCCGAGGGGTTCACAGCGTTGGGATTGGCCCGGCGGAGGTACCACCAACCCTCGATAGGCAGGGGCGATGGTGTGAGTGGTGGAGAAAGGTTGAGAAATGGGAGGAAAAGCATAGAAAAACCATAGGAAAATGGTGATTTCACCAACACATGGGGATTTCATGGGGGTTCAGGGATTTTTTTTTGGAACCAATCAATTACATAGTTAAATCCCTTCCCCAGAGTAAGATCCCCCAAGAAATCATGTTTTTTTTTTCTTAGGGATTTATCATAAAAAAATAGAATCATTTGTGGGGTGTTTCATAGCCGGATGGGATTAGTTTTGGGAGAAGAATATGCTGATTTGGGGTTCGTTTATGGATGAGAGGTATAGTCCTTCTTTCTTGATTGTTGGGACTTAACTCACTTCACATCACTTCACTGTCACATTCTCAGAAAGGTTGGAGTCAACCAAGATAAAGACAAGGATCTACCAACATACATGGGATTTGCATCTCAAAACATTAGAATTAGAATTTCAGCAAACAAATCCCGTATCCGCCACGACTTGTTGGTGGCAACTGAAAGTCTCCGATCTGGAAGCCACGTTTTCGAAAAGTCATTTGCCTTGAGGCTTTGAATATCTTGCGACCTTGGAGAAGACAGGTATTCGGTACCTATAAGTTTTTTTTTTGATATTATATGAAATATGAATACATCTTGGTAGTATCCTGGTACTTGTTCATTTTTTTCATGGCGGTGTCCACCCCTTCACTATGATCATGTTTGGATCATTCGAGTTGCCAACTGACCAGAGGGTGAAACCTGTGTTACCGTTGCCGAATCTGAACCTTTTGCGGATTGGTTTATGTTTCCACATTTTGTGGCCAAAAAGGAAAACACACAACTACCAAAACAAGGGTCGACAGACAACATATCTCTTGTTTCTGCGGCAAACCCATGGCGTAGAATTGATAACCAATAAAAAGCCATATATCATTTCTGGTTCCGAAAAGTTCAGGTAGATTTCATGGCCATCAAATTTATCAAATTGGGCCATCCCCCTGCCACCCAAGCCCGTCCAAGGCACTATACCAATGAACCATAAACCAATGAGGCCGCTCGCCTCACAGGATGCTTTCTATCGGTCTTGTGTTCGAGCTACCAGAAAGTTACGTGGGATTTTCATGCCCGCTCCATGGTGCTCCATGGTGCTGGAATATGTACCTAGATTTGGGTCACTTTGGGGGGTAAATGCTGGTAAAAATATTCCACACATGGAGCATCTGGGATGCATTTTCTACAGTAAAACTGTGTCAAACTCATGTGGGATTCACCCAAAGCCAGATTATTAGAAACAACTACCATTTTTGGGGATGGTTGGAATCCCACCCATCAAAATGGTGAGGTTGGGGCTGATTATTGGATTTACCACATTAAAATGTGACGTACAAATTATGGTTGGGTATTTTAAACTAGTAACCAGATGTTAATGGGATAACCATGGATACTACTTGAAGGATAATCCCACTCAATAACTGGCTAGTAAGTAGGGGAACAAATCCAGTTAATGGGATAAGCCTAGGACTAGGGGATTCACTAACTAGGGTTACCCTCTGGTAATTTAACATAGCGAACTGGAAAATCACCATGCTATTCATGGGAGAATCAACCTTAATTTCTATGGCCATGGCTTCAATAGCAAACTGTAACAAACTACCAGAAAGTTACCAGTTACTACACCAATATTCTAGACATCTTCCCCGACTTGGAAGATCATCCCACAGATCTTACCGAATCGCGCAGGTGACGGATGAGTTCACTCTGGGATGATGGGGGACGATATCGGTTGATTTTGTTGGGCTAATTCTCATCTACCTAGTGGTTGTTGAATGAGGGAAGCCTCTACTAATCAACCGGTGGGAAAACGACATCGTGTCTGCCTTGTGTAGTATCACAAATATCGTCATCCTGGAGCAGAAAGAAGATGGATATTTCAAAAAAAATGTCACTAAACCGGGAATCTGTTTGAACATCCCATACTCTATCTACTCAGGATGATTATAGATAATATGTATGCAATGCATATACATGATGTGTACCCGCAGAGAATCGAATGCGGTAATGGATATGCTATAATGTGTTCCAGTTGCATGCCTCGATGGCTCTTGACGATCTGGGTGTGAACACAAAGGATGCCATGACATCAGCCATCTCTCTCTCTCTCTCTGTGCAATGTTAACCCCAGATTAAGAAACCTGCGGTTTATTACTACAGGGGGTTCTCAAAAGAGTGATATGTTCCTTTCCAGAAGCTATGCTCTGGATACCATATATATATATATGTATATATGTACACATATATTTATACAATGTATATACATATATATATATATAAATATGTAATGTACATAAATGATCTGCTGCAATCTGCTGTATCTGCTGTACATATGCGTTGTCACAAGTGTAGACATGTACTGTAAAATATTGAGCAAATGGGAATAATTATATATTGATTAATGGGTACAGTAAGGTTCATAAAAGGGGCAGCTGATAGCCACAAATAGGTCAACCAATTGTTCTACAGACAGCTAAAACAACGTTGATCCATATACACACCAGGTACATAGTGAGGCCCAATTGACAGCTAAGTTGGCTTGTAACTTGGTTAACCTTTGGGCTTCTGGAGGATATCACCATAGAATTCATGGCTGTATAAACCAACAAACATCACTGCAGGGGTTGCCAAGACGCTGCGGAAATCCCTAACATTTGCCACCACGCCATGGAAAAAACGGCGAAGGGGCGTCGGAAGACGCGAGGGAAAAGCATCGAGGAATCCACCACAACCACTGCTGTCATTACTGTATATTACATGAAAACCTTTACAATAATTGTATCACAACATTAGGAAAGTATAGCCCAGTATGTCCCAATATGTCCCAATTGTTCATGCTCTGTTTGACTTCAACCATGAAGATGTCGTAAAGACAAGTATGCATTTCACTGCAGAACTGTTTCAGTGTTCATTCACTGGATTCAAACAGTTTTGCAAAACCAAGACACCAAAAAACATGGCCGGGAATACCGTACGCGATGTTTCGAAGCATTGATGATTAAATGTGACTCTCAACGCAACCAAAGTGACTTTGGATATCTTGATACTTTAGGGAGAGTATACAATCCCTAGATATACAATTGGATATCTTAATTGTATACCGTCCCTAGATATACTTATACAAATGTCACCTACTCTAGGGACGGTCTACAATTAATGCCCCCCCGTGGGGCGCCCCTCTGCACAGGCTTTTGAACCAACTCTGCGGAGCCCAGTCTGATCACATCACCTCAGGGGAACATCATATCCACCAAACATGAAGTTGAGCAAATTCTATGGCAAATATGACAATTCACCTATCAGTTCTGATGACATAGTTCCTATAGGTTCTATATATAATTGAATTGAAAATACCAAGTTTCCAAAGATGGCCAAAGCTACAGAGATCTATACAGATTCTTCTCCAACATGGTCGGCTCACATCGTTAGATTTACATCATGGCGACCCGTCGACCCGTTTTGGCTGCTGAAATCCCGATCCAATGTCTCCAGGGGTTTCGCTTGGGTGGTCTCTTTAATTTGATATGGGGATGGGTCAAAACCTACAATTCTCATCAATTCTCTCACTTTTAATGGGAGAAACATCCATTTACAAGATATGTTGGGGTTCACTAGGTACCAGGGTTTTGACTCCTAGCCATATCATCTGAAATCATTTGATATGGGCGAAGGGACTATCATTCTCATGAAAAGCGATCAACCCACCATAAGAGTGGGGTTGAGAACCCTTATGGTGGGCACTTTTGAAGCAGGACCAAGTGGAGCAGCAAAGTCAGAGCCACATTAGGGGATGGTCATGAACCCATCTCGAGAGATACACAATTCTACGCATCATATCTAGTCATCCTTTAGATAAAACATGGACGTGTCAAAGAAGCCTAGTAGAATGGGATTATGTTGTTGTAATCCTGGCTAAATCTATGGCGAAATCCATCCTCCCAGTTCCTTGTTTTTGGGTGAACTTCCTCTCTCTTCATGGTGAAATTCTCATTTTTTCTGCTCAAAAACACCATGATCTCAGATATCTTCCCCGAAAACCCCAGCTGAGCACACCACTTCAACTGCTTTTTTAGCAGTCGATGCACCTCCGAGCAATGAAAGCAGCGGAGTTGACGTGAAGATTTCGCCACCGGAGGGATGACAATGAAAGACATCAGTTTTTGTTGCATCAAAATCGGGATTTCACTGGCAAAAATTTGGGATGCTCATGGATTTTCAGAAAAAAAATGGGATGTTTCACCATCAAAATGTGGTGATCGATTCATCAATGAATCAAAATGGAGGGCCGCCATTGGGATCAGGAGAGCCCACCAAAACAGGATTAGTACTAGGGATTTGTCCAAGGAACATCGTTGTTTGAACCATCCAAATATGCAGGTCGACTACAACCTGTCCTTGAATGTTAGACATGCCGAGACTGGTGGGATAGTGCATTTGATCACCCCACAAACGAAAAGGGAGAACCAACTGGTGAAGAATCGTTGCAACCAATGATTACTGAACAACAAATAGCATAGGACAACCAAACAACAGCAACAGCAACAGCAACAACGAGTAGAAAGCAATAACCAACAACGAGCAACAAACCACAACCAACAACCAACAAGAAATGCACAAAATGCATCTAAACGATTTGCTTTCTCATGTCAAATACGATGTAGCTGAACAAAAAGTAAACAAGACAAGAAGGCACCACTCCCTCTTCCAAAGGAGCGCTATTGTATGAGACCCAAGACTCAAGACCTAGTTTTTTTCAAAACATGGGCAATAGAATGCTTGGATGTGTGTTTGATTATATTGCTGTGTCACAGCGGTGGTTTGTCGATGTTCCCACTTTTTGAGGACAACGTCAGAATTCGGATCGGGGGGCCCATGATGAACACCTGTTCACCCTAAACCATAAACCATCCATCATTCTTGGGTCATGGCCCCTGGAACTGGGATGATGTCATAAAACCATGACCCCGAGTCGTGACTTTCCACCCGACTTGGTGACCAGCAGCCTCCCGGACGCCGAAAAAAACGTGGCCAGGAAGGAGCCGAAATCGTGGCAACCAGTGGCGGAACACCATGGGAGATGGATACTGATTCTCGAAAACACCGCTGAAAATTCTTTACAACATTGAGAAGATATGAATTAAAAACCAATCACATCGAATTTGACATTGGACTTTGACTTTCACATCTATTTCTATATCCATGCAATCAACACTTGGTCTTTATCAAAATCGAAGGCTTGGAGACTGGGAAAGGCCCAAAGGTGATTCTCAAACAGGGAAATTGTCATCTCACTTCCATAGATGGATTTGTCTGAAAATATGTTAACCCAAGAATCCCAGTTATCATTATGTTTCCTATTCAAAAAGGGCCATTTGGAGGGTTGACACTATTTTCAGACAAACATACATGTCCATAGATTTCCTCTATGAAGCTCACGTTTCGTAGAAAAAAAACACAAGGACATGCGGAAATAGTGTGATGGTTTTTCATATGTTTTCCCATTTGGGTACGTGGGTCAAAACCAGGGAAAATTATACCTACCAGAAGTGTTATAGCTGGGATTCATTCATTGGGTTGGTTCAAAGGAAAATTTTCAGGAAACCCCCATATTTCATTGGAAAAACCATGGTTTCCTGTAGATTTTCCCTTAAACCAATCCAATGATTCATGGAAGGTGATTCCCCCAGTCATATGGTAATTTCAAGCGGCAACTTGCCACCATCACCATTTCGAGACACCATCCATCTGTCGCATGGAATTTGAAGAGATTCCCACTTTTTTATGGATATGGAATGATAATGGAATGATCATAGTGGAGATCTACTGAACAACATATTATACGTAGCTATTTATATATAGCCATCACTGTAGCCATCACTTGGTTTTTGTGCCGTTGTTTCAACTTACACGCCCCTAGGTCTTAACTTCCCAGGGCAGCCGCATGTGATTCAAGTTCCTCAGCCTTTTAGTATTGAAACCACCCTGGTGACTTGGGGATCCCCCATGACTTAAGAAACCCCCAATTCTCGATGATAATGAATAATACTGGGATTGATACAATACTGCAATACAACCCCCTCAAATAAGTCTTCAGTATAGTCTACAGAAAAAGAAAACCATCTGTGGTGGCCCAGCCCCCACCATTCTTTTGGGGCCCAAGTCCGGTCATCGCACGTTTTTTTTGTCGCTGGCATTGCAGATTTGCGTCCTGCGGCTCACAGCCTGTGCCAGGAATTGGAGTTGTTCTTCCCATGTGCCAACGGTCGTTCTATCCTGTTGTTGAGTAGATATCCATCATCAATAGATGCAAACCTGAAATCTACTATCAGAATTGTTAGATGGATGTACAGTAGATAGATCAGATTTGTACTATCAGTAGATATGAATGCTATCAAATAGCATCAGTAGATATAAATCAATAGCCATTCAATCTGATCTATCCAAATTCCATGGAAAATTCTCCCATGAGTTATCCCATTCTTCAGCCATGGCAGTTTCCCCACCGTTTCCCAAGCCCCAGCTCCAGCCTCGCCGGGGGATAATACATATACTATATCGGCGTACCTGCGTGAAAAGTTGGATGGTTGGATGTTGAAGGTGGCCAAGCAGGATCGCCAAGTTGTGGAGTGTTCTACATGTTTCATCATGGTGGTCGCTTAAGTATATCTGGGTAAATTGTAATAATTCACTCATTTGAATTAAGGCCATTTGGGGATGATTCCCTATACTAACCATCATCATTCCAGGGCTCGGTCACAGTGAGGTCGTTATAATTTACCTAGGTATATGGTTTATATGGGATCATTGGATTGGCTTAAGGGAAAATTTTAACCGGAAACCCCCATATTTCCTAGGAAAATCTATGGTTTCCTGTAAATTTTCCCTTAACCCAATCTATTGATGGGATGAACATAAACCAACAGTCATATTCTTCGTTCAGTTCTGACAGCACATTTCAGTCGAATGCTACTAGATTAGTATCCACATACTTGTCAACTGGGATGCAAAAAGTGTCCATAGAAAAAAAAGACCTACTTGATACCGACCTACAAGCACAGGGTCGACTGACCTATTGCTAAAACGATGTTCTTGTATTATGCAATTGGGGTCCAAGAACCAAATACATGAAGATAAGTAAACGAGATGTGCGAAGATCTAGCCGCATATCGCCAAACAAACGACTTGCTCTCAATTCGGAAAGCAATACTTGAGTCCTCAATACATCCACCAGAACAGGAATCATCATGCTGAATCTGCTCTCTGCTCTGAGTCATCTTTGAGACCAATTGGGGGTTTCCTAAAATGGTGGTACCCCAAAATGGATGGTTTATAATGGAAAATCCTATTAAAATGGATGATTTGGGGGTACCCCTATTTTAGGAAACCCCCAATTGAGATCTCTTGATTGTTCACCAAACTGTGACCAAAAAACCATGGAGACATGGCACTTTTCCCATGGAAAATCCACCAGCCCACCCGAGCACCGGAAGAAGTCAGGACTGGAAGCTGATAGCGTCTGCGCCGCGCAGCCGTGGAGAAATATCAGACATGAGTGGGAGTTGACCGTGGGAAAATGGAGAAATGGGTGGATTAGTGGCATTCGAATCATGATTCGATGCCGGACAATTTACAGGACACCAGCTTGGGACCCTTGAAATGTGTCTGGGAATATAGTTGATCAAAATTCTACGGGCTGTGGATATCTTGAGAATCCTAAAGTGGGGATTCTACAAAAAAACCCAGGGTTTCTACTCACATAGAGACGTGGAAATACCAATGCTTTGCCGTTGGGAAAATCATCTACATTCATGGTGGGTTTTCCACAGCTGTGTAAACGCTGTAATCAGCAGGGTAGATCGCACATTGGTTGGTTTTTTTTTGGATCGTAAAACCATCCCTTTTTGGGGCGTCCGGGATGGGGTTGACAGGTGGTGGTGATGAAAAATATATGTCAACTCGGCCAATCTTTCGGGAAATCATGCATGATCATGGGCAGATTTCAGGCATAGAGGAGGGCATTCTGGCTTTACCAAAAAAACACTTGGGATGAAGGATGATGAAATGCTAAGGCTGCTAAGAGGATGTTCTTATTGGCATGTCCACTGTGGCAAATCCAATGATAAAACAAGACCAACCAGCATTGGAATTGACATATCATATATCAATGGCAAACTGTGTAATCCGGATGTACATTCTAAGTAAGCAGCTACTGTATATTGGACTAGTTGGTGTTTGCAAGCAATGCCAGTTGCCCATCTTTGTCGGTGAATACCCACATATTTTGCTGGTGACATTTTCATCTTCAGCTGGATTTATCCATGTCTGCAGGTAGTACATCCCAATGTTTCGTTGGGAAATATGCATGTGGAATGTCATCAGCTTGGCTTTGATACATCCAAAAGACTCAAAAAGTTCATCTTCATCTTCAAGGTCAAGCAAACTCCCATTTCTCTTGGGAAATTGCTATGGGTTAAAACTGAGGGTTTCAAAGGCACTCACAAAATCCCTTATAGTATCATTGCATATATATGATATGTATATATATATATATGCTATATAATCAATCCAGTTTTGGTCGGTAATTTTGACCGAACCCCAACACAAGCATTATCTTTGTTGTTCAATATGTGTCTTCATTTTCTTGCTAAAATCCACAACAAGAAGCCTTCCCCCCAAAAAGGGAAAAAGTAACTTTCTTTGTCTGGACAAACCAAATTGGATACTCATTTGTAAGATTCCATTAATGGCAGTACCCCATTTATTATCCAATTTTCTTTGCGGGGTCTTCCATGATTGTTCAATATAAACCATCCATTTTTCGGGATCCCCCTATTTTAGGAAAACCCCATTCTGCTCATAGGCTATCAGCTGCAGCGCTCCTGGTTGCGCCCGAAGACACTTCAGAGCTGAGTGCCGGAAGAGCTGGTCTGTGCGGCGGAAAACGATGGGGAATTCATGAGATTTTCCTGAGGAAATAGCTATATTTTGATGGGGATACCAATTTGAAGGGTACAGTGTTTGATTTCCCTATTTTGGTGGTAATATGTAATTTTCTACTAATCCGGGCTGGACGTTAGAATGAGATTTTGTTTGGAGGTAAATTAGCATTGCTCATCATTGCCAGACAATCCGTCTTCGCGCGTCTCATCTAACGTTCAGATGTCGAGAAAGATCGCAAAAGCAAACATTACCCGGAGCAAACATGAACTAAAACATAATCACTTACCAGAATTGCAGCAAAATCATGCTTAAATCCCCAAAACTGGGGAGGTTTTAAACCTGTCTCCTGAAGATGTTCCTGCCATCATCTTTTTGCTTCGCTCCATCACATCCACTTGGCCGCTGTTCAGCCCCTTGCTGCATGATGCAAGACCACCAAACTGACCGCCATGACCATATGATAAATGTTCTTTTCTTGGGATTGGAACGTATTATCCCATTGATTTATTGGTACTTTCCGACTTGTGTTCAAATCTGTCCTGGGGTTGTGAAGAGCTGCGCAAGAATGTGAATACGAGTACAGGAAAAGAACATACACATATACATAGTATTCAAAATTACAAGGCTGGCCTCCCAGATTATAACTGTAACTTTTATCCATCTAATCATAGTTTTCATGGGGTTTTCACATATAAACCCACAAACAACATCTGGCTACACCGAGATTCACAGCGTTGATACGTCTTGCAGCGTGGCACCAGGACCAATTGACCCGGGCCCAGGAAAACGGCTTGCACCAGGTGAGAGGAGCGACGAGATGGAGGAGTAGTGTCACTACTGTAGTGATTTGATTCAGTTTTAACAACCCAATGATGGATTTAATAGGGATGAAATAGGTATAGGGATAGATCCTACACTAATCATCATATAGTTGAATATAATCTAATATATAACAACTGTGGAATCACTATGAAATTCCGAATTGCTATCCAATTGCTACGGAAATGCGAGCTGGAATTTATGATTGACCCTCTGGTTATTTAACGGTTTGCGAGCTGGAACATCACCATATATGTAAATCGTCATGTTTATCCTGTATAAATTGGCCATTTTCCATAGATCTAGAAACCCAATGGCTTCTCCAGGAAAATGATCTACAAATGGTGGGTTTTCCACATCTATGTTATAGTAGGGCATGTAATGCTAAAAACCCAATGCCATAAACCCAAAATTTGGAATGGTTTACAGAACTCATAAAAATGGTGAGTACTGGGGGATGATCTATGGCATTGGACTTATCACAACACAGTGTGTTCATCATTGAAAGGACATCGCAGCGACTCGAGCGGATTTATGGGAGGAGGTTCTCATGCACTTGGTCATGCAAGCGCTCTGGTGGATTTTTCGACAGTTGATCACATGTGGCCCGTAAGAAAGTCGCGATTGTCCAGCCACCAGCTTGGATTACCCTGGAAAGTGATCAGAAACTGAGAAAGTCGCTCCACCCATCTGATGGGTGAGCTGGGTTTGGGCCATTTCCTCAGACCATTTGAAGCTACTCTCAAGAGATCTGACAATTCCAGTAACTTTGACCCAAACCTAGCTTGGCATCACTGTTCCAATGAAATCCTTTGGATCTCAACATGTTTTGTTCCTGGCTGCATGGCTGTCGCCCCCAAATTCTCGAGGGAACCAGCAAAAAATCCCCAAGGACAAAGGACAGGGCCTGCTTCACCGAGAAGGATAAAGAGTGCACAACACTGAAAGAAAACACAACGGAGCCATCGCTCAAAATATAGAAATAGAATAACATAGATAGATTTGAATGTCAACACACTGTTGGAAATGTGCACTTCCTTAGAATCCCTTCTTGTTGCTTTCATGCTCTCAAAGTTCGCAAAAGGTACGTGGATAGATATAATACGATGACGTCTTGCAAAGGTCATCCAGAAACACAAAATCATCATAAACCATGGCCATTCCGATTGCTGCGCAAAACTTTCGCTGGCTTTTAGCTGGGTCCCTCCAAAGGATTGACATGATTAAAACATATTAAAACCGTCCTTTTTCCCGTAACATCGCCAGAAATTGGGGGGTAAATCATGGTAAATCCCCATGTTTTCACCAGCTACCGATATGCAAAAAGAAATCCGTGAAGTTTATCCAAGTATATCACCATGACACGGCTGGTGTTACCTCCCCTATCTTGAGGACAAACCCCCAAAATCCCCCCCAACAAATCTCTCCAAGCTTCGCAAAATGACCGCAAAAGCCACGGATTCGGAGCCTTCGTAGCTGCAGATGTCCAGAGGTGTGATTGGAATCCGGACCACAAAGTCCTTTTATGGTTGAATCCATGAGAATCATATAGAATCTCTCAATAGTTTGTAAGTGTGATTTGTATGACCCAACCAACTTTTCTTAGCCATGTCCTCGCCTTTATAGGAAGTGGACACTGTCCATATCCATTGGTCTTGTCAAAGATACACCCAAAGTTGAATAAATTCATTAAGCAATTATCATTTGGGGGTTTCCTAAAATGGAGGTACCCAAAAATGGATGGTTTATAATGGAAAACCCTATTAAAATGGATGATTTAGGGGTACCCCTATTTAGGAAACCTCCATTTGGATAAGTTGCCTACTCCAAGGATGGAGGTCCAAAAATTCGTCTCCAACAAAACGGTTCGTCACAAAATGGGGAAAACCATGGGATACCGAAAAATGTGTGGCCAATTTCAATAGGGAGCATGCAGATTTCTTTTCCACAATGGGATCTTTGGGGCTCCCAAGTTTCAGAAACCACCAAAATTCGCTCCACAAATTCACCAAACTCCTAACATGTCCAGTTATTTTCTTACTATTTCTTACTAAACTGCCACCAGAAATTGGGGTTCCAAGTTTTCCCCTGGGAATTCGCCCAGCTTTCCCTCTGCAGCTTGAGAGCTGTCACAGCGCCTCTTGCCCAAGTAGCAAACGCTCCATCTGTTCCTGCCTGGACGGTCCGTGAAGAGCGCTGCATGCGGATTTTCACAGGTTACCCTCTGGATCCCTCTGTTAATTTGTTACATAGCTATTGAAGCCATAGCCATAGAAATAGTTGATTTTGCAAAAAAATAGCGGGGTGATTTTCCATAGCTATGTAAACGTTTACCAGAGGGTATCCCAGTTGTAAGATGTTATAAGATGTTATAAGTGCTTTGAATCCCTGGTTCTCAATCCAAAAAGAACAATTTGGACATCCAAAAATCGTACTTTGGACATTCCTGGATTCCTGGATGCCAAGGGAGGTCATTGGGACATCATTTCATGGGACCCAACAAACCTTGGATCTTTGGGGTTTAGAGGTATGTAGAACTGCATCTAGATATTATTCATACAAAAAAAGGTAGTATAATTTCATTACTATATGAATGAAGAATCATGCATAATACATATATGTACATATCTACACATTTTCTAATGTATAGAACTCTATATATATATATATACATATGTACATCTACATCTATATATATATATACATATGGTCACAGTATAGTAAAGGTTCATCCGACCATTTCAACATCCCCCAATTTTCCCCCGCCTCTTAGGCAGAGGAGCAAGGCGCCTTGGAGATGAGCAGCTGATGCTCCATAGTCGCGCCGATACATGGGGAGTTCTGGGTTTGTGTGAGAATAGGGTATACCGGTATACCCTGTAAACATTGCCATTTTAGTATATTTTAGTAGGGAAAATATTGATAATTGATTGGAATTGGGAGTACCCTATTTTCAAAAAAAACATATGTTGTAGACTCTTGTAGACATGTAGGGTGCAATATGAATCATGATATACTGTATAACTCTTGAACTGGCATTAGGAGCGGATTGAATCTTCGCGATGCTTAGCAACCCAATTTTCTTATGTGCCCAATTCACAATGGAATGCATCCTCTACATATGGAGTCATATGGTGCAAGGGGAATGCACCCCTTTGCCAAATTCTAATCAATAATGACATTTGCTGATAACAGTTTTCAACATGATCCCTTCCACGTCAAACATTCCAAAAACTGTTCGTTATTGGCGGTTCTGTCCCTCTTTGTGTTGGTTACATTTTCAGTAGTTGTTGGTTCCAACTGTTTTCATTGTTGATCAAATTTGTATATTGGTGGCTGAAGTCCCTGTATTTGCTGATCTAATATCATCAAAGACAGTTTTTCGTGGTTTCTACCCCTACAAGTTGTGGGTTGTCAAAATGGCAGCTATAATATGTTTGTCTTTGAAAATTCCATGGTTCATCATTCTCATTGCCCTACTATACTAGCCATTTGCTAGGTACATATAGCCCATTTCTATCCATTTCTGGTCAAACCCCCCAAAGGCTACGGGCTGCCGAACCAAAAAAAATGGTCGCTTCCAAGGGCCGGGCCAAGGAAGCCTCAGGAAAGGGTCCTGGACATTTTCAGGATCCAATGAATGACATTATGATATGATCAAGTAATGACAATATGGTATAATATGGTATATAAAATGTATTGACATTGTATGGTATGATATGGTACAACATGGTATATAAAATGTATTGCCATTAAACACAAATGCTACGGAAATACGAGAAATGGATTTCATTTGCACTTACATTACATGACAGTATGGGTGCAAATATTACATATATTGAATATATATATATATATATGGGCGTGTGTGTGTGTGCGCGTCACATATTGATATATTATATACATCATCCTGTTGTGACCTGTGTATTCACAGTACATTATTCACATCATAAATGTCAATGTCTATATAAATATCTCTCATCTCTCTATATATCATATACAAGTGGATGTATATAGAGAGAGGGAACATGTTCAGCACCCGCACCATTGCGGACAAATAAGGAACATCTACCACGGGAGACTCACTGACAATAATGGGAACAGAACTATTAGCATAATATTGGCATAAACAAAAAAGTCTGCGGCACAAAGTCCAGCTTCTAAACATCACCATTCACTATATGGTTCTATCTAAATATAGTTACCCTCTGGTAAACTAACATAACTATGGAAAATCACCATTGTTCATGGGAAAACCCACTATAAATGGCCATTTTCAATAGCTATGTTAGTTTACCAGAGGGTATATCTAATCCGTACTATGGTGAATATCTCATATGTATGGTGTCTCGAGAGATTGACTTTTGATTGTTTCAACCTGTATGGATCCTCGGTCCGGCTCACGGCGGCCACCGTCCTCGTGCTTTACCACGGGTCATCTCTGCTTCGATCCTGGGGTGAAGCCAATGAAATACAAGAAAAATCACATTGCCATGATTTGCCTCAATTTGAACAGCAAATAAAAAATAGGGGCTGCCAATGCTCATAGTGAATTTATCATGATTTATCATGATTTATGGGGGTGACGTATCACTATTTGGGGGAAAATCCCTATTGATAAAGTGGGTGTTTATTCATGTGGGCTTGACATAAACTTGCAAAATTGTGGAATTAACATGAATTAGCTATATAGCTAAACATGGGGATATCGATTCCATGATGGGATTTGGTCTGTAAGCACAGGGCTTCGGATTCAATTGAGAAAATCAAGACAAGTGCGACCCAATCCCAAAAATTGGTTTTCCGTCGGAGCCATCAGCAATGAACAATGGGAGTTTAATCGTCCTGGATCCATATTAAGCAAGTATAAACAAACACAAATTACAATTATCGACCAACAAGATCAATTGCTGTTTAAGCAATACCATCATAATGATGCACTGTTTTCACGTTCAATTCAACCAGCGAACCCATGTTTGGTCGAATCAACATTGAAAAGAAATTAGTTAAACCTGGGCTCTGTGGGTGTCCTATATACAATGTTCAAAAAACAATAAACAATTCATCCAAATAAACCATGTTTCAAATGGCCAACATCGGCTAACATCACTTTGCCAAATGTATGCAACATTTGCGTACACTCAGTCGCTTGGGAACTGTTACCATGACTCAGTTCACAACTCACTTCAACTTGACAGTTTAAATATGTTTAAATTGCTATTAAACAAGTACTTCAACTATGAGTTGGAAATGTTCATCAACTGCCACAAGTTACCCTCCAGTAATCAATCGTGGCAATGGAGAATTCCCCATCAATTTATAAATCATTTCCCCAATTTTCCCCATGAACACTTCCATTTAGTAATTTAGTTCGGAGATTTCCCATTCAAATTTCCCATAAATCATCATAAATCTATAAATCCTCCATTTACTTTGACAATCTTCCATGATTCTCCCATATGTTTATAAGATTTTATAAGGGATGTTCCAAGGATTTCCCCATAAATTTCCCGGTATGTTGATGGGGGATGTCTCGGAACGAGGGCTGGCTCCAAGGATCTGCTCCAAGGTCTTACCCTTGGTCTCTGGCACCTGGCAGTTGGAGCAGTTGACTCTGGTCGCCGAAAGGCGCCCCAACAGAAACAAGACAGTACCCTTCGGTAATCTAACGACATGTGCTGGGATTAATGGCATATACCCTCTGGTGATTTCACATAGCCATGGAGAATCCCCGCACTAAATGGAGGTTTCTAGCTGGGAAAATCATCTGAAATTAACCATTTTCCATGGTGAACTGTTACTGTGAAATAACCAGAGAGTATACTATGGGCATATTGGAATATGATGGCATATGCCAATATGTCCTCTGGAAATCTGACATGGCTATTTTTCAAATGGCCCAAGGGTAACAACTGGATGCCGGCTGTAAGTTGCTGAAGCATCTGGTTTTCAAAGCCTAACACTGGTGTAAGAGATAGCCACTTCCACATTTGGGTGCAGAAAGGTGGGAAGAAAAATCTGCTGTCATCCAAAAGTATGGTTTCTTGACCCAACAACTTTCCTCATCCGCCTATTTTTGTCTAAAAACACGGTGTCCGAAAACATCCAAAAACTGCCTCATCATGTTGCCATCAAAAAACCATACATTGGGGGATAAACATGCCCCATCATGCCCCAATGTTTGGACAAACTGAGCTATTGCTCCAATGTCCGCTCGCCCATCATCATTCCACTGAGATGGGGATGAGAACCTTCACGTACAAAATATCATATTTTGGGGGTGGACATTCACAAATACAAACTTTTTTGGCGGAATTGAGCCATAAGCATGAAAAAAACATATGGCAATCAACTATATACATTCACTTCCACTCAGTTCAACGAACTAATACCTACTATATTTGCGCTAATAACCAGCTTCTAAACTCTGCTTTCCAAGTTACGACAATTGAGTCACATTTGATTATCTAATAACTTGCACCAGTTGGAAAAAAAAACAATGACCAGCACCAAGTTGCCACTACTTAGTACCCTCCAGTAATTCAACATAGCTATTGATTATTGAAGCCATGGCAATTTTCCAGTTCGCAAGCCATCACTTTGCCAGAGGGTATCCTACTTGTTCTACAAGGTGGTGTCCTATAGTTAGCCAAGTTGGTGAAAATAGCTCCAATTTCACTTGGGTTTCAGGTAGATATATCTCTATAGTGAACGGGGATAATAAACCAACAAACACGATTGGGGGGGTGGTTAAATCCCCATCACACATCACTAAATAGCATTCAATCACCATATCTTGATGGTTTAACCAGGGTTAAACCACCATGTTTCGTTGGATTCCTGCCCTTTTTCAAAGATTCGCCCGCGCTCCGAACGGAGCTGTTTTCGGAGTCAAGGCACCACCGCGGCCACGAAGATGATGGACACCACGGCAAAGGCCATGTAGAGGAAGAAGGCGCCCGCCGGGGTCAAGGCGTCCATCCTTGGTGCGGCGGCGCGACGTGGCAAGGGGGGATGGAGATGTCCTTGGGAAAAAATGTCATGGGAACATGAACAAAACAATGGGGATAGATCATGGATTGTTTTTGGATATGATATATCTATAGATATTTAGAGATATGATGTGTTAGAAAATTGATGTGATCAAGTTGATATCCTTGATCTGGGTGTCTGAAAATGGCTCGGCCATCCAAACAGCAGCGGAATGGTGACAGTGACCTGCAGCTCGAGTTGAAGGTAGCCCCCTCCACAAAAAAAAACATGTGATGCCTGGGGTTGACTGATTCACATCTGCCCCAGTTGGAGACAGTTCCTGCCAGGCATCATGCAAACCCTTTGAAGAAAGGTTTCACTTTCAGGTTGCATCTGGATGGTTTATGTATGTTTATGTTGCACTCTTTTCCTCACCTCTGTTAGTAAAAAGGGGCTGAACAAACATCCAGACACATCATCTACATCTAGGCCCCAAGTCTAGCCTACCCCTGATTTCAACTTCAAGGGTTTGATTGAAGATGTTTTGTTGAAGGATGGTCCTATGTCCAAGTGGCAAAGCTGTCTGACAGAGCGTCATGAGGATGTTGGAACCAAAGTTCACCTTGCGGGGAGCGTCGTGAAGCAAAAAAGACTGGAACCGATGTCGGACCCGAAGCAGGAAAGTGCTTGGAACTATATCGAAGGTGCTAGCTGGAAGTATATGGAAAGGCCAGTCATCGTGGTTTCGGAGCTGCGTCAAGTCAAGATACTTTACCTGGGATCCTTAAAATATCTTCGATTGTCCAAAGGCCAAGACAAACACCGGACATGTTTGTAAGACAACATGTGTAAAGTATTTAAATTATCATCTAATCTCGACATAATCTTGAATCCAAATTGTCCTCACTGGTTCTAATCAAATATCCTATCGCAAGATCATCTCTACATCGTTGGGATCTGAATGCAATGGAGTTGGGATACAAATAGTCTGTCCAAATTGTCCTTGCTGATCAATCGAGAGTGAACATGATATCATCAACAACTTGCTGCGATCATCTGCATTGCATGCTTGGAACCCACCGGTTCAACATCCATGGTTTCGACCCAATGAACTCCCTGTGATTGACTGAAGTGATTAGACTCTTGATTCTGAATCCCATTCTCAATTGATCGTAAAATCTCCATCAAATCCCAACAACACCTCCCTGGCTGATTATTGCCTCCCATTTAACATCGGGTAAATGTTACATATAGATGTGGAAAACCCATGGTTTCCCTAGGAGACATTCCTACACTTGGCCCTCCCACCATGGCAGCCGTCGACAGCGCGGACCCTCGCACGCCCAGGGGGAAAATCTCGGAAATCCTCAAACGAAAATGGACGGAGTTAGGGCGATTTTGAGGGGCGATTTCCTATGCTTTTATGGGGGGGTTATGCTATATATGAATATTTAATCATTATTTCGCGGATTTATACTGAAAAACATATAATTATGTGTTGATTGATACTGAAGATTCATTTGGTTTGGCAATTCAAGAATAAAATTGATTTAATCTTAATAAATTAACAAAAGAGAAAATTTGGGAACAACAATGATAAAAAACATGGGTATATTTGGTGATTTCATGGTGATTTACAGGGATAGGCTTCAATCATGATTTTAGTCATGATAATACTAGTATTTCCAAAATGAGATATCTGAAAATGTGTTGATGAAATTTGATGAATAATTCACCAACAACAAAGGTGAAGAATAAACATTTCATTGGAATATCATGGGGATATACTGGGATGTAATAAGCGAATGGTTCCCTGCAGTGGAACCATCAGAAGACATGGCCATTTCAGTTTAATTAATGGTGCTTAAACCATCAAACAACTGGTGATTCAACGAAGATATGAAATTTACTCTGATGAAGTCGTGATTCAACCATTCCTGATTTTTTCTTAATTACATTTCAGTCAAACGCAAACACCATATAGATATCATATGATTGGCTTTGCATCCCCATTAAATCCCTCTCTCATCCCCATAACATGCTCACTCACTCTACGCATATTATCTTGGATTGTCTAAAGGGCTGCATGACCCAAATCTAAGTCATGGCGATCTATTCTCATAGAATGCTTCTTCTATCTAAATTATAAAGCCATAATCCCAACCTTGTCCCTATTAAAAAGCCAGAACTTGTTTTATATCTCTATTTTATCCTCATAGAATGCTAACATGCTTATTTTTCCCCCCCCGGTCCGATTATGGACACTTGACACAGCAAAGGAGTTGATTCACCCAGCTCGACCCCCAAGTTGTGTTTGTTGGTTAAAAACCATCAAAACTACAGATACATAATGAGATATCTACCATAGACCATAGTTCTAGTCATCAACCATCTTGGCTGTCATAAATCAACTACAAATCAGCATTTCTGTTGGTGATTCATGTAGTTAAATCATGTTAGATCTGTTAAAATCCATATAAATCACCAATTTTCTTGGGTGAATAGTTTATTTGGCTATGAGTCAAAAGCCTGGTACCTTCTGTTCACATCAAAATAGCTGGGATTTATGGTTCTTCATCCCATTTTTTAATGGATACATTCATAGGTTTCTTTCCCCATCCCCTGGTGGTTTCAAACCATCCCCATGGTCCCCATCGTTCACCCCGATCCAAGTCACATCAGCCAGGAGATAGGTCCGAATCCCACCTGGCATTTTTGGATCTTCTGCAGTCATTTTAAGCAGGAAAAACCCATGCAATTCACCAAGAAAATGGGGATCGAATTGCTTAAAATGGGGATAGAATTTGATTAAAACCAAGAATTCACCAAGAAAATGGGGATAGGTTTTTTCTTTGAACCAGAAAAGTTAGTTGCCAAGAAGAATGGGGATACCTTTGGGGATAGACAAACATGGGTGCACTGGATGGATTAACTTCTTAGACAAAGGAAAGCAGAGTGTTACCCTGCAAATGTTGGGTTCTTATGAATGGGTTTCCCTTAAACTAATTCAGGGAGAAGGGAAGGTAGTAGTCACTAAGTCACGTGGGTCACGATCCGTGTCAAATCTTAATTGGATGGTGTTCGCTGGTTGCGACTGCGAATAACCTGGTTCGGTCGTGCCAAGGGCTTGAAATGTTGACCAATTTCCATATCCGCAAATGGGCAAAATCACAGATTGAAGCAACAAGAATTTCGACATGATCGGTCATCTTTGGGTCAATTAGATGGGCGGAAACAACATATGTATGTGTATAGAGACACTCATCGGTAGTACACATAATACACAATATATATCTATACTTATGTGCATTGACATGTACATAGACCTACTGCACAAGGGTCTCCAAAAAGATAGGAATCTAAAAATCACCATCAAATACAAGGGTAATTACGCTATCTATTTGGGGATCTTCGTTATATCCCATGTTTGCGGGCCATCACCCATGCTGCTTAAAGAGGGTCGTGGTTGCGTTCTGATAGATATCACTATAATTCTTATCGAAAATCAACGCCCTATTCTGCACTTATTAATTTCAAACATGTCAGGAATAACATCAATTTACCCACCATTTTTCCAAGTTTTCCCATCTTTAAACCAGGGATTTCGTCCAAGTTCTGCGGTGATTCTCCAAAAACTCCAGCGCCTGGTAGGCGCTCACGTAGATCATCAAGGCCAACACCTTGGAGATGAGTCGATCTATGCTCCGTGGCAGCTTGCTGTGGTTATGTCTACATGAATAGTTTCTAAAATATTTGATATGATTAGTATATATGTATATATGTATATATATATATATATTAAATCACTGGATGGGTTATACATCTAATATGCATAGCAATGATATAGATGATCTATGATGATCTATGATGAACTATGATGATCTATGATGATCTATGATGATCTATGATGATCTATGATGATCTATGATGATCTATGATGATCTATGATGATCCATTCTCACTGGATTGGTTTAAGGGAAAATTGGTCAACCGGACACCTCTATATTTCATGGGGAAAACCAGCCGGTTTCCGGGTTGGATTTTCCCTTTAACCAATCCAATGATTAAATATATACATATACATATAATTAATAAATGTGAATAATAGTACCATCAATCACTACCACTAACAAGATTCGATAATGATATATGTGTTGATATCATGTTAACGTGATTGGAACTGATTAGCTATGATTAGTATATATCATTTAATCCTAGTTGTGGTTTGCTGTACATGATTGATATGAAAAGATATGAAAAGATCCGGAAAAATATGAAAAGGGTCAGTGAGAACATTGCTTCTATGAATACTTCAAATTAATGGATGTTAATGATATGCTTTATGATATGCTAATGATATGGTTGATGACGTGGTGAAAATGCAATGTCAACATTGCTGTAACCAAAGTGGCTAGGTTAATCATGGCCATGGCCATAGACATTTTCACTGAATTGATCATAATCATATTGACTTAAATGACCACAACCATGTAGAGAGTGTTGTGTTTTTCTTCAACGGTTGATTCAGCTAATATGACTGTGGTTGTAAATGAGCAGTGTGGTTACTATGATTCTATGATAAACCATTGTTGGAACAATATCCCTTTAGCTAAAGCTCAGGTAAATTGGTTGTATACTGATATGGAAAAGTTGGTCAATCACGTTGTGGATCCAATCTCTGCAAATATTGAATAACCTCAATGACCAGGCCCTGATAATGACGGCCGGGACTAAAGCATTGAGTTCGATTGCGGGTGTCTTGTGGATGGGGAAGTAATTACTTACCCATGGTTGAACAAGCCATGTATGAGTATGCCTAAAACATCAACAAATACCATCTGGTAAATTAACATAGACCCTGGCAGATAGGAATTGGAAGATTAGTTTCCTCTAAAAATAGCTATTCTCAGGGTCTATGTTATTATACCAGAGGGTACATGTAAATATACTACATCATAATCATATATGAATAGAAATAGACATGAGTTTGAATCAAAATTTGAGACCGCTGGGCTGCAGCTTTTACTTCTTGGTGTTGAGCATGCTTTATTTGGGTACCCCAGTGTTGACAATGGAGACATGTATATGGCTATGAGTCAAAACCCTGGTACCTAGTGAACATCAAAATAGCTGGTAAATGGATGTTCATCCCATCAAAAGTGAGATAATTCTAGGTTTTGACCCATCCCCATATCGACAAAGCGTGTGCACTGACGTCGCTTCAACCCCCATCCATTGCGGTTCCAACACGTTCCAACCATCAAAAATTCCGATCGACCATCTGAACATAGGGCTCAAATTTCAAGGATCATGTCCGCATTGACACAATAATTTACTGGTGCAAAACGTAGGGAATGGGGGTTGCTGGGATGATAAAATTAATGGTTATTATAGGTCATTCCCTCATTCCCTGCTAAGCACCAGTAAGCAATAAGACACGCCATGACATGATGCATCAAGATCTCCATGAGAAATGCAGCCGGCACTGTGACAAGTTGCCGTGACGATGGCCCAACCCCTAGGAATTGACACCTGACGAGGCTGTGGCAAGAGGGGGTTAATAAACAACAAATCATAAAACCAGGGGCTACAGTAATAGGGCGGGATACCCCCAAAAAATTGCGATGGCAGTGGTAAAATGATCGCCGTCCATTAGATGTTCGCCAGGTGGTTTTGCTGGCAGATGACATTGCTGTGGTTTGCCCATAATGACATCCAGTCTGAAGATTTCTTAGCTTTATCCCCCAGTCACATGGACCCTGAAGATCAAGAGGAAAGTAGTCTCAACAGCCACATTTGGCTGAGTTTATGTTAGTTGGAGGGATGTTCGTTCATGAATGGGCGATACAAAATATCGTGGCTCAGAATCTCATGTTCAGCTCCCGTCAAATTCTATGATGGATGCATCTATGGCGCTGTATTTACCCAATCACTGGGGGAGAATGAACAACCTACTCCCCGTTTGATCACTAGTTGACTAGTTGTCAATAGATAACTATTGGATTTTGGAGAAATCCTATTGAAGCTCATCATGAAAAAATAAATAAACACATCATCATATGGCTTTCCGTAAATTCCAATTGGATCATTATCTTTCTCCATGAATATGTTTGAGACACGCCAAGAACATTGCTGATTGTATCCCATCGAAATCCATGAATCATAGCCCCTCAAGGTGGTGCCCCCCTAGTTCTGCTTGCTGTCTTATAATCCCCATGAACTGTAGATATATCTACCATAAACCCCCAATGACATTGGAGTTATGGTCACCAACTTAGCTCTCATAAATCAGCTATAAATCCCATGAAATCCCAAATTTTTCGTTGAATTCACCAGGTCCCCATATTTTCCTATGGTTATAGGTTTTCCTATGGTTTTCCTATGGTTTTCCATTGGTATCTCCCATCCATGGTATCTCCCATGCACCAAAAAACATCCCCCAGCGACCCCCGCCTCTCCGTGGTCCACATGGCGGAAGCTGAAGGCGACGCCCAGAAGGGCCAAGGCTAAGATCATGCCGGCCTCGGGGCTGGGCGGCTGGGCGTGGTAATCCATGGGAATCCAACAAAGATCAAGTGGTACCCTCTGGTAAACTGTTACAGTTTGCTATGGAAAATCACCATTTTTACTAAATCAACTATAAACTAACAGTTTGCGAACTTGAACATGGCCATTGAAATAGTGGATTGTCCCATGAATAGCATGGTGATTTTCCATAGTTATGTAAATGTTTACCAGAGGGTAATCCCCCAAAAAGAGGAATAAATCCCTTCCCCCTAACATTCAACACCCCCCAGAACACCATTTAAGTTGGAACCATTTTGGGGGTTGTTTAATATATTAGAGGGATGGGATTTTTCCCATTTTAACCATCAAAATCGTAGTTGCTGAAGCAACTACGACTATAACCAACTAATAGTGGATCAACTATAGATACGAATTCAATAACCTGAATCAGCCTTTTTCGGATAGTTATCATACCCCCAATCCAATCCAATCATTTCGGGGACGTCACGACATGCAGTTGTTGTAGTCTATCTTAGATTACTGGGATCCAACTGGAAGATTCACCAACAAATACATTTTGACAGGGTGCAGTATGTCTAGTCAATGATAGGAATAGCAACTCTGGATGCTTGGAACAGTTGAACAGCATCAGCAAATTATGAAGACAAATGGAGGGTTCGCCTGAAAACGTTTAATATAACCATCAATCAATGGAGTTTAAGGAACTAAGATGACGCTCATTAGGTCAAATTCCAGGCAATTTTCACCATGGATCGGATCATGATGTCATGTTGAGGCCTAAAGATACTAGTAAGTGAATACAACATCAGGTTTTCTTATCATCAAACATGGGTGTTTCCTGGAAATAATCCCTTCATCCAAATTTTGGACTGGGGGAAAGCCTGACACGCAACAAGAGATTCTAATTTCACACAAAACAAATAGAAGGGTGCATGATTTTGAGTCAAGTGTGGGAATATATACATATAAATCATTCTGTACTTGTATATATTCCCAGGTAGGATTTGTATGTATCTATATTCCCAGTACTTATCATATTACAAGTATTCACATGTATTATTTGTACTGGATAATCCCAAGTACATATTATGATTTTGATCCAAGTGTGGGATTTGGATCCCAGGGGCCAGTGCGCACTTAGCAACAACAGTCTCCCAAGGATGACCGATGCAGCTAAACACATAACCTCTGGAGTATCGGGAAAACAACACACACATATATATATATATATGTATGTATATATATATATGTATATATATATGTTTGTAATTGTTTGAAAATTGTTTGTATATTATTTACACATGCATGTATATAAATAAAATATCCTGGCTTGTGGCACCATGAACCAACAACTGCCAAGCAGCAATTCCCCACAACAACAATTGCCGTCGGCCGTACCTGCACTGTTCATGGGATTGTCCACCGAAGATTTCGTTGAGAAAAACATGTGTCTTAATGGAAAAACATCGGGAAATGATCCACACACATGGTGGATGTTCCCATAGATTCTTCAGGATCTATATATATATATATAATGGTGTCGAGGATTCTCCAAGTATGGGGATGAAACCAACCATTTCATGGCACTTTGATGGTGATAGATATGAGCAACTACTCTACTTGAAGTTCCTGCCTTGTCTCTAAATGTTTGATTGAAATGGGTCCGGGTCAAAATAATCGGAGAATATCCGAGAATGTGTCAAAAAACCCAAAGAAACACGACCACCGCCTAAAAGTCCTGGGCTTGGAACAACTTCCGACCTGCAGCAATGCCATCTATCTCATCAAAATTGACGGTTCTTAAGTATCTCACTTATCTCCCCAGCTTTGGTTGTTGCACTTCAGTTGGTTCAAGTGCCGTCTTGATGGCTCAATCATGATTCACTGCTGGCAAAACCCTCATCTTTGCATGCTGCCATTCAGGACCAATCTCAGATACCCTGTAATTGTATGAAACTTCCCTTCAACACCAAACATCGTATCTTCACCAAAAAAGCATGAACGAGTGCCAGAATATCTGCTGGTTCCCAGAAAACTCCAATTTTTCGGGTGCTCAAAATCGACCTGTTTCCCACCAAGGCGTGTCACATGTCTCCCGTTTGGTCACTGATCCACTTTGAAGGCGGTGAAGGAGGTGGCCAACAACTTGACCTGGGCTGACAGCATGGCTTGCCGCGCTGAAGAAACACCGCCTGAACGAATGATCAAGGGCCAAGGGTAATCCAGGGGTTAAGAAACGGCTATTTGATGGTTATATGATGAATAAAGAAAATATATACAATGGGTATATTAATGGCTATATAATGGCCGTATTGTTCTTATAACACATATGTTGCCATTCTGAGTCCTGACTCTAGTCTATACCCAGCCAACATGTTCCCCAGCATTGGCACATAAGACCCAATCGGTGAAATCCACATGTTTTGCTGGTTTCATCAAAGTTTCATCCCTGTAAATCCCTGTGGTTGTGTGTTTACCCAATCAGCATGTCCAACTTCCTATCATTTACCCTCTGGTAAACTAACATAGCTATGGAAAATCACCACTTTTAATGGGAAAATCCACTATAAATGGTCATTTTCAATAGCTATGTTAGTTCACCAGAGGGTATGGGTTAAAAATCCAATTTTTTTTGGTTGTCGGTTCCCCTGTTGTTTCGTCAAATCCACCAAAAAACCGTCAAATCCCGAGGTTTTTGGGTTGCATCCTCATTAACGTGCACTGAAGTCCATGAAGCTAGACTCTCCAAGTAAATAAAAATTAGTAATAAACTGTAAAAGTACTCAAAATGTTGGTAAAATACCAACTTTTATAGGTATTTGGGGGGTATCGAAACATCCATTAGCCCAGTTAAATCCCTATGTCCTCCATAAATCCCCTGTAACGAATGGAGATTTATAGCTGCGCATTCAAAAGAATTATAAATGGTGGACTTTCCATTGCCAAGTTTGATTCTTCAAGGCTAATCCAGTAAAATCCCCATGAAGTCAATTCAATCCCCACTTGGGGGTGCAGTTGGGTTTCTTCATGGATGTACCTAGGGTGACAATCCCCAGAAGTTGGAATAAAACCATCTAAAACCCCCAAAACAAACTATGGTACTATGGTTCTATATCCACTGATCGCTGGAACGCCAAGTCACAAGGCCCACTCCCACGGAGCTCAATGCCGCGGCGCCGGCGAAGCCGGCGCTCTGGGCAGGGGCTAAGCGAGTTGGAAGGGTGGCATTTTATGGTGGTTTGAAGCCTGAAAAAACATGGTATTTGATGAAAAATTGGAGAACACTGAGAAAAACATGAAAACAAAAAACAATTGTCATGGGTTCAAAGATGGGCTGAAGTTCTGGAAACCGATGTTTATTTAGCTAGTTTTGGTCAAAACATGCCAGATCAATCATGATGGATTTCTGAAGGGTTGATAGTTGATGAGGGTATGTCAAAGTTGAAGCTCCTGACAACCCCCAAACTTTGACTGGACATGTTTCATGTTTGTAGTTCACCATCTACGCACTATTGGAATAGGCACACCTCGTCATGAATCAGCACAAACCAATCCAAAACCAAGCCACTTATTCATAAAGGCACAGAACAACATCACCGAGCACGCTTTTGAAGGACAAACTCTTAATTATTACGCCGAAGTTCTTGCAGCATTGGTCTGCACCCAAGAATCACCACAAGCGCCAAAATTGATACAACATGATCAAGGTGCCTTAAGGCTCCCAATATATTCACCATTATTCACCAGCGTTAACGAGTATTAACCATCATTCCCCGTAGACAAACAAAACAATAATCATTATTCATCATGATTAACCACTATTCACCACTACTATTCAGCATGTTCACCAGTATTAAACATCATTAATCATAGATACACACATATTTACCATCATTAAGCGTAGATGAACCATACGTAGATTATCCATCCATAGATTCTCCATCTCAATCAACCACAGACATCACCATTTGCGCCTTAAAGATGTCGGTGGCGAAGATCAGGACGGATGGCTGACCTGTGACCTGCGATGGGGACCCGGGGACGGTGGACCCACGCGTTGGATGCCAAATGGGGAAGATATGAAGGAAGTGAATTCCTGATTTCATGATGATTTAATGGTGATTTAATGCAGGATTTAATGGTGATAAATATAATGGTGATTCACGATTTAATGGTGATTGAGATGGTGATAAGTCTATATATAGAATGATATAGATATATATGAAGGTTTCCTAAGTCATGAAGAATCCCCCAATAGCTGGATGGTTTCTAGTGGACAATCCGATTTAAAAAATGGATGAGAACTGGGGTTACCCCCATTGTAGGAAACCTTCATATGTTCCCTAATTCGGGATGTAGTGGGGATGTTGAAACTGGGGATAAATTGAAACTGGGATGTTTTTTTACCTAGTGAAGATGATTTAGACATTTTTATCCAAATGCGAAACTGGCCACATGCGCAAAATGGTCTTTGGTCAAATCGCTGATTTCTCACTGGAGACCATGTCCCAAGTGAGGGGTCAGAATGATCAACTAGCCCACAGATTGGAAAGTGTCAACAGCCCCTAGATTTGACATGAATCCAAAGTGCAAGATTCACCAATAAACTCACCATTGGGACCCATTCTTGAGGCTCCATGTCAGATTTAAGGGGTTCCTTTTATATTCCATGAAATATCCTTAGCAAATGTGTGTTTTACTTTTCACAAGTTCCATCCCAATTTTTTCCAGTCCACGTATCTCACAATGATGATCATCAACCAGCCACCATTTATCACTTCTCCACATATCTGAACATGTCAAACCCCGAAAATCATGGTTAATTTAATCACTGTTCATAGATCATCATCCCAATCAAATATCAATGGATTGGTTAATCGGAACATTTACAGGAAACCATAGGAAACCCCTATATTTCATGGGAAAATCCATGGTTTCCTGTAGATGTTCCACTGAAAATACCATGACTTGAACTGCGATCTGGTCAAATTTCCCTCCCTCCCGCCTGTTGGAAGAAAACGAGGCCGCATCCGATGATCAAAGGCTTGGGATAACGCAAAGTCTCCTTGGACGCAAGCACAACTGGGCTTTAGGGGTAGAGTATTTTCGCCACCAAAATAAGGATTTCACTGACTTCATGAGAATGGTATGGAATGGTGGATTTTTCAGTATGTGAATTTTCTTTGGGATAAAATGGGCTATCACATTCACCGAAAATGGGCTGGGAACTATCAATCTATGTTGCAAGGCCAAAGTGTGATCCCGGAGATGAAACAGTGAACGAACTGTGGAAAAACCAACCCACTTTTTATGCTTTAGGCGTGAGTTGTCCCCTAAAACGAAATAGTTTATCATGATGTTTCCTCTAAACATTGCCATTTTGGGGTAAACTGCATACTCCACCTGTTGACAAACGTAGAGGTTTAGACCCTGATTATGTCTCATCACACTCTTGGCCCACATTCAGAATTCAGACCCGTTAAGCAAACGATAATCGTTCCCAAGTCAGAGACAATCATTCCTGAGATGATACCGCCTACTAACCCAATACATACAACCCATCAATTTTGCATGATCATCTGACTCTATCACCTCCTGAGAAGGTATCTGAACACCCAAGTTCGGCGTAAGCTATTATCATGATCATTTGGAATGATATATACCCTAACCATCCCTAACCATGCTTTATTCACTCCCTTACTAATCTTATCTAAGCTAAAACCCTGTAGTCAGACGTGGCAATGGAAAATCCACCATTTAGTTCGATGATATTAGTATATAAAACCAATCAGTTCGGCTATTTCCCATTGCCATGTGGTTGACGACACCAGATGGGAATAATCTCCCCAATTACCCAGCTCCCTATACTGACCAATCAACAAGGCAAGAATCTAGTGGTTCAATTCATCATCTTCATACTTTTGGATCACAACATCCCATTAAAATCTCATCCAAATCCCATTAAAATCCCATTCAAACCAATGAAATCCCGTTAAAATCCCATGAAAATCCCAAATCCCATTAAAAATCCCATGAACATCCACTCCTTTCCCATCTCCATCATCTCCTTGAGACCTCCACATTGCCATCCCCCGAAACTTCAAAAAAACCAAGGTTCCAAGCACCCTGGCGCCTGGGCGCTGGCCCCGGCCGAGGAATCGCGGGCATCGCTCAGCATCACGTTGAACTCCTCCTCGATCTCCGCCGCGGTGGCTCCGCGGAAGAAGGCCTCGGTGTGGGGGGGGATGGAGAGGGTGACCTTGGGTGGGGGAAATGGTGGGTGTTTGGGGTGGAGAAATTATAGATAAATATAGGACTTGTTATGATATGAAATATGGGGAGTAAAAACTGATAAAGGTTGGGAGTTTTCTTGGGGGTTATAGGGATGGGATGGATTGTGGGGATGAAACATGAAGAAAACACACAAAAAATGTCGTGATCTATCCCAAGGAACAATTGGTCTTGGGGGATGTACTGGCCATGGGTTCAACCATGTTCAAACCTCATCATGATAGGGGGGATTTGACCACTAAAGATGGGGATTAAACCAACAAAAAAACATGGATTTAGGCAAGAAATATGAGGACAGAAGCGACCAAAATCGAGTTTTGATCAACCAAAATGGTGTTTTTTATCCTCAAACATTGGCATTAAAACCAACACAGATTTGGATTTAAACCATCAAACCTATATGGATTTGAGCATCACACAGATGGATTTAGCCAACAAACATCGGGATAATAGTGGACAAAAAGGTGTAATTTGACCATCAAAGCTTGGGATCTGCGGATAGGAGTTTAAATCCAAGCGTGATAGGAGATGTAGTGGGATACGATCACCATTCTCTGGTGATTCTTGATCACAAAATCCACAAATATTGTTCTTTTGAACACTTTAAAATGTCTTAAACCACCATTTTTGCTGTTTCCCCTCTGTTCCTCAAACATGACTTGCCGGGAAAAAACAGTTTACTTCGATGACTTTAAATGTATATACATGTATATACCTAGACATTCCAATTGTCGCCATAACAAAAAAACAAGTTTTCATGTGGTAAAGCCAATTTCATACAGCTCAATCTTGGGAATGGTTCATTTGTGGCATCGGCTTTACCACATTCAACCAGAGTTTTACTCCAAAAACTACAACAAAAAAAAAAATCCTCCATATGGAGGTTTCCTAAAATGGGGGGTACCCCCAGTTCTCATCCATTTATAGATCAGATTCTCCATTATAAACCATCCAGCTACTGGGGTACCCCATTGTAGGAAACCTCCATATTTACCCATGAAGTTCAAGGTCCTACAGGTCGACGAAGCCATGCCCAGCGGCCAAAGCTTCCTTGGCCTCGCCTGCCAAGGCCTCATCTACCTGGGCTTTTCGGCTGAGGAAACAAGCAAATTGGGGATGTGTTCGGCTACAAAAAAGTGGATTTATGGTTGACGGTTGGTTGATTGTTGGTGGATTTATGGTGGATTTATAGTTGATGTTTGGTTGATTTTCCGTTGATTTATGAGAGCTAAGTTGGTTTCAGAGCTCCAAAAACTCTGGGGTTGATGGCAGATACATCGAACCAGTTATATAATGGGGTGTGTGAAATACGGTAGACCAACAAACACAACTTTCACCGATGGCTCGAAACCTCTAAAATAGAGTTGAAATAGCGTAATTTTAAAAAGGATGAACATATTTCTTCTCTCGAAATGATCAGTGGATGACCATTCGCCTGCACCCGGAGGACCCCCCCATGGATCCCATCAGATTCGCAGCGGTGCGGTGCCTCCAAGAGAGAGCTGGTGCGCAAGGATCGCAGCACCAACCAACGTGGAGAGTTGGGGATGAAGGTGATACCAACCTGGCGCCGCGGGGGTTTACCCATGGGGAACACCGAAGCAGAGATTTTGGGGGGGAGCACTACCCTCCGGTAAACTAACATAGTCATTGAAAATGGCCATTTATAATGGATTTTCCCATTAAAAATGGTGATTTTCCATAGTTATGTTAGTTTACCAGAGGGTACTCAGTTGGTTGGCTTAAACGACTCCCAAAGGTTTGATAGTCACTTGGAAACTGCATCAAACGTTGTTGGATGGACAACTAGTAGCAGTGGAAGCCACTAAACACTTTTGTTTTGCTTGTATCCCCAGTATCCTTAGGAAGTGTATTGGTTGTATTCATGATATTTCGATCGCCAAAGCCTACTTGTAGAAATATGCCCCCCTATTTCATCATCCTAAAGTATATCCTAACCCATTCTTATCTATCCAATACAGTATCTATCCAAACATCTCGATATCTGTATGTATATATATATATATATACATATGTATATTCCATCAAAACTGCTTGACATTGCATTCGATAATGGATGATAATAGGTATATTATGGTATATTCCCATATTGTGTTGTTTATCTCGACTACTGATGATATTCCAATTTATATGAATGGTAACGTACACATCTACTGTTGGTGACATCACAATTTCTTGGTAGTAAAATCAGCATGTATCATTGATTGACGGACTTGACTAGATCCGCATTTCTTGATGGTAAAATGACAATTTGTGATGATCCATTTGTTCAGCGCTGGCGACATCGCCATCGATCCATGGTAAAGTCCCCATGAATTAATGTTTCAAGTCCCCATTTACATATTGCACATGGGCATGGGCCATACAAAACTGATGATTGTAAGACATGTTAACACATGTTAAAACAATACTAACACAATCCATATTGAATCGTATTGAAGCATATTAAGACGTATTGAGACAATATTGACCATATTCACAAATATTATTCCTAGACCCTCCAGAAATCCCCCAAAAAATGGTATTCAGGTACCAAACTCATCGAGTACCCTCTGGTAAACGAACATAACTATGGAAAATCACCATGTTTAATGGGTAAATCAACTATTTCTGTGGTCATTTCCAATAGCTATGTTAGTTTACCAGAGGGTAAAGCACCATTTTTATGGCTACGAGTGTCGTGTCTAGGTGTCGAGCACCTCCACGAAGCATGCGAAGATGGCGGCGATGATCACCATCAAACGCCAGCCCGCCTTAGGCGTTTTTCGGTCGGTTCTGAACGGAGGGGTCCGTTCCTAAACACGAGAAGAGTTGCAGCACCCCCCAGATGTTGAAAAGTGAAATGCGACTCTAGAATCAAGTGATGAATGGGTTTTTTGGCATCTTCTGGGTTTTTTAAGATAGGTTTTGTTGAGTTTCCGGGACAACTTTAGATGAAGATTTGCAAAAGCACTGTTGCTTAGTTCAGTTGCAAACAATTTTACATGAAGATTTCTATGACACAGAACGGTTGAACAGTTGGTACAAGTCTCGTACTTGGCTGGATATAGACGTTCCTACATATTGGGGAATATTGAATTGTGAAAGTGGATTCCAGCCCTTCGGTCACCAAATGCACATTGAATTGTGATCACTTAAAGACCCAATAACCAACACGTTCAATCAGCTTTTAAAGATAAGTCATCCACTTGCGGACATCAAGGGGTAGTTAGTATGGCAATGCATCCCTCCTTAAGTCCCCATTCATTGTTGATGAAGATCCCAAGATGCTCCAAGATGCTCCAAGATGCTCCCCACCGGGCTGAATCCGTGAGCTATGGGTTTTTGGTCCCTTCTCAGGTAGTAGATCTATCGGGATGACAAACTACTCAGGAAGATGATTGATTGATGGTTTCTAGTCGTATATCCCATTCACATCCTACTATCCCATCTTTCTATCTTCTTTGGGATATATAACTCAGGTGGGAGATGGAACTAAAGTAGGGATACTTAACTATCCTATACTATCCTATCATATCTTTTTGAGCTATACTAACTATATCTAACTATCATAGGACCATCCTATACCCTCTGGTAATTTTGGAACATGGCCCATTTATAGATGATTTACCTACATAGAGGAAATCATGATTCTCATGGAATTTTCATAGCTATCTTAAATTGCCAGAGGGTACACCCCGCAAACGTTTTTTTCACCCCCAGAGATCCCCAGAGCCACCCGTGATCCCAGCCTGCTCCATCGGTGCGAAGATGGCTCCCGCTGCGAAGCCCAGGAACATTCCCAGGACGATGACCATCTCCTGCAGGGAATGCGGCTGCTGGGGGGTGGTGTATAGCCATCAAATTGCCGGGATGTCCAGAATCATGGGGCATCTCCAAAATGGATGGTGTATAAAAAAGAACATCCGATAAATGGATGATTCTGGGGTACCGCAATTTTAGGAAAACCTTCATATTTATTGTAAAATGATGATTTACCCTCTGGTAATTGAACACTTTGCTATTGAGAATGGCCATCTGTAGTAGATTTTTGAATGATTAGAATGTACCTATTAAACATTGTATGTTTTTTTTTCCATAGCTATCTTAGTTTGCCAGAGGATAAGTCAACTGGATTTTGTTTGCACCTGAGAATCATTGGATTGATATATTTATTCATCCTTCATATATACATATAATTATACATACATACATACATTTATATATATATATATAAATAGTAATTACATGGATTGCACCACCAAAAGATCCAACCTATTTTCATCTTGTTAAATTTCACGAGGTCTTGGGATTTTGGATTTTTTAGGGTACAGTGGGTTTTAAAGTCAAAATGCATTATTTGGTGCAACCTACGCGCAGGTGGGGTCGCAAGAAAAAGTGTTGAATGTTGTAGTTTTGTTGAATGAGTAATACGTAGGTAAAAGTAGCCTTCCAGGAAAAATGAAAACAGTCGGAAACAGTCGGGAAACAGTCGGGAAGCAGTCGGGAAGCAGTCGAGAAGCAGTCGGGAAGCAGTCGGGAGCGTTCAGGCATGATCATGCCAACAATTTTTCAAAAAAAAATCCGCGCAATACCCTTTTTTTTTAAGGTCCAACGGGAACCAGTTGGAACCAGTTGGGAAGCAGTTGGGAACAGTTGGGGGCTCGTGCCTTGACTCGGCAGAAAAAGTGGGATTCACAACCATTTCACAAAGAAAATTATCTCGAAACCTCTTAAAACATGTTTATTTTGCCGAGTCAAAGGCACGAGCCCCCAACTGGTTCCAACTGGTNACCTGCGCGTAGGTTGCACCAAATAATGCATTTTGACTTTAAAACCCACTGTACCCTAAAAAATCCAAAATCCCAAGACCTCGTGAAATTTAACATTTCATCTTTGCTGGTTTCATCCCTTAATTTTAAAGTCAATACCCGACTCTTGCATTCTTGACTGAACCCACCACAGTTTGGATGATTTTCTTTTCATGTTCAATCAGTTCAACTCCCAACTCTTCATGACGAAAACCTCCTTTTATGGCCAAAATTTCCGTTTTCTTTCTCAAATCCTCATTTTAATTGCTAATGGCTCAAATCCGCAGGTTTTATCTTAACAAAGCTCATTTTTCTGTGGTTTTCCTCATTTTTGCCAAAGCTCCCACCACCGGGTCCAACCCCCAGTCCCCCCCGGGGCCCGCCCCCTCCGCGCGCCTTGGCCGAGACCAAGGTGCCGCGTACGTTGGCCGGCGCGATCTCGGCGATGTAGACGGGCGCCGCGTGCATGCAGAAGCCTGGCGATGATCGGTGCAACTGAAGGCTGGGCTAGGTTTACCATCTGGTAAACTATGGAAAATCTCCCTTTTTAATAGGAAAATCCACTATAAATGGCCATTTTCAATTCTAACATAGCCATGGAAAATCACCTAGAAATGGAGGTTTCTAGCTGGGAAAATCATCCAAAATTAGCCATGGCTTCCATGGCGAACTGTTAAAGAACCAGAGGGTCAGGGGAACATAGTGGGATTATCATGGATTATATGTTGTAATGGGAATGTTATGGTATAACCAGGTAATAATGGGATTATCATGGATATGTATCATATCATACCATCATTGGTATTGGTGGATTTGTTGGAATATACCACATATGATTGGTATACCGGATCATATGATATTGGAATATGATGGGAGTATGGCGGGAATATAAAGGGATGATGGGGTATACTGGGATGTTATCTGCTCTTGCCAGTTCCACAGGAAAAACAATCAGTGCTGGAGATAAGAGTTGAGGATTTAGGAATCCCCAGGAATATGTATTGGATCTTTAAGATAATCATTGACTATATCATTAAAGCATATTAAAGCAGTATCCTTAAGATCTCATTATAGTGGTGGTATGAAATTTGAATGGCTGGAAGACGTTTCCTGGGAAAAAAAACACATGTTTAATGCAAGTGATTCCAACATATTCTACTGTGGGGGGTTGGGAGAGGGGTCATTCTAAATTCTATATAATTAAGTTAACGTCATTTAGCGATCATTCTTAGTTTCAGACCGCTCATGATGTCATGCTTTCATGATCTGTTCAAAAAATGGTCGATTCAAAACGATCTTTCAGATGATCATCTAAGATCCTAGATGAATTCCTAGGGATGTAGTGGGATTTGAATAAGATTATATCTATATGTATATATTCATTTATGGATGTAAACAACCCATTGGGATCTAGATACTACATATGGGTATGCAATACTGTTGCTAACAGGGAAGTGATGTTGGGATGAATTGAGATAATGACTGGCTGGACTTTTGTGGAAGCGGTGAATCTGCCAAGAATGAGGCCTGCGACCTCCGTAAGTGAATTTCCATGCAAATGCAGGAAGTGAACCAAGAATTCCGGAGCATCAACAAACACTGAGGGAACATCAAAGACATGGAGCATAAGTTCAGACCCGAGAATCATTGCAAGAGTCCTCTGTTCCCGCTGGATTTTGCTGAACAAACAAAGCCTAAGTCATGATATGTCATGATGATCTGGGAGATAAGTTGAAAAACCCAGTAGTTACCCATAGTTACCCTCTGGTAATGTGTTACATAGCTGTTGAAAATGATCATTTATAGTTGATTTTCCCCCTAAAAATTGTGATTTTCCATAGCTATGTTAGTTTACCAGAGGGTAACCCCTTCTTTTTGGAGCCGCGTTTTTCCATACCCCAAGAGATTCCGATCGTCCTTTTGGAGCCCCGCCTATGCCGAGACCATAGATCAGGAAGCCGGCCTAAAGGGAATGGTTGACCCAAATGGAGAAATCCCAGTCTTGGTGATCACCTGATTGACATTACCCAACATGTGTGGTTTGCCACCCCAAAATTCCATAAGTGTGACATGGGGTAATCCTACAACCTTGGATCGAAATGAACGAACAAAACGGTGGCCGCTTTACCAACGCACACAAGGTCACAAAAATCATGTCCCAGAACGTGATTCTTCATAGGACATGAAACATCATGCATGGCCAGAATTTTACGTCATCAACCAACATCCCACACTGGGTCTTTACCAAGGCGGTGGTTGGATCGCTGGGATGCCATCTCTGGGCTGCAACAAAACTTGACCGATCCATGGTCCATGTGACCCAAAAGCTGGGACCCTTAAATCTCTAGTTGATAGAGATGAACGTTTCAGGTATGTACCAACCAAAAAAAGAAACTCACATGTTCTCAAGTGAATGAGATGGTTTTCAAACTTGTCCACCCAAAAAATATCCAAACATCATCCAAAAAAAACAAAACTGATGATGTTCTAGTTCTAGGGATTCTGCTTGGAACAACCACACAAATCTTCCTCAACGCCCAACGCCGGACCAAGCCATGCCAAGCCACGTAGATGCCCCAGAGGTACGGCGACAGCGCTGTAATGGCGGAGCCCAAGAAGTACAGGGCCGCACCAACCTGCACCTGGAAGGGTCACTGGCATTGGGGGGCTGAGCTGTAGGAAGCTTGGAAAATCATATGGGATAAGCATGGGAGAACAAATTAACTTGGGGTAATAATCCCTTCCCCCTACTACTAACCCACCCCCCAAAATACTGAAACTAGCGTCGGTCTTCAATTTGGGAAATTTGAGGTTGGCCAATTTGATTTCTAATTGATCCCTTCAGGAAACAAATTAAAAACGAAGGTCCCATTTGAGTATTTCACCCCCTGATAATAACAACTAGACAACCCCGGGGTGTTTTTTTTCATTAGGGTCCGTCCTTCAAGGCCGATTACTTCTAGTTTTTATCAATAAGGTTTTAAATTGAATATTAGGGGTCCCCTGATAGTAAATGCCACCTAATAGTATTGGGTGGAAGGGATTAGTATGGGAGAACATGTTCTTCAATCTTAACATTATTTTGTGGGACAACTATGAACTTTGGGTAGAATATGATGAACTTCGGTTTTGATAGATAACCAAATGGTTTTCGAATTAATGGTTTACCACCATTAATCAGTATATTGGCACTTGGAGGAACATCCTGGCCAGTAACTGGTTTGTAAGTGGGGTTATAAGCTACTTGTAAATTGGGATAATCCAGGTAGGGTACTTATTAACCAGAGTTAAACAGAGTTACTATATAAACTAAAACAGTTACTAGGTGGGATGATCCTCCAAATAACCATTAATATAAATGTTGAATATGGGACAATTATTAACTTGGGGTATCATGTTTTGGAGAATCATTAAATATCAACAAGGGCAATAATGTGTTGGATAACCAGCATGGGGGCTGTTTAGTGATATTTATTATGTTTGAATGGCAATAATATATATATATATACTAATAATTTGGTGTTCAATAATCCTTAATGTGTTGAAAATTAACAGGACGGGATAACCAATACTTACCTTGTTCTATCATTATATAATATTGTATATATATATATATATATTATATGTAATATGTTGTTAACGATTTATCTCAAAATGTGAATGAACAAGTATTGCAAATACCCACCAAATTGCCAATATGTAGAATTATCATACCTAGTGCAAGAGAAAATTAATTTTATTTATATTGGTAAGCTATGGGTATCAACAATCAGAACTGCTGGTATTTGGCAACAATTTCGTGTGTTCCTTGGTGACAGCAAAAAAATGTCGATTGAAACCGATTTTAACCGATTTAACCAAGTATTTGTGCATTTCACCAACACATACGACATTCAAGAAATTAATTCTGTTGAAGACATATGTGTTTCCTGTGGACTTTCCCAACGTTGTTTTGTTTTTCAGACTGAAGGGAATGCTGGGCAATGCACGCATAAAATCCTATCATTCAGAGGGCATCAGGGGATTGAACCAGTGGTGCATGGGATGAGGACTACTCCCATAGCTAGACAGTGGCATATCACAAATGATATTCGCAGGTTGTACCGGTGCACCATATTATAACCAACCAGAAATTAGAATGAATTAACCAAGTATAATCCCATCCCCCAATCACAATGTGGTGGTTCAACCCAACCAGACAAATCCTAGAGCACGTATTGACTCAAGCGAGGTATTCAAGCACAGCGAATTTCGAGAGGAACTAGCTGGTTTGTTTCGAGATATTTTGAGATGAGATTTTCCGGCGACACCATGCGATGATTGGTTCCTCGTCGCATTTCAGTTGTTGCTTTGTAGCACCAAGATATCACAACAAATGACATTACTTTATAAACAGAGATATGAGGTATCTGTCTATAATCCCCCTTTACTAAAAAAAACTAGCCTCTGGTAATCAAACCTGGTTGACTGGAAAATCCCCAAACTAAATGGAGCTCTCTGGCAAAATCCCTCAACTAAATGGGTTACCCCCCTTGAACGCCAAGACTGTGCTCCAGTCATTTACCAGTCATTGATGAGGGGATTTCGCATTCAAAGCCCTCCATTTGGTTCGGAAATTTATACCTCCTAGATGGGTTCATCTCCCCATATATTCAACATTTAGAGATCATGAATGGGATTTCGGCATTCCCAGAGCTAATATCTACCTCCATTTCTTGGGGCCCAATCATCTCCAGCTCCCAACCTCTGCCATTCCCGTTGGCCGCCTCCTTCTTGCGTCCCATGACATCAGCCCAGCGGAAACAAATGGCCGAGGAGATCACTGCACCAACGAGGTTCAGAGAACTCAGGATGCCCTGGTCCCAGTCCTCGGAACCGGGGGAAACCGAAAGGGAGCTGTGTAGCCGGTGACCGGCTTATTGTCGTTATTTTGGAGACGTGGGAGATTTTTTGCTGGGAAAAAAAGACGTGTGTGCAAAATCTATGGGTATATACAGTAGTGGTAAAATGAATTGTAGTTGGCGTTGCAAAACTCAGGAAAAAAATCCGTCCAGTTTGGATCTTCAACCACCTGGGATCAATGGAAAAAAAGTATCGGTATCCGAAGTTTCGCAATTTCACACTCAGAAAAGGCTTGTGATTGCAGTAAATGTTACTACTGTAATACCCCCCAATTCCCAATTCTTTGATGGTTCAATCTGTTTGCTAATTAAATCCACCTGAGAAAAAAAAATCAACACAGACTGACACCATAAGACCTACACTATCCAAGATGTATCCCGTAATGTCCCAGGATAGTATCATAAGATTCGGATAATACCCACAATTTTGCCAAGAATATCCTGGTTGTATCCATATGTATCCATAATCATCATTGTTCCATATGATACCACAATAAGAAATTATTGTGTATATCATAATGTTGATATAATCATGATGGAATAATGATCATGATGGATAATATACTTATAATATTTCATCATCACCAATAATCAACATCATCAATATATCCATGATTATCCATAATTATCCATAACTAAAATCATAACCATATCATTAATAATAAATCCATAATGATTGGGATACCCCCAAAAAAAAGGTCATCCACCATCGACATCGTCATCGCCCAGATAGCCCAGGCATGCCCAGGCCACGTTGAAGTTGTAGCACCTCGCCGTCCAGGCCAGGGTCTCGTTGAGGTGGTTTTCATGGTGATTTGTGGATTTCATGGTGATGTTCATGATGATTTTACATGTGATTTCATGGAATTTCATGAGATTTATGGAAAACTCATGGAACCTACTTTGGCAGTTGAGGTTACAAATGGGTATGAACATGGTTATAAACTACCATACATTGGGATATAACCACTATAAATCCCGATAACTGCGATTATAGATCCATGGAATATAAGTAGAGGGACACTTCCAAGTAACAACCCCCAATAAAAAATAGAACATTGGAAACTCTTCTTAAATCGTGGGTGGGTCTCCATCATTGAACTCCCCATTCTGGAAACACTTTTGGGCATCAGGATGAATCCAACTTGTTGATGGCATGTGACCTGTAGAATCCACCACTTTTGCTTGTTCAAACCAGATGTTGGAGTGTCAGATTCCCGTGTCTTTTATGGTGAAACGTCTCGTTCAATGGTTTAAACCACTCGTTTACTCCGTTTAGTCCCGGTATTTTGCTGGTATTTCCTGGCGAAATCCCCAGTTGTTGCTAGTTAAATTCTCATTGTTGATGATTTAATCATTCATCCCAACGATGCTAAAACTCCCTATTTTGTTTGCTAAAATCCACATGTTCCACAGTTTTGCTGCGTAAGTCCCCTATTTTTTGCGTGGCTGAATCCAGATGTTTCTTGCATAAAACAAGGTTGAACCATGATTTAATCCACATCGATGTTCCGAAACCTCCATTTTTTTCATGGTGAAATCCACATTTACAGTATGCTTTAACATCACATGTTGGTCTATTTTTCATGCTTCACATCTCCAATTTTTGGGCAATCCAATTTTTTCTTGCTTCAACTTATACGAAAACGACCTATATTTTTCCATGCTTCGAATCCCTTGGTTTTGGGGTCTCCCCGTCCCCGAAAAAAGGCGAAGGCACTGCTTGAAGCCGCTGCTGGTCCAGGTCCCCACGGGGCCAGTCCAGTGGTCAGGGCAGATCAGCTGGCCCTGCGCCATGGGCCATGGGGAAATGCTTGGAACATGGGAAAAACATGGAAACACGGTTGGATTTTAATGGGATTTCATGGGATCTAATAGGATTGAACAAGGATTTAATGGGATTTAGATGGGATTTAGCCAACAACAATGATGGTTCTTGATGGATATTGATGGTTAATGATGGGTTTTGACCATCATTATGTAACCACCATGGCGATCATTTCTATTGATGATGGTCAACAATGTTGATTATGGCTCATGGGAATATGATTGGTTAAACATTTGATGTTTAATGATGATGATCAATTAGCCACAATGAAGTTCTTCCTGTGAACACAGGTATTTTCCGTGGGCCATTACTCTGGGATTTAATGATAAGAAAGGTATAGTTGATCATGGTGGTCAATAATGTACACTTTACTTGACTTTCATGGATAAAATAAGATTTAACCACCAAGCACGGGCTACTGTTTGGATCTTGTTGGGATATAATTGGGATATGTGTCAATGGGATATTAGAATCCAATGGTTAATAGAAGGATGATAATTAATTCATTAGGATTGAATTTGATACAGTGGTAGCTGATACAATGGGATACCGTTGTCATCAAACGTGGCGGGCCGCTGGAAAATCCCCGAAGTAAATGGAGGTTTCTAGCTGGAAAAATGAACTATAAATGGGAGATGTTCCATTGCCATGTTTGATTATTGGATGTTTTTTAATTGGAAACATATCATGGGTTTTTCATTTGTTGATGACGAGAGGTTCCCATCATGGATCCCATTCCCATCAGAAAAGTTGACCTTTGAATTGAAATCACTACAAGGTGGGGCCCCCCAAAAAGCTAAATTGGTAGAAATAACTAGGTTGACAATGGTGTATGTGGTAGATACATCTGCAGGTAATGGGGTGTATAGAGCAACTTGTTGTAGCTATCATACATCAACCATGAATCACATTTTTTTTGTTGATGAATTCATATGAATTCCCGTTTTTCTCCGGAAAAAAATCTGGGGTGTCCACCATGTTTTTTTTCAGCTCGTGAAACTTGGCACCACGGTGTAGCACCTTCTGACTTGGATCAAGTTCCTGTGGATGAACTTGCGCCATCCTGCACCAGTTGGTAGCTATGAAAGGTAAGAATAAAACACTGGTTTAGAAGTCGACCAGCTGGTGCAGGATTTCGCAACCATCCACAGTATCATCCTGGTAAACCAATTTTCATACACAATGACTTGAGACTCATCAATAACCATCATTGTTGTTGGCTAAATCCCACTAAATCCCATCTAAATCCCATTAAATGATCGTTAATGATGGTGGTTACATAATGATGGTCAGCAACCATCATTAACCATCATCCTGAACCCCCTATCCATGCCGCCACCAGTCCCTGCAGGGTGAAACTGCCTTGGTGACCACATTTCCGTTGATGCCGATGATGTATCCGAACCTGGAGATGTTCGCTGATGGGAATCATCGGGATTTTGCCAATGAAGAAAAGGACATCACGGGGGATATGTCACCAATAAAAGCATTGTTTTGTTTTTATAATGGGATGTAAAACTAACAATATGATTTGCGTTTGTCCAAAAGTGATAAGGGGAATGTTGTTCCAGTACTGGTGATACACTAGCAATGAAATATATTCAATGGATGTCAATGGAATATCGCCGACCACATGGGCGATATTCCCCATGCAAAATCTCCATCAATTGGGAGCCCCATGAGGCCAAGTCGTCAGTGTACACAAGACTCGAAAACAATATGATCTTAAGGGCGCTGGGTCGCTGTTGAGGTGAAAAGAGTCTTGTGACAACTTTGCTGGCCTGTTCGAGATCTATTGAATTCTTTACGAGTAACAAAAATTCGAATCCTGGTCCAAAATTATTCTTTCACCACCATCTAACGTCCATCTGGGCTGCCCTGACAGGAGGCCACCAGTGGCGATGACGCAGAAGGAGATCAAGACGTTTTCTGGGCGCTTGGAGAACCATCTTAGAGGGTGAGGCCCCTTAGAGAAACACATCGGAAAATGCTTATTTCACCAAGAAATATCAACACACATGGGGATTTAACGAGATCTATAGCTGATTTATGATAGCTATAAGTTGAGGCAGATAACTTGGGTAACTGTTGGGTTTATGGGGGATACAACTATAATCAAACGGTTATAAAACATCTTAGTTTATTTACCCCCCCGGTAATCAACGTGGCAACGGAAATTCCGCCAGTTAGTTCGGTGCTTTTTCCAGCTGCAAACCTCCAGTTGTAGAAGATTTCCCAGCTAGCCACCTTTGAATTACCGGAGTGTAGATGGAATATCACCAGTTCTAATATGTTCTAGTATGGTTATGTATGGGTGAATTCTGCAATATCGCCAGGGATTCAATCAACCCAACAATTACTGTAGTGGGTTTTACCCACCAAAGAATGGTTTTAGTAAGGTTTTAACAGTATAATAATGCGGGATTCAACCAGTTGATAAGTCGGAAGGGGTGTAGATTGCTTTTAGCATTTCACCATTTTGGGAGGTCCACAAGTTTGATTCCAGGCCCTTGTAGAGATGGGATGTATATTGTCACCAAAAGGTTTCCTTGGACAACCACCAATACCAACAGCCACATTTTGTCACTGGGGCGGGGCATCAATGGACACAGAAAATATGTCACATTTGGTATGAAACATAATTGAATCATGTTTTGGAATTGATCCTTTTGAGCCCGATTTGCCCATCAATTCTTGATTAATTATATCCTTCATAATTTATGGATGGTTAAAGCACTTGTCTTGATGTTTGATCATTTTGGGCCCACATTTGTTGGATTCAAGACCCGACAACACCATCATAAACCATCATGTCTTGGGGTCGATCATTTCAAGCCCACAGGTTCTGCCAAGAGTCTCAACCCCATCTTGGCGACCGCGACAGACTCGCTGACGAGCGACGCGTGGTTTCACTATAGCTGAGCCGAAAAATCCGCCGGGGCCGTGAGCTGGCAAATGTTGCATGGCTTGGAAGATCCAAGGTTCATTGTTTGCCATTTTGGGACATGAAATTTGACATGTCCATAATGCTTCTTGGATTTGTTTCACATATTTTAGGGATTTGAGTTTGCCCTGAAGTACCCAATGATTGCTGGATGATTGCCACTGTTGCTTTTCCAACTAGCTTTTGCACTTGCAGATACATGGGTTGTTGATGGTTCTTGGGTAATATCCCATTTCATCCTGTGTTCCTCTTTTCTTACCCTCATCCATATCCATATTGGTTGTATCTGAAAATGGGGTATACGATATACCCCCCAAATAGCGACATTTCTGGAAAGTAATTTGGGGTACACTTTCACATAGATGTGGAAAGCCCATGGTTTTCCTAGGAAAGCTCTCCTACTTTCTGGTGGGTTATTCGCATCGAGATCAGTTGTGATTCGTTTATATACATGACAGTATATGGAAAGCTGGTGATGAACCATCACATTTTGGGGCAAATCAGTGAAAACTCACACCGGATGCCGAGAAGAAGCAATTTCCATGGAAAGTCACCTTCCATATCCAGTTGAAGTGATATTTTTCATGTGAGTGTCCAGCGTGGATTCATAGACCATATATTGTGTGACCATATTTGGGGATTTCTTAAAAATGGGGGATCCCCAAAATGATGGGTTTCAAATGGTTTCAAGACTAAAATGGTCGAATTTCGGATGATTTGGAGGTACCACCCACCATTTTAGGAAACCTCTATTTGATCATATAGACACGGAAGAACATCATCTTGGAACCACCTGAAACAGTGGATTTTGACCGTTTGGCATCCAACCCGTGCAGCATACGGCTAAGTCACCAAGAAAAAACATCGGAACAAATGGGAAGAACACTTCAAGATATGATTTTCAAGCTTTGGCATTTTTAATCCATGGCTTGTGAACGGCTGCTTGATTGGCACCCTAAGGATGACATGTTCAAGGCTTCCCTACAAGTTTGTTTCAACAAGTTCACTTCCAACTCAGATTTTTTCCGCATCTGTTTGGAGTGTTGAACTCCAGCAAATTCCCCATTCCCCAACTAGAATCCATATCCCAACATACCCTCTGGTAAACTAACATAGCTATGGAAAATCACCATTTTTTAGGGGAAAAAACACTATTTCTATGGCCATTTTCAATAGCTATGTTAGTTCACCAGAGGGTATCTCTTGCCACATCATCTTCCACATCAGACTTGCCACCCACGCCACCAGGGCCTGTTGCAGCTCGGAATTCAATGGCACTGTGAGGATCTGTCCACCGCCACCCCTGCCGATGCAGCTATTTGTCGGACGGCCCAGGGAGGCGAAAGATCAGTCGATGTTTCAAACTTGGGGGTGGGTTACCCTCTGGTAAACTAACAGTTTGCTATTGAAAATGGCCATCTATAGTGGATTTTCCCATGAAAAATGGTGATTTTCCATAGCTATGTTAGTTTACCAGAGGGTATATATGGATTATGAACCACTTCCTAAGTGGGATGCACATCCGAGTATACCCTCCGGTGTCATCAAACGTGGCTGGAAAATCCCCCAGTTAGTTCGATGAGCTGCCCTCATCTTTTCCATGATTTCCTTATGGTTCCCCAGCCTTTTATAAGCTCCAAACTGGAACAGGTGGGCCATCTGTTTTAATCCATCCCAGTGGACTGGTTGGAAAATAGTGATCCCTCTTGTGGGATATGATTTCTTACAAGTATGGATTTCTCTGCAAATAAAGTACCCCAAAAAATCCACTGGTTGATCATGATTTTCCCATAGAAAATGGCCATGTTGAGGGTACATACACCATTTTCAGATACAGCCAGGCCAAAGACATGCGGGCGCTTCGAATCATACTTTCAATGGTAAGTAAGGGGAAAATATCCCCAGAGGCATGGTATTCGTGCCAAAAATGGCAATTCGATGCAGTTTTCGTTTGTGGATTGCTGCCAGGGCCACCCTTTTGCAAATGCTGGGGGGTCGCCCTTCTTGGTCAACGGAAAAGGCTTTAACTCAGACTCACGGGGTTTCGGCCGGCGACGGAAGATGGGAGGGCCTTAATTCAGACTAGTGAATTACTATAATTTACCCAGAAGTATGAATATGTATGAATAATCATGGCTAACTACTGTGGATGGAAGAAATCCTGCACCAGTTGGTGGTTTATCCCATTATAGTCCCATTGTGAACCAGTGTTTCATAGGCCAATAGTTACCAATTGGTGCAGGATCTCGCAACCTTCCACAGTATCATCAAAAACTCAAGGGCATATGACCGCTCATATGATCAAATACACTCACATCTTGTCAATCATGTAGTATCAAACAAAAACACGCAATCCCCTTGGCGCCCCAAAGAACCATCCACGGCGGCAGCAGGCTTTTTTCCCGCACCAAACAATTTTCTGCACATCTCCAGGCTCACAGGCAGCCTGGCAGTTTCTGACCCTGATGAAAAATCAAATTTTAGATGTGTGCAAATAGTAGAAAGACAGTTCCATAACCAAGGATAAAACATGATAAAACTAAAATTCCATAATTGCATACACTTAGTTAGTTGAACTATGGAATTTGATAAACTTAAGTTCAACCCCCGCAACCCTCGCACCCTCCCACGCCCCCCCGAGGTCCTTCCCCAACCACCAAGGCATCAATTCGTAGCATCAAGTAGTTGTTTTCAGAATTACTGCTACCATCAATTTGTTCAATGAGTTCTTAATTTTCACTCACTAAGTTCTTCATTATCTATATTATTATATGATATAGATGATCAAAGATCAACTCGAGTTTTGATATAGTCCCTGTATTTAGTAAATTGTTAGCACTAATTCTCCTTATTGACCATTATTGTTAGTTGTTACTTGCTGAGATCCCCCACCACCCTGTTCCACCCCCATCCCGCCCCGACCCAACCACCGGCCTCACCGCGCCGCCTTGTGCCGCGTCGCCGGCAGCGGCAGCAGCGGCGCCGCTTTGGGCTTCGCCGTCGCCGTCGGCTGCGCCGTCGGCTGCGCCGCGGGGGTGGGCGAGGGCGGCCAGCGAGGCGCCGGCGACACGCGCGCGTCTCCTGGGAGGACAGGAGGGGCTCTTGGATCCAGGAAGTGAATGATCACTGACCCTCTGGTAATCCAGAAACATTCCCATTACAATATATTACAATGATATAATCCATGATAATCCCACTGTGTTCCCCTTAAACCTACCCTCTGGTAAACCAACAGTTTGCTATTGAAAATGGCCATAGAAATAGTTGATTTTCCCATTAAAAAATTGTGATTTTCCATAGCTATGTAACAGTTTACCAGAGGGTAATCATCCAGCAAGAATTTGATCTAATCGTTTAGTATTTAACTGAATGAGAACTCATTCGACCCAATAGCAAGAATCAAATTATACACAATTTGGAAAGGTGCACGTGATTCTGAGCCATGTAATGTCGCTTTGCATACTTACACAAATATCCTTCTCCTTCCATCACAAAGTCATCATATTTCTTGTTTCACCCACTTTGTCTTCCCATAAAAAGACATGGTATGAAATCCATTCAAATTCTGTATAATCGTCATTTTTATATCATCTTCCGAGTTGTTTCAACACTTTTTTCACATGAAAGCACTGTGCCACCCTCCACACTCGTCCCGCCGCCAGCCTGCCATGGTGGCCACGTTGCTTCCACAGCCTGCTGACGGCGCCCCTCCGGGCGTGGCGGCAGGCACTGTGGCCAAAGCACTGAGCTGGGTGGCGGACATGTAGCGCACCTGAGATTTGCTTGGGGGAAATAATGGTAAATATATAAATATAGTGTGTGTGTGTATATATACATATATATATATATATTATTTATATGGTAAATATATGGTTGAGACTGATACTACTAGGACTTTTGTTTGGGATATTTGCTTTTGGGAACATAGCCAAAGATTTGTCATGGGGATCCAATAATCTAATGGGGATATAATATGGTAGTTTCCTAAAATGGGGGTACCCCCCAAATCATCCACTTAAATAGGATTCTCCATTTTAATTAAACCATCCATTTTGGGAGAATCATGGATAACCCCATTTTCGGAAACCTCCAGATGTTAGGGTATATGATCTATGAATCTATGATATTATTTGGGAATATTTGGGAATATATCCCTGCCTTATTACATCCCCATTCCTTCAGCATCAAGCCAAGCATCCGGCCGCGGATGCGGCGCTGCCCCCACCACCGGCGGCTGCACGGACTGCGGTTGCGCGGACTGCGCAGGCGGTCCCGGCGCGCCCAAGCGAGTTGCGCTGGGGCTGAGGTTCCTGGGTTGCCAACAAAAATGGCTGTTTTCTGGTGATTTATGGTGGTTGATGGCTGTTTGTGTTTTCTGGTGATTTATGGTGGTTGATGGCTGTTTGTGTTTTCTGGTGATTTATGGTGGTTGATAGCTGTTTGTGTTTTCTGGTGATTTATGGTGGTTGATGGCTGTTTGTGTTTTATGGTGATTTATGGTGGTTGATGGCTGTTTGACAAATGGTGTTTTAATGGTGTTTTACCAGGTATGGGTAAACATGAAACATCAAATAGTTGGCCATAGCTCTGTTTAAGTATGAGAAGATTTTGTCCATATGATTTATCCTCCTGTAAACGTTTACATGGATGTGGAAAACCCCATCGGGAAACCCGTTTGGAGAATGATCTACAGTACTTACAAATGATGGCTTTTCCACATCTATGTTGGCTTAGAGGTGTTTTACTCCAAGACATGGGATGTTGTCTTTGAAATTAGGACGTAACTGTCAAACAATTGGATTTCACCACAAGCAGCATGGATGTTCCCAGCCAAAAAGGTGATTCAACAAACAAAATCATGGCGTCATAAATAAAACAAATGATCTAATGAAAAAAAACAAAGGATTCAGCCAGCAAAGATTGGATTTCTTCAACAATAGAAGGTATCGACAAGAATCCCATCGTTTCCTCTGGAAATTTTCCTACAAGAAAGGAGCAAGACAAGTTCGATGATTCCATGGCTTGGCGTATTGAAGAACATATGTATTTTTGAAGTCCCAAATATGTATTTCGAGACCCCAAAACAATCCAAAGAACATGAATTCCCAAAAGAGATCCCAGTCAGGAATTATCAATCTCCAAGTTGAATCCCCCAGTTCCCGGTAAGTCATATCATGAATCCGACTAAGACCTGTGGTTGAACCCATCCGCGCGTCAAGCGGCCCCCGCTTCTTGGGCGAGTAAGAGGATCGCTGGACGCCCAAATCACCTCGGAGTGCTGTTGCGATCCCAAACTGTTTTGACGCTATGAGAATGGCTCAAAGATATGGGGGGGTTCCATAAATGGGGGATCCCCAGAATGGCTTGGTTATAATGGAAAAACATTCCCATTAGAATGGATGATTTGGGGGTACCCCCCCATTTCAGGAAACACCCATATCTATTTACATGATTTAAAATAAATATAGATAAATCAGAAACGATGATGGATGATGATTGACAATTGAGATCTGATGATTGACCTTTGATAGTGGATGATTGATGTTGCTGACGATGTCGATGACGACCACAGAGCTGTTGATGGATGGTCCATGCTGCTTGGGAAATTAAGTGTCTTATTGATGATGAAGATCCATCTAACAATTCACCCCTTATGGTCAGGAATAGTATAGGTCAGTGTAAGTGTATTATACCATAGTATTATACCATCATGATACCCTACAAGATGGTGCACCCCTAGTTTTAAGTCGGTTTATAATTCTCCTTATCTAGTTCGATATATCCACCATTAAAACCGTAGTTATCCAAGTTGTTTCTAGCAACTAAGCTATCTAATTCTGGGGAACCACCTTGGAGCAATAGACCCCTCAACAGCCCCTGTCACCAGCCAAGCATCGATTGCTTGGAATCTCCAGAACCTGCGACGTCGAACAAAAATTTCGCCGGTCAAATTGGAGAAGGTTTTTGAAGAAACAGAGGGATATCCATGGGATACAAGGGAATATCATGGTATATTAATGGTTTATTAAGTTTATTAAAGGTATTACCATGGAACATTATCGTATATATTATGGAATATCATCGTATATTGTTTTGGTATATTAATGGAATCTTCATGGGGTGTTAATGGAATATATCACCAACTTGATATTGGGGTGTGTCTGACGGTGTGTCTGAAAATGTGGTGTATCTTAATTGATGGCAATCAATATGGGAAAAATGACGAGTAATGAGTATATAACCAGTGGATGCAATGGGGTACCCTATTCTGGAAGGTTTGACCCATACACAGGTTTTGAAGAAAGCATGGCTATGATGATAGTCCGAAAATATGGATCTTTTAGGTTCCGCGTATGGTGTGGACAGCAGAGGAAACCAGTCAAAGAACGGAGGTGTCATGGGCAATCCAACCTGGCAATAGACAATTTACCAGTCCAATCAAGTCCAGTATATATTGTATAACTGTATACACTGGCTTCCATGAATTGTCAGTGGAAGTTGCCCATGGTATTTTCCTCTGCCAATATCTGAAGTTAACCATATAAATGAGGGTGTAATATTAGCGTCAAATCAACAAATCATCACTATATAAATAATCACTGATTATTCATTCAACAATCACAGAATATTAATTCGATAATCACTAAAAATGACCATCATATATAAATCATATAAATAAATATAAAACAACCATCGAATAATCACCACATGACCACTTTGTCACCATGTGAAGTCCTTCAAAATCCTCCGAACATCGAAGCATCGCGTCGCCTCCTTGGTACTCGAGATGCTGGCCTGCTTTGTATCTTCCCTGGCCTCCTGGTGACAGGAAACGTTGGTGCAATACCCATTTCTACTGGTTTTCCCTGGCAATCGGAAAGCAAATGCTGTTGACATTCAACGTTTGCTGTGTCCATATTGTAAAAATTGTATCATGGTTGAGAATAATGAGCGTCCCTGTTAATAACTTGAGGTATATAAATCTCCATTCTAAATGCTTCATCTATTCTTAAGATCCACCGAAGTTGCTCGGAACGCCCCAATCAGATGTCGCCTCATCTGCTCAAACGGCTGTATAACTACATCCAATTACCCATCTTATGGATTGATCTATGGATATTTCAGAGGATAGTTATGGTTCTTTTTGTGCTTGTGTTATGGTGATTTATGGATATTCATGGATCTTTCTGGATAGTTATGGATGTATTACCCCATCATATCCAATCTTTATGATTGTTTTCTGAATGGTGATGTTCATCCTTTTCTGTACCCTCTGGTAAACTTACATAACTACGGAAAAATACCATTTTTCATGGGAAAATCAACTATAAATCACCATTTTCAATAGCAAACTGTCAGCCATTACCAGAAGGTATCAGATCTATATTTATATCATCTACTAACCATCTATATCATCTATAATCTATAGGTATCTACAAACCATATCTATAATCACTAGGTTACCCTCTGGTAATTAAACGTAGCTATTGAAGCCATGGCCATAGAAATAGTGGATTTTCCCATTAATAGCATGGTGATTTCCCATAGTTATGTAACAGTTTACCAGAGGGGTTAACTGGTGCTTAGTAGGCAATGGGGGGAATGACCTATAATAACCATTAATAATCATCCCATTCCCCCATTCCCTACTAAGCACCAGTAAGATAAATCATCATTTTCAATAGCAAACTATATATAAGAAATTACCAGAGGGTCTCCGTTTCTGCCCAAAGCCATGGCTGTCCTCACCCACTTTGGCTTCGTCCACGCGATCCAAGCGACTCCGCGCCTCCGATGGCATCAATGGTTAGTTTAACATTGGCAGAAGTGGGATATGTGGGAATTTAATGGTGGTTTAACCATCAACAAATGGGAATTTTATGGGATGTATGTGGGATTAATATCGGGTTTACATCGGATTTATATGGGATTCATATGGAGATTTAATGGAGATCTAATGGATTTCTAATGGGAATCTAATGGAGATGAAAAAGGGACCAGCAATGGGGATATACCCAGCAGTGGAGATGAAACAGGATTTACCCTCTGGTACTTTGTTACATAGCTATTGAAGCCATGGCCGTTTACTTCATTGATTTACCTATAAAAAATTGTGATTTTCAATAGTTCAGTGAAATTGCCAGAGGGTAACCTTCGAACATTGCTGTATGTGGGAATATGTGGAATGCGGTCCATGGCATATATGATACTATGTTTTTTGAAATTGATGTTAATATGAAACATACCCTCTGGTAAACTAACATAGCCATGGAAAATCACAATTTTTATTGGGAAAATCCACTATAAATGGCCATTTTCAATAGCTACGTTTAATTACCAGAGGGTAAATGTGGATGAATGTGATATTGTACGAAAATCATGGATATCATATGTGACCCATAATGTTTGGGTCTGGAAATGTCCGAGTGTTTGGGCATGTTGTCCGGGGATAACAGTGAACTTAGTTAAAACATCACCAGTGAAGTTGGACAAAGTTATACATACTGTGATTCTTGGAAATATCACTAGCGAACTTGGATAAAGGTGGTGGTCTTGGGTAAATTGTCCTAAATGGCCCATAACAGGTTTCTTCCAACTGGTGTAAGCCAATGGCCCTATGTCAAATAAGGATGGAACATGATGGAACATGATGGAACCGTGAACGTTTGAGACATGAGCAATGCCGGGGTCAAAATAAAATTCAGGTACCAACAAAGGGACTGGACGAAATCCGAATGACCACCATTGTCATCCGCAAACACCCGAAGCAATACACTCTTTTGGAGCAAGATCACAACAATGGATACAAGTCTATCAGTGTTGAGAAGCGCCCATCCGATTCACTACGGTTATGGGTCCAGCTTTCATATCAATGAGCTGACCGTGATGAGTAAATCCCTATCTTTGGTGGGGGGAAAACAGACCAACATTTTGGTGGGTTAGATCACTTCTCATCCCTTCTCCATAGCTATGTAACAGTGATTGCTAGGGTATTCACAACTCATCCAAATATATCATTTCCATGAATTTCCTCAATCTCATGAATTCTTGATTTCTTCCTTTCTACGAGGGCGTTTGGTTTCTTTTGCACCCCCTTCAGGTATCAAAAAAACCCATGGGGAAGCCATGGAAACCGCACCGAGGTGATGGTGGGCTCGTCCACTTTGAGACGTTCCAAATTCACACCACACAGCCTGAGAGCGGGCTGATCTTGTTGGGCATCCCAGGAATCCCAAGTGGGTTGTAACTCATTCATCTAGCTTGGGTGTATCAGCATTTCCTATTATATATATATATATAATTATATATATAGTTGTGTATTATATATATATATCAGTTGGTAGGAGATGTTATGGATATCAATCACTTTCTAACTGGGAGGTACCCTATATCAATTACTGGGAGATGTTGTGGATATGAATCACCTACTGTGATCATTGGATGCACATCCAATTTGGGGAGCTGGCGAATAGTGACAGTGGTAACGGCGGTTCAAAACTATGGATTCACCCATCAAAAAATGGGGATTGAATAAGGCCATAGAAAATGGCCCAATGGCCCGGACATGTCATGAAACACGCCATAGCTTCAGCACCTCCAACTCACGCAGACCTCTTTTCGAGGACAGCAGTCTTCCAAGCCACAATTTGGCAGGGTCTATGTGGGTCGGGAGGAATGATGATAACTATATGATGAGATGTCTCCTGTACAGCGAAGCCATGTACCGCATTCATTGCACTGTTTCCTTCAGCAGTATGTGCCATATCAAGGTGCATTTTTTGTTGATTGGAGACTCGAACAGTGTTGGAAATTCCATTGCCATTGTCACCTTAGAGTACCATCACGTATGTTTCTTTGGGGGGTCGAATCGACTAAAGAAATCTCCAAACCCATGGCTGTCTGGTACCATGATATCCCCATTTCAAACCACCATATCCCCAAATTTCTTCATATTTCTGTTGGTGACATAGCTCTGCTTGTGAGGGAATGATAAAATGGGATGAGAGATTCATGACTGTAATTCAGCAATGCTTAAATGGGCTGTGTCATTGAGCATGAGTGTCTCATTAGGAAATCTATTTCTGTTGCTTAAGATATATCCCCACTATACTCCCCGCAATATCCCATATATCCCTAAACACGTCCCCGAAAATATCCCCCAAAAGTATCTTAATCTCCCCATCATCCCACTATTCCGAAATGGTCCATCTGCACACTGCCAAGGGACCGATCTGACGCGCTGCTACCCACCTGCCAAGTGACCAACGTCCATGGGTGCAGCAAAAAGTCCGTGGGGGTACCAATGGATCAACACTTTGCAGGTAATCTAAACCACAGGATCTAGAAGTTAATGTTGGGGATAGGTACAAATCCAAGTGACACAATCTAACTTGGAAGTTTTCAAGAATCTAGAACCATCCAAGTTTCTTTTTTTTGCGCGGGGAGCCATATAGACTCGACATATTCTGAGAGTTTGACCCAAACCATGTGTCGCAAGGAGTCGCCTTTCTTGGCTCTGAGCCGCGTTGTGCTGAGTTCTGTTCATTGAACACTGAGAGTTGTTTTTGTTGACCCATATCCTCATTGCGTCTTGTTTGTAATGTCTGCATTAATATTTGTTGACTTGAATATAGGACATTGATGATCATTGATGTATGTTCTAGATTCAAGACTGGATCAACAATTGTGTACCCGGTGCATTGATTGTTTGTTTGCATTTTGAAAGCTTATTGATATGTCAACAAATGAGATACAATGGGATGGACCAATCCATTATACATTGTGTGTATAACATGATTCAATATCATCTATTAACCGCTATCGTCGTATTATTTTGTATGGGATGATTGGGATAATGTTCATAAACAATTATTCAATATAATATATAATTAGCATGCCCCCTCCACAGTCAACTCTATATATATCTACCATAAACCCAACAGTCAGTTTACGTAAGAAAACATCATCCCTCACAACATGGTGCTCCATATTACTTGGTTTATAGCTAGGTCAACGATGGTTTATGAAAGATCTATCCCTTCATCGGGTTCAAAAACCAACTTAACTACAACAAATTAACCATGTTTTTGTTGGTCAAATCCCATGTTTTTCCCGGAAAAATCTGGGATGTCCAATGTCCACCATGCTTTCTTTCAGCAGAGAAAGCGCGGCAACAAAAACTCCAAAATCTCCAAGTGATGGAAGGCTGGAGGTGTCCCCACCCATCCCATTTCATTCCATATCATACTGGTATAATACTCCATCATTTCCAGGTGTAATCATGGTATTATACCCACCTCAACTAAAGTGGGTAAAACAATAATAAACCACCCATTTGGGAATGGTTTATACCACCTATTTATGGTGATTTGGGTGATGGTTTATTATTGTTTTACCCACATTATAGTAATCTAATGTAATCTATAGTAACTTCGACCCGTCTCATCATCCCAACCCCCCCACCGTGGCACCTGCGCCCAGGCCTCCTGCGGCGTCAGAAAGAACGACAGCTTCGCCGCCGACTCCCCCGGCGTCGCGCGGATCAGCGCCGGCAGCGGGGCGGCTGGGGGCAGCTGCTCCTGCGGACTCGGCAAAGGTGGGGTGGAAACCAAGGAAAACATGGCAGTTCACAGTTCACCCCGAAAAAAGTCATGATTTAACCATGAAAAATTGGATTGAACCAAAAAAAAATCGTGATTTTACATGATTTAAGGAACACACTAGTAATTTCAACAACAGGAAACCACCAATAGGGGGATTTCACACATGAAATATGGGACAATCACCAAAGAATAGTTTTCAAAAACAAGGACTTACCTAGGTAGAAAATTGCCCAACTAATCTGATCTATTGGGCAGCAATGTTCATGGCTTCGATTTGGACCATCAAACAAAGCAACAAATGTGCCAACATATGACATATCGTATATGGCTCACTGATGTTCAATGGATACTACATCTGGCTTTGGTTTCCAATACATTGATGGATGGAACCAAAATTGAGACCCTGATATACCCATCTGTGGAAGTGCTCTGTCATGGGTTGGCACAAGCCTGGTGGCTGTTTGAACAAATGGGGGCATGGGAAATGGTGAAACACAAAACGGTCCACTTCTAGTTTGCCATATTCAATCATCCAAAGATATAATATACATAAAAATACAAAGATACATAATATGATTATATGTATATATGATACTATTCTGTATACAGTGTATGTATATGTATTTATATATAAGTTATATATATATATATACACAATTATCCTATATGAATTACTTGAGACCATCAGTAGGATTGGGTCACCCACCCAGCATGACCTGGTCGCGGCTCCTCCGACACTCTCCGCGTCTGCTCGAACTTCGTCTCCTCCGTGGGAAATTGCTGACCTCGGGGACGGGAGACGACCCCGAAATTGGGAAAACCAATGGATTGTGGGGGGAACCCCACTACACATTGCCAAACAATAGTATAAATTGGTGATCTTTCGGGAAACCAATGGTTCTTGGGGGTCCCCAATTTTGAGGAGCCCAGACAATGGTGATCATCTACCTGGAAACAACTCTGGGAGTGCGTTTGTTAGCTTCACTTCTCCTATTCCGTTGAGAGGAATTCAGAGAAATGCGCCAAGGGGCTGAAAGTTCTGGATCGCAGACCATAGCCTGCTAAGAAAGACTGCAACGGATTGTGGCATATGCCCAGCTCGCAAAAGAAACGGATGGGATTTCACCAATAAAATATGGACTGAACAAAGAAGAAGTTTATGGATGTTTGTATATAGATCTAAACAGTTTGAAAACCATCATATTTTCTCAAGGGGATTACCCGTTGCGAATAACAAACTTGTGGATAGGTATTGCTCAAAATTATGGCACCAATGGACCCACACAATTGGTCATCTATATCTAACCATCCCAAAAATGGCGGGGGCACTATAGCTTTGAGCACCCAACTTTAAGTACACGGGCTTGGCTGTATCCCCAATGAATGGTGATTAAATCAACTAATAACTCGAATTCCACATAATGATGATAAAGAATCTGAAAAATAATGGTCTAATTTCCAACTAATGGTATTCTTGATGATAAAAACATCTCAAAAAAATCCCATTCCACCTGATTTCACCATCCAACCAAGACTCGGATCCTCCACAAAAACAGGTCACCTTTTCGTGATGAGAACCTGACATGGAACTCCAGCTGCTCCCAAGTCCCGGTCTCCCATCCCTACGATGTGAAAAATCCCATCTGTCACCAGGGCCTTTCACCGCTTGAACTTCCAGAACGTCCAAGAACTGCCGCAGGCCTCGAGAAACGTCCCAACTGGTGGGCCAGAGCCACCTGGAAAAAATATGCGAAAGTCCGTTGGGATCAAGACTAATCAGACAACTGTTCAACGCTCTGAAAGTGGAATGACTGCATCAAAATCATCAAAATCATTATCAGCGAATTTTACCTGGCTAACGTTGGATACCCTGCAGAAAATGGACTGATAGTGAAATTGCATACGGCATACGCTCTTACATTGATTGCAACAAGAATTACAACATCAGCCAACCAAGCACTTCCCAAAAGTCTCAAGAAATTTCATGGCCATCTATTTTCCACATGTATTTCATATACAAGACCTCATCAGATTTCAAACTGTTTTAACATGTTTTAACTGTGTCCCAGTGGCGCAGGTTGTTCTCGGACGATTCCCGCAGTTCATCCCGCAATGCGGTGTTTTCCTCCTGCAAGCACAGCCACCCAATGAACAAACGCTATTTGAACCAACAATCATTGAATTGGTTTTGGGACAATTCTACAGGAAACCATGGTCTTTATCACCAAATATAAGGGTTTCCGGTTAACCAATTTTCCCTTAAACCAATCCAATGAAACAAAAAAAACTTGCTGATGGGTTATGAAATAGGGAACTATACTGGCTGGGTGATTGGGGATAATAACCCATGTTGGGTAAAGCTATCAACCAACTTGCATCTCATGAGATGGGATAGGGATGTGTTGAATGGCTCTCTTAAATATCATCAAATCTACTAACGAACATGAGATGTGATGATATCAATCGTTTTTCGCAAACTTATCCTGGAACATCTTTCAACTAGTCGATGTAATGCTGAAATTGGATGAATTACAAACTCATACAAACTCAGCTATGCTAGCAACTGATAGCAGTGGGATTGGGGTTACCCTCTAGTACTCAAACGTGGCTAGCTAGAATTATAGATGATTTTCCCATTTAAACCTCCATATTCATACATGTTGCTCCGTGATTTTCCCATACTTTGTAGGGATTTACCATTATTTCCCCATGATTGTCCCCGTGCCTTATGAGGAGATTTTCCAGCTAGCCACGTTTGATGACACCACGGGGTGCATCAACAAGTTGTTCTCCTCCAAACTTTCAGCTCGCCGCCGCCACTGGCGACAATCCTGCGTATCTTTCTCGGCCTGTGGAGTGATAAATGAGTGATGAAGTGAGGGAAATGAGGGAAATGAGGGAAACATGAGTGATGAATTGAGAAATTCCCGAGGTATTGATATGAAGTCATTTCAGCTGACATATTCCCGTTGACTTGTACATGTGGCTATCCAACTGGTTGTATCCCTCCATCCTTGGCCAGTAGCCATAGTTGCTGACTGATTCTGATCATCATGTTTAGCCAAACCCATGGCATAGTGGTTGCATTTGAACATATCATATATCAATGGCTTGGTTAATGGGAAATTTTACAGGAAACCATGGTTTTTACCATCAAATATAGAGGTTTCCGGTTTCAATTTTCCCATTCACCAATCCATCGAATATATAGATACATATATACCCCGGGGTACACTAACATAGTTGAGTAAAACCCATGGTTTCCCTCAAACAAATGTCCAAAAAATGATTGGGTTCACATCAATGTTTACTCTAGGCACATCCCATCATATCTCAGTTCCCCGTTGTATTTCCCACTATGAAAAAGCTGTGTACCCTCTGGTTATGGCTGACATAGCTATTGAAAATTGCTATTTATAGTGGATTTTCCCATGAAAAATGGTGATTTTCCATAGTTATGTGGCTGTTTACCAGAGGGTACAGTAACATGTGAAAGTTCAATCCATGAAAACAAGTAGGACCAGAATCTCCATACATTTTGTTAGCAAATTCTCCCATGAATATCCATCATTTCTTGCTAAATCCATGTGTACATATATGTTTTATGATTATATCACAATAAACATCTCCACATACAGTAATGATTGGTGTTGTTTTTGGAATTTTGACACTGGAAATCATGACCCCAAAGACCACATCAAGTTGATTATATATTTCACTATATCCCACTTGTATCCCCAAGATTTGCATCATATTCCCAGTAAATCCAATGGTTGCGTAAAAACGACACTCTGAGAAGCACGACCACACCTGGCGCCAGGCAGTTCGCTCGCTCCGCGCTAACTGCTCCAACTGCTGATCCTGTCAAAAAGAACGGGGATGGTAGATCGACAAACATTGAGACCAGAGGGTAACCAATAAAAACGCTGTTTTAACTATGATAAATGCTGATTTAACTATAAAAAATGATGATTTAACAATGAAAAACAGAGACTTGAGGAGATTGAACCAGGAAGAATTGGGATTGAATGGTAAGTAAGAAAAAATAACAGATCAACAAATGATTGTGTAACCAACATCTTTAGTCGAGCTGTTAATCAACAAGTCACTGTAGTAACAAGTTAAGGTGGACAGGCTAATACTGGGTGATTTAACCATCAACAACTGTTCGATTTAACCATCAACAAATGGGTCTGTAATGGAATTTCATGGGATATAACTAACCAACAATGTGATTTAACAAATAGAAAATGGTGTTCAATGGTATATCGGCAATCAGGCATACCAGGGGGTCAACTACTATAGATGTAAAAAAACCCATGGGGAAAGCCGTGGGGAAAATGATATGCTTTTTTATGTTTGTCTACAGGACAATGCTATGCACTGTATATATATATATATACATATATATATAGGATAAGATTGTATCACATGATATTGTATTCAAGACAAATACTATTACAGCATCATGTTTTTCTTCTAGTTTCAATGTGTTCTATTAGATATGCTGTGTTAGGTATATTGTTTTGAATGAGTGCATGCTTTAGTTGATATTGTCTCATACACAGTCTCCTATAATATATGATGTCATACCATAAAGTAAATAATATGAATACATATGAATACTGTTTATATAATATATATATATATGTCGAGGTTTCCTAAAATATGGAGACCATTGAGTAGCTTGAGATTACATCTTGGTTGCGCCCAACCGAACACTGCAAAGGACCGTGCCTTCCAAGTAAGCCCCTCGGAAAGAGTCACCAGCCTGGGGAGAAGTTTATGGGGTCTGAGTGGTCAACAGCGAGGAAATGTACGTCAAAACTGGTGGACATTCAATGAAGGAGAAATGCGTAAATAACTCTTCGAAAAGCGAACATACTTGTAATGATATATACATATATATATATATATTATAATATATTATATAGTAATATAATATATATATATATACATCCGTATATTGATCGGAAATTGTGTCAAAACTGGAACTTTATTCATTTCTCCCGCAACTTCCTCTTCAGGTGCCTCTTAAAGCATTGCAAAATGAGGATGTACCCAGGTACTTCGAGCTCCACATCAGCCGGTATTTTGCCATGGGGAAAAAACATAATTGCAAAGATATCAAAGATATTACAATAATCTATGTCAAATCTCGGTTTAAATTCCTCTGATGGTTTGTCTTTAAAGGAATCTTTCACAACAAGATTGCAAAAATCCGTTCCAGTTATGAAAAAATCCCTATCCCATCCAATTATACAGTGGAGAGGTCTCCTGTTGATTTTGCGCTCATATTTCCCCAACAAACCAGGTAGTATATAACTCCCTACAATAACCCGTCAACCATCATTCATCACTTCTATCCCCACGATTCGGACAGTGACAACTCCATTCCCATCCAACTCATGGCAATCACGTCAGCTGGAAAATCCACTGAATTTACTTCAATGATCTTCATGGATCTTTTCCCAGCTACCTCCATTACAAGTGGATGTTCCAGCCATTTATGGCTTCTGAAAATCATATTATTCCCTAAATCCATTGGTTTACCATCATTTTTCCCCATTATTGGTGGCCGTTTCATGTGAGTTCCCATTTTCAGACGGAGACAGGCCCAAAAAAGCCGACGCCTTCCATGGAAGAGCCGGTGCAGCCGCAGGGCCTCGTCCAATAAGCCCGTCTTCACCTGGGCACCGCGCAGGCCGGCCGTTGTGATCCGGAAAATGTGCCATATAGGAAAACCATAGGAAAACCATAGCAAAGCCATGGGAAAATGATGATTAAAGCCAACAAACATGGGATTGTGCCCATAGGAAAATGACTTATGATTTTTGTTGCTAAGTTGGGTGTAACATCACTCCAATGTCACTATGGCTTATGATATATGGTGGATATATTTTTTTCGGGTGATTGTAAACACACAAACAGAACTGGGGGGGCACCAGCTTGCAGGGAAAATTGTCAGTTGACATGGAAAAATGGTGGCAATCTATTTGGGTAATTATATCCCATGACAAAAAAAAAATATTTAGAAAAAATGGAAAATGATGGATAATGATCGATTGAAATGACTAAGTTAGAAAAAAAATATCTTGTGATTATGCACTATGCGCCATGTTTTCTTCAATGTGTGGCCCTGCTCAAATCCCGCTTCACAAAAGTAAATTATAGATTAAACAAGTTGAATAAGTGGAACAACAGTGGGTGACTAGGGTATATCCCTTTAGGTGTAATGGAACGGATCATAACGGAACACAACAACACATGTTGATAAATTGAATGTAAATCAAAATAGATTCATAACTAATCCACCAACCTGAAAAGTCGGGTTATTGGTGATAACTCCCTTTCATTCCAAACCATCATTTCTACTGAGCTTGTGGTGAGGTCGTGATAATCCAAACAGGGTGGTGCCCAGCCAGCTATGTTATTTCTACCAACTTTCACAAACTGGGGATGGAAAAATGGTGAAAAAAACCATGGATGAAAGATCCCCATTGTAGTGTAGATAGCCATAAATTTGAAATATACCGACCATAGAAAAACCACACGTTGCAAACCAAAATGCTTCTTCAGACCAGCCATGGAGATACATGATATACAAAACAACATGCTTCAAAGTTCTCCAAGCAAAGACCGGCTTAGCTAGGTCACCAACAGAATTGCCATTGCTGTACCAAAAAAATCAGACATGTCACTCAACAAATGTTGGAATATGATCCCAAACGGACAAAAAAGGCGTTCAGCATGGCACGTCTTCCCAGTTGGTGACTGGTTCAGAACTGGTTCATAACCATAGTTCTACAGCGAACCCGTTGGGCACAGGACTTCCACAGTTCTGTCTAGGTCACCATCCAAATTCAAAGTGTGACATACCCAACTATAAAAAAAGAAACTTTTGGCTTTGCCTAGAAATGAAATACTGCACATGTGATTGTCTATCATCATGTTCCCCTCATGTAAGTTGCCATTATACCTAATTTTCAGACACATCCAAATGTCAAACATTCACTGGTTGAATCCCTATTTTTGTTGCTTAAGTCACCATTTTGGTTGCTTAAACCATGCTGAAGCTCCTGCAGTTTTCTCATGCCAAGGGACAGCCAGCTGATTTTCCAACTGCCTCACATAGTCCTGGTAAGGGATACTGGGTTCCAACCATTTCCCACCAAAACAGTCAGAGATTTGGAGTATCTTACCATGTTCCAACATATTGTTAACCTCGTTTATCCTTTTTTGGGTGTTGTTCTATAGTATATTTGTTTATGATCCCCATCGTTGCTTCCAATACCATTCATGCACCCCAATGTGGTCTTATAAACCGTCCCCCAAACTCACCATCATTTTCGGCTTGAAGTATCAACCATCCCATGGTTTATCACATGGTCCCATCTCCACCAGGATACCTCCAGGGTCATCACCTCCCTAGCATCTCCTGCAACCCGTCGCGCCCGTTCCACGACGTCGTCGCGTTCCCCGTGGCGTTCCACGACTGCGCCGCTTTGGGCGTCGAGGCGGCGCTGGAGCTGCGCCGCGAGCTGCGCGCGGAGGCGCTGCGCGGCAAGGCCGCGCCGGTGGCCGAAGTCGTCAAAGGCTGCATGGCACATGCCGAATGTTGGGAGATGGTTGGGTGGTTGGGAGATAGACCCAGGTAAACTCTGGTTTATGGATGTTTATAGTAGATATATCTAAGTAGCAGGTACTAACTAGAGGTTGGGTCAAAAAGGGGATTGGGGGGAAGGTAGGGGATTGGGAGGGAAGAAGTCGTTCTTATACAGATTTGGCGGCATCTTGGGACTGTTTTTTTTTGTATGTTGATTTGATTTTTGTGGGGGGGATGCTGCACAAGAGAAACATAGGAAGTGAGAAAAGCAGGGAGAAAAGTAGATGGAAAACACATGGAATATGAAGAAACATAGTGTCTGCTCAGACCTGTCTTGGAGACAGACTGGTTTCTGAGACTTCAAACTCAAAACCACTGGGACTACTTTGAGTAGGAAAATTGATGTGGATGGCATTCCCTGTTCGCTGCTATGGTTTGAAGCGCTTTAATGCACTTGCCTTCCAAATCAGAGGTGCAGATTTGGTTTTGTCCAAAAAGTAGCGCGAATGGAGTTCCACTCATTGGTCTTCCCTCGTCACAACAACCCTCATGTGTGTTGAACATGTGGCAGCAAAGTGGCAAACCCCGATGTGGATTTGCCTGAACATAGGGTACCGTAATATTTGACGGTTGGTTCTCATGTTCCCATTATCATTGCTTTGGAATCTACCGGTACTATATTTTCAGACAAGCCCCAGATATATTGCTGATCCAACTCGGGGTTGTCCTCACATGGATCATCGGGATCGGTCTTGAGCCAGTGGCTAGAATCAGGCGTACGACCCGGACCCGTCTGAATGATACATGCTTTCAAGGGACCGTTGTTCCAAAAAGTGAAACATTATGAAACATTACTATGTACTTAAATGGAAGCTGAAAAAGGGTGCGACACCCATCGCTAAGCTACCTTCATCATTTTGAAACCTGAGAAACACGCAAAGTGAAGAACCATGGAGAGGTGTCATCGCAGGACCATCATCGATGGCATCGATGGGGCGGGAGGTGGGCCATACTATAAATCATCCAGAATGTTTGATGGTATATCCCATTTGTTGATGCTTGTAGTACATGATGTTGGAATGTTGGATTCACACGGGTTTGTTTGACAATGCGTTGGTTTATGATCATGTCATGTTTCCCTTTAACAGAAGATCGATGTCGGGGTGTATACCATTTGTAGACCTTATCTTCTCACCCATTCACACGATAGAATCATCCATATCCTGGGTCACAACCCAGCAAACCCCTTCAGAGCCATTGCCAGCACAGTCGCCAGGCTGGAATCTTCCTTGGACTGTACTGATCCCTATTTGGGCGGCAAAATGTTAGACCCCTGTCCTGACATGACATCATTCTTGTTATATAATATATGTATTAATATGATATATCAATATACAAATATCATACATCTAATTATCATATATATATATATATATGTAATTACATATATATACAGTAGATACACCAACAAATGATTCACAACCGTTCACAACCCCATTTCAGTTTTTTCTATCTCTTTTCCCCAACATATTCGTGTCTAATTCACAACATAAAATCTATGGTCTTCATATCCCCACCGGTTGCCCTGCCAGGTGCCTGGTGTGGTTGGCGCTGGCGTTGTCATTGGATTCCGTCAACGCGGATGGGGCACCCGCTTTTGGCGTCGCTGGCACCTTCAGGGAGGCGGTGAATGCCCGCAAGGGCTAAGCTGGCGCGTTGCCTCTAGTAAATGATGGGTATATATGGATATATAATTAGTAAGTTAATTATAATTCACCATGGGCAATAGGTTACATATATATATATATTTATATAACTATAATAAAAATAATCATAATAATAGTAGTAGTAATAATAATACTAATTTACCACAATTGGTCATTTACCTTGCAGTAAATAGGTTGTATATGCCGATCTGCAAGTGGACTAACCCTACTCCACTCATAACCACGTTTATATGACCTTCTGACAAAGTAGGATGAAGCACCAAATATGGGTCCCGATCGATGGACTTTTTGGCCGACACCCAAACTTGGGATGGACTTCCTATGGAGTCTAGCAGAATCATGAAGAACAGGGATAGAGGTCACACAATTTCGGGTCATTGCAAACCAGCACAGTTGAGATCTACTGGAAGAAAATCGTCTCTGGAGGTTCACCCCAAAAAAGTGGAGTGGAAAACCAAGAGTTGATGCTGCGCCATGGAAAACGGCCCAAACAGCTCACTTCTGTACTTCTTTTGGAGCACCTTTGGATGCCCAAATTACATGCAGTTTTCATGGAGAAAACCTCACCATGTTCCTAACATGTTCATGGTAGACTCAACATTTAGTCCCACCTAACTTGTCCGTTTTAAGCTCTGCTGATGGTTTACTGTGCGCTGAAATCCTGTTGTTGCTGAATATCCCCACAATTGCTGGTTCATGTCCTCATTTCTCCCAAATTTGTTGATATCTCCCATGTGTGGCTTTAAAAACACGTGTTTCCTTGCTTCAATCCCAAAAAAATCCCAAATTAAAGCATCATGTTCGTTGTTTAAATCATGTTAAATCCATTTAAATCCCAGTTGTTTTCTTGGTCAACTCCCAATGGTTGAATCCCACTTTTTCCATACTTTTTCATGGTTGACTCCCAATTCTTTCACGTTTTGCAATGGGAGTTGCTTTCCCCCAAAAAAGCAAAGAAAGATTCCCCCCATCGATTCCCCAAGTGTTTTGTTTTTTCCCGGAAAATCCCAAAAATCACCAACAAACGCAGGTTGCTGGTTGGAGAAAAACAGAACACAAAACCGAATCGCAGCGCCACCCGCGGCCTCTTCTGATTTCATTGAGATTGCGTCCCTGTCTTCCACGGCAAGGACCCGATGATCCGAGTGGGACGTGGAGGTCATGGGAATGTCAAGCATTGTTGGGATTTAATGGAATACACCCGGGAAAAATATGGTGATAGCATGAGGTTATGAATCATATCTTGCTAGGTTACTAGTTGAACCATATCATGAAAAAAACCACTTATGGCCAAGGCTTCAAGTATGGAAGAACGAAAAGGCCTTGGCGAGTATGGCGATGCAATGTTGAAAATGGCGGAGATCATACAGAAATTGAGTCCATATGGGGGGTCCAAAAATAAGGGTACCCCCAAATCATCCAAAGTTAGGCCAGTTTAGTATTGAAACCCATGGTTTTGAGGTACCCCATTGTTGGACAAACTTATATATATATATATTATTTCAGCCACTGGCCTCTATATCTGTTCTACAGCAAAAGTTTGGGAAATTTTTATGGAAATTTTTTACCTCTACGTCGGAGATCTGGAAAATTTTTATGTAAAAAAAAACCTCTACGTAAGAGATCTGGAAAATTTTTATGTAAAAAAAACCTCTACGTAAGAGATCTGGAAAATTTTTATGAAAAAAAAAACCTCTACGTAAGAGATCTGGAAAATTTTTATGTAAAAAAAAAACCTCTACGTAAGAGATCTGGAAAATTTTTATGTAAAAAAAACCTCTACGTAAAGAATCTGGAATTTTTTTATGTAAAAAAACTCTACGTAAGAGATCTGGAAAATTTTTATTTAGAACTAAAAAACCTCTACGTAAGAGATCTGGAAAATTTCTATGGAAAAAAAACCTCTACGTAAGAGATCTGGCTTTTTTTGAAAGAAAAAACCTCTACGTAAGAGATCTGGATTTTTAATATGGAAATTCCTCTATGTAAAGGATGTGGAAAAAAACTTTCAACGTCATTAACTGACAAAAATATATTCTATAAATTCTATCTAATGTCGTCTATATACTTATATGAGGCCAGTGGCTGTTATGATTATCATATGATTGATGTCAATTTTATTTGTCACTCTGAGACACTCTGTATGGCTATGGCTATAGGCTATGATTTATCAAGCGCCTTGTGTGAAAATAACAAGGACCATGGCCATGATTTGAATCAATGAATTTCAGCTGGAGTCAAAGAGGACGATTGATTCAGCGCACTCTCTGGATTTTTTCGACGCCATCCCCAAGGCTCCATCCGGTCCGATCATCTCCAGCACGAGCCAAAAACAAGCACTTTCCTAGTGCATCTATACTGGCTGGAGCAGTTGATCTAAAAAACCAGCAAATTAGGAACCAGGTGTTCGTATAAATTTGCTAAGTGTAGAAGTTACAAGTTGTAAGTTTTATAGGCGGCCGGTCAAATCAACTGCTGGGTTCTAGTTCTGCTCTGGTTTATAGTTTTCACTCCGAATTGCCCTCCTTTCTACTCACGACTCATCACTGTCGTCCTTTTCCTCCTTGGCCTTGCCAGGCTTGCGGCGTGGCTTTTTGTCCTTCTTGTCCTTCTCCTTGCTCTTCTCCTTCTCTTTCTTCTTGCGATCCGTGGGATCCGCTTTGTCTTTGTCTTTGTCTTTGTCCTCAGCGAGACCCTTCCTCTTCTTTGACCCTGCCTTTGGTGTGGCTGCGCCCGGCTTCTCCTTCGAGGGCTCGCCATCCGAAGTCTTCATCAGGTCAGCCAGGAGCTTTTGCATCTTCGTGGGCAAAGACTCCTTGGTCACACCAAAACTGCTGTGAGCCATGTCATACGTTGCCTTGGCATCTTGCGGGGTGGAGCCATTGTAGAGAACGCAGCCGATCATCAAGACCCCGGCTGTCCGATTGGAGGCATCGATCAGGTTGACCACGGTCTTGTAGACTTCCTTGGCAATGCTGATCACCTCCAACAAACCCTTGAAGCCAGCGCTGTGACCACAAAAGGCCCTCAGACCCGCCATCATGCCCTCAACATTCTGCTTGGCCGCCAGCACCTGCTCAAGTGATTCCTTGGTCTGGTCCTGATTGTCAGTGAAAGCCCAAGCCACAGGGCCCATCTGCCACTTCTCAGCGGCAGTGACCACAGCCTCATAATCAGCATTGAATTTCTCAAAGGTCGGGAAGTGCGTCTCCTGGAAGTCGGAAAGGCCCTTTCGGGCAGCTGCGAGGTAGCAGTCAACAAACTCCGCGAATTTGCCCTTGAGGGCTTTGAACATTGGATCAACCTCATCCTTGTCCATGCAAGGCGATTTCAAAGCAGACCATACGGTTTCGACCACGCTGACTTCCTTGACCCTCTCCTCCAAGTCCGGGTTTTCCTGCTTCAACACCGCGAGGTGATCTGAGAGCCCAGCTGCCTTCTGCAGTGACAGTGCGAGAGGGTGGAGCTCGGGAAGCAACATCTTCTGGTAATTCCATGGAACCGTTGGAGATGGATTGGCAATCACAACCTCCAAAGCTTTGGCGCAACACATGTTCTGCACAGATTCGGCCCATCTCAACAGAGCAGAGCAAGCTGCCATCATGCCAGCTGGCTCCCTGTCACCCTCAGCTGACTGCGGCGAGCAAACCTTGGCAATGGAGCTAGCAAGATCCATCATTCCAAGGATGTGGGGCACTGGGTCCTCCAACTTCTCTGGAGCCTTGTAAGCCTTCAGCAAAGCAACGCATTCGATTGCTGCCTGAACACCAGGCTCGGCAACGATCTTGGTGAACTCAAACTGGGCCAGCACTGCCTGCAACTCACCTCAAATGTGTGAGCAAGCGAAAAAATGTAACGTTCTGCAATTTGAATATTCCACCTGGATGGGGTGTTTTTGAGTAACTCGTCAGGCTTTGTCATGACTCACGACTATGAAAAAAACACTGCAATTTTTGAGTGGTGATTGGCAATCATTGGTGAATTTTGCTTCCACAAAAATGGGTTAAAGTTAAAGTTGAAAATGGGGTGAAGTGTTCAGATGCGTCATGTTTCAGTGATGTCTCATGCCTCAGATGAATGATTCTTCAGTCAGTCTGTACACCCTGGCACTGACATCCACTCACCACCGAACCAGCCGTGGCACACTGCAGCTGAAAGGACTCATCCAGCTCGGCGGGAACCGTTGAGTCAATGGGGGTGAACTTCTGGGCCAACTCAGCCATTGACACACCATCCTGGGAGTGGGCCTGCATTCTGGAAGCAGCCCACTTGGTGAACAACTCATTTGCCTGCTCCAAGCCTGGCTTGAACTCAGCTTGAAACCACTCGGCCAAGCCAACCATGTTCTCCTTGAATCTGGATCTCTCCTCCTCCTGGCTCTCGCTGAAGCGGTCCTCGACAGTTCCGAAGGACTTCAGCAGGTTGACAAGTTGCTTGATCTCAGTGATAGCAGCCCCGTTGATCAGCTTGACACCGCGCACCGAAGAAAATCCTTCCCACAATTTGGCCATGTCGATGTCAGGAATGCGCCTTTCGGTAAATGTCTTGACCTCGTGCAGCACCTTCGCCCACAGAGTCCTGACACGTGTTTCTTTCTCTTGATCTGATCTATCTATGTCAATGTCTATCCTGGGCTTAAGGGGTGTAAAACTTATATAAGTTTTAGAAGTTATAAGTTATAAGTTATAAATTGTAAGTTATAAGTTATGAGTTATGAGTATGTAATACAGTACAGTATGTAGTATGTAACTAGTTCAAAAAACAAAGAACCTGAAATGTTTATGAGAGACTGAGACTGAGTGTGGTAGATTTACCGCATCTTGATTTTGACAATCCCGGATCCCATTTTCCAACTCCATGCCTCCAATCGCTCTGGGCGTTCATGGCCATGAGCAGCGACTTTGAGTAGGTCACCTTGCTGATCAAAGACAGATATCGCGGGTCGGCCTTGTTCTTGGACACCTGCAGGCATGCAAGGACCCTCTGCACATTCAGCATCACTTGTGCGCAGAAGCCGGTCTCATTCGCATAGCCCGCATCCACAGGTTGTGACAGCTCAGGTGAGTTCGGCAACCTGAGGCGAGGCAGAGACTGACAGATCTGTGAAGTGATCTGAACTGATCTGTCATTAAGTCGTCCATTTCTGTCAAAACCCACCTCAACAGTCTACAGAGTCAGAGTCAGAGTCTCTCAAAATCAAATGAGTGATTGATGGTCAAAAGTCATGGGCCACATAGACGTGACTTAGAGTTATGAGTCAGAGTCAGAGCCCGTCGTCAACATAAATCATAAATCATAAAACCCATACATAAACCCAACTTCTGAACTTCTCTAACTTCTTCCAACTAGTAGCTAACATCATCATGATCATTGATTGATCATGATTCCAGGATGATGAATGCTGAATGCTGCTGCTACAGCTCTTAATGTGTTTGCCGGACTGATGATGCGATTCGACTGCAAGTTGCACATGAATTGGCTGAACGGCTCTCTGACAGCCGAGGCACCACTGTGACACATCCAATTTCGCAATCTGCAGCATTGGCGGTATGGCCTTCTCTGCCAGTTCTGGGCCTGAAGGAAGACGAAGTTTCTCAAAGAACTCTTCCATGCAACGAGCCTGGGCTCTGATGAAGAAGGGCCATGGAAGTGGGCCGTTGGAATCCTCCAATTCCTCTGCCTTCATCTCTGGAGTGAATTTGTGGGTATCAAGCATGATCCAAAAGGACATGCGGATCTTGTCCTCTGGGCTGGGCTCCTTCAGCTGCACAAACTTGAAGAACAAGTAGTTCTCAGCCTCAAGAGCATGTGCCATAAGTCGAGTCAGTCGGTCAAATTGATTCTTTGAATTCTTTGACCACCGTCTAGCGTCTAGTGACTAGTGTGAATAATTTTTTGGTTCTGATGATTCTCATGACTCATCTCATGACCGAAAAAAATAATCATAAATCATTATCATTATCATATATCATTTATATCAATCATGAATCATGAATCATAAATCATAAATCATGAATCATAAACATAAATTTATGTCATAAAGCGATGTGATTGATATATTGATTGATTGATGTCCGATGCCGATACTGCCGATACTACAGTGTGAAAAAACTATCTATTTCGCCGTGCCGCGCCCAACAAAGAAAAACACTCCTGACTCCTCACACAACAGTAGGTCAGAGGGAAGCTAGGTGGCTCATCCAAGTGACAGTATGCAGCTTCTTGACAAGGAAGCACAGCATGTCCAGGAAAGTGGCATGATCCTCATTGTTCACCGTCGTCTCAACAATTTTGGGGAGAAGGCGTGTCAGCTCACCAGAACCGCCTTCTGAAATCTCCTTGGCGAAATCTTCTGGTGTGACCGCACGGATCTCTCGACAAATGTCCTTGAAGTCAGTGATGGACTCTCTGACCTGGCTCAAGGTCTGCAGGAACGGCTCCACGTCGTTCTTCTGCTGGCCGAAGAAGCTTGTGCCCTCACTATCCACAAAGGCCCTCAAGTCAGCCTCAGTCTGCTGGGCTTTCTGCAAGCGTCTGTCCAATTCCCCGGCCCTCACAACTGACCGCCAGATCATGTCGGCAGTGACCTCATCCAGCGTACCCTTTGCCTTCTTTGCTGCCACCCAAAGCTTCTCAGCTCGGTCTTGTTTGGCCTTGACAGCCTTGCTCTCTTTGGCTTTCGCACTTGCCGCTTTTGGCGGCTCTTTGGGCTCTTTGGTCTCTTTGTCTTTCTGTTCGCTTTCCTTCTCAGCCTTCTGAGACTTCTGGGAAGATTCCCTGGCCTCCTTTTGCTTCGTGTCAGTGGTGCCACGCGCCCTCGAACGCCTTTTGGCGGCAGCATCGTCCTCCGAATCACTCTGACCAAGTGAGAAGCTGTTCTTGCTTTCAGCATCGGAAGCATCTCCTGACTCAGACATCTTCTCTGCCTCATCATCTCCTTTGGACTGGTACTGTTCCAAGTCTTCCTGAACAATCGGAAACTGGCTGGGACTGGAATCGGACACTTGCCTTTGGAAAATCAAAATCAAATTATTATCAGATTGAAATGAAATGAAATGTCAAATGTCAAAATTGTTTGCACAGTCAGTCACATTCAGCACATGAGTCGATTTCAAAGAGAGTCATGAGTCATGATTCATGATTCATGATCAGTGTCAAGGCCCACCCCCAGAAATCAAGCGAGCCTTCTTGTTCGTTGACACGTCCACACGGGCCCGCTTTGCTGCTTCCTTTGCTTCCTCCTTTGTGTCGAATTTCTGGTCTTTGCTTCGGCTGCTGCTGGTTTTCGTACCCACCAGCATGAGCATGTCTTGTTCAACGGGGATGGAATCCTTCCCCGTGGAAGGATGTTTCACAAATTTCAACTCTGGCACGTTCTCTTTCAGCCACTTTTTTCGCTCACGTTCTGTCTTCAAGGTGCGCTTTGGTTTTCTCTTCAACGTGTCTATGTACTCGGACAAGGAAAGGAGTTTGTTTACCTGCAGGCTGCAAGCCAGAATGAATGGAGTGAATTTGGATTGAGACCCCAAACTCCATCATAAATCGCGTCGAATAGACCGAATAGATCATATATCATATATGATAAGTGATAAGTGATAAGTTATCAGTGATAAGTGATAAGTGATAGTGATAGGTTATAAGAGGTTTAAAGTTACAGTAAAAAGTTCAAAACAAATTAATCGAATCATCATTCGTCATATAACTATCGCCGAGTCTGAACCATAAATAATATCAGAATCATATCGAATCAAATCAAATCGAATTATATCATACTGGCATGCATGCAGCATACATATGACTCGACTGACTCGACTCACACCTTAACTCATATTGATTTCCCGGATCCCTTCAACATCATATCACTCTCGATTGAATCAACATGAATTTCTGCCTCTGAATGGCAGATCATTCATTCAGCTCATTGTTGTTTTTCAGTTTCGGCAGCGTCGGCATCAGAAAACCAGAGTCACAACTCAATGAATTGTGATTTAATTTAATTGTAAAGCTCTACGGCTCTACGTGTGTAAAGAAAATGAATGCTCTGGACTCTGGACTTGCAACTCGTTCCCCACTACGGAAATTGTGAATGGTCGGTCCTGAGTCATGAGTCATGGGTCATGCGTACCGTAACCCCCACCTTGCCTGTTGAAAGTCTACGTAGCTCTCCTGTGCCAGCTTCACTAAGTGCTTCAGGTCGCACTTCTCGTGCCGAACCTTTCTCTTCGGCTTCAAGAGAAGGTTGCGTACCTTGATCTTCCGGAGAGATCGGAACCTGAGTGTGCAGCATGTGTGGCACGATGGGCCAATGGGTTTATTTTTGCCTCTTAGCGAGGCGTTTGGGCGTCATGAGTCATGAGAGTCATGAGATATGAGAGGTCAGAACATGCGATCCAGAAATCAAAGTCCAAAGGTCGGGGATCCAGAAGCCATAAAATGCAAAGCCAAGAGTTCATTTATCCTAAGAATCCTGTCCGCATCAGAACAACTCATGTGAATCTAGTCTAGCCTAGCAGCTTCTTCTTGACGGGGGGATGCTGGCGGAACGCCGTGGTCAAATCCAACTGGGTTGACTTCGGGAACGACCCTCTCTGCACATAGAAGCAAGGCCCGCATACAGCTGACCCGGCTCGGCTGCGGGTCACTGGATTGGGGTCTTTGAACTCTGCTGGCGTATCCTGCACAGGAAATGAGAATGAATGCGCCATGATTGGCCATCACTTCACCGCCATCACATCAATGATACGGTCCATATGTTTTGGTCTGGTCCAGTATGGTGGGTATGTATGGTCCGTATGGTATGGTATGCAGTATGCATGGAGCAAGAACCCAAAATGTGGAAACTGCCCAGGAAGATGGGCTGAAGGTAAGCAAATGATAATGAAGATGAAGAAACAGCCAAACAGCTAGCTCAGCTAACTGTAACAATACCCACTGCCCACTACACTAGCAATTCGCAATCTGAATCAGTCGTCCTCATCTGGTTGCCCGAATTGCTGTTCACAGTGCACACAGCTGGACTCATCTGCATCCACATCAGACTCTTCAACTTCTGACTTTGCCGTGCTTCTTTCGGTGTCGCTGGGTGGGTCCATCGCAAATTGACCCACAGCGAGAGGGAAGTTGCAACAAAAGGAAAATGGCCAAATGCCAATGGCCGTTAGAAACAGACTGCAAGTCTGCCCTCCGGCTCTCCGTGAAAAATACCCTTGAACAAGAAACATATGAATCAAATGAAGCAACAAGTAGGAGGCTAGGCAAAACAAAAGCGAATCTCAATTCAAGGGCTTGCTCTCTCTCAATTGAAAAACAAATGGATCTGGACCTTTGATTGCTGGATTACTTGGACTGAATACTGCTGGATCTTGCAACCGGCTTCGCCTTTGTTCTCTGCTCCACACCCGCGCCCTTTCTCCTTGTCTCATTCTGACATTCTGACTTCTATCAACTAACGGAATCTGAGTCTGAATTTCAGAAAATCTGAATATCAATCTGATAGTTAGTTGATAGTTTTGAGTAATCCTGGAGTTAAAAGTTGGCAAGAATCAGAGTGAGAGTCAGAGTCAGAGTGATCTAAATCTATGATCTTCAGAATCATAAAACTGTCAGTAGTCAGAGCAGCAGTCGGAATGCTAGAATCCTCGTTCAGACCATGACTGGGCCATAGAAGGCTGGCTGTCTCTGTTGAATTGCATTGAATTTAATCAACCCAAGGCAGGTCAGAGTGAAGAAGCTCACGTTGTCCACCTGCAAAAGCTGGAGCTGGCAACGGCAGTGACTGGGCCCTGGCGATGACAATGCCAATCAAACAAAAAAAGTGCCACCGGTGCCCCAATCTGATTCCTTCAAAAGATTCAAATTCAAATGTGTGGGCCGCTGGCGTCATGTGCCATTTCCGCCCGCCGAATGTCAATCTAATCCGTCCATAAGTCCATAGGCCAGTTATGGGCCTAGCCTAGACTTGGTACCCAACCCAAAACCAAAACTGCCAAAACCTCCGGCCCTGCCGTGCCACAAGTTCAAATATAATAACATGAGACATGAGAAGGTTCTGGGTTTCTGAGTTCAAAGTTCGGAATGAGCAAAGCAGTCAGCCATGGACATGCTTGCCACCCGGAGGCCTGAAGTTCACAGAAAAAATTGGCTACGGTCTACGGTGCTACACATCTCCGCACTACAGAAGTGCACTACCCATCGTTAAAATCGACCTTCCTGATGTTCCATCATACAAGGTGCTGTATGACCCCAGAAATCTGGAAGTTGAAACCGCTGATCCTGCTCACTGGCTTTCACTGGGAATGCCAAAGATAACGTTAGGATCAGCACTAGGATCGGTAGGAATGCGGTCACCCACGAATGAACTGGGTGGACGAGGCCCCATTTCTGGCGAGGGCTCTGCCTGAGCACAGCTTAAGGTTAGGCTGATAGGCTAGGCAATCGGCAATGGGCAATGGGCCATTGGGGGAAAATTTGTGTAGTCTGTAGTCGTCTATAGTATAGTCTAGTCTAGTCTATAGTATAGTTACAGTACATTGACAAACAAAATTGAAGATTAAGATTGGATCTCTTCCTGGAAAATGAAACATGATTCATGATGAAAATGGTGTCCTGGTGTCCTGTTGTCCTTAGATGGAATCGGAATGAATGTCCATGGTCGATAGTCGATGATTCGATGATTGACTGATTGATAGATGGGCCTCAAAGACTCAAAGAAACTGCAAGTCTGACATTTCATGACGCTGGAAAACAGACTGTGAGCATTGACCTACCCATAGCCAAGCTGCTTCTTCAACGTACAAGCCAATGTGGTGGAACCTCAAGTTGGGATTGGAGCTGGCGCTGTTAACAGCAGCCTGGAAATAACATGTCTGAAATTGAGAAATCGGAAACGTGACACGACACTAGTGACTAGTGACACTAATAGAAAAAGTCCATCTCCCCAGGCTCCAACAAACATTCATTGAAAATTCTTTAGCAATGGCCAATGGCCATCTTAACATGGAATGGCCAAGGGCAAATTGTTGTGATCTGGCCATGCCAAACAGAAATGCAAGTCGAAGTGGCACGATGGCAGGATACTTACAGCGAGTTCCGGGGTGTGCCTTCAGACCTCAGATGATGTCAAGCTCAAACTAGGACCTGAGGACCATGAAGCAAGTTTCAAGAAACATTTCAATGACAAACCAACACCAAACCATATTATAAATCCTGAAATTCCACTTGCTTCTTGTCGTACAAAAAATTTCAGGTGAGGTGCCAATGCTCAACAGGCCACGACCTGTATCCCTCACCAAATAGGCCTTGTATTTCACATTGTTGATGTGCATGAAGTTCACAGCAACGGACGGGACCTGCACGGAGTTGATCATGTCGGCCACCTGTCCGTGAGGCAATCAATGATTCTGATTTTGGACACGTTACTAACGGTACTGATTTATCACGGAATCAGAATCAGGGACTCATATGAATGATGATTCAATGATACTGAATGATGATAATATGATAATATGATTCTATGATTGATTCGATTGAAATTATTGATATGATATGGATGTGGATATGATTCGATTTGAGTCAAATGTGAGCTGATGAGATTCGATCGGCAATCATGAATCATGGTCCTGGTCCATTGTCCATGGTTAATGGTTTGAAAAGGAGAAGGACATCTGTCATGGGGGTCATGGTCGTTATTCAAAATTCTACTTCTTTTCTCTGATCCATGATCTATGATATAATGATATATGACAATTATTATCATCATCATCATCATCAACTGATTTCTAAACCACAAAATGCTCAAAAAGCTGCTGGGTCAAGAACGATTGGCAACCACTGGTAGCCACTGGCAAAAGCATGTGGATGCGCCCCCACCTCTTTCATGGACTTGTCAGGGTTGTTGTCCACTAAAGATGTGAACTGGTCGATGACTTTGCCCTCCAATTCCTTCACTACAGTCCTTGGCCAAGCAATGCTTGCAGCCAGCACATGTGAAGTGGACAGGACATCTGGGAGGTCAAATCCAGACTGCTGATCTCCTAAACCAAAGACTGCCAGGCTGCTAGAAGTTGAGAGTGCAATATATAAAATATAATATTCTCTACCCTTCATGGTCACGCTCAACACCAACACAAAAATATGACCCGACCCCTGACCTTGACCTTGGAACTCCGGCCAACACGTGTCAATGATTTGCAAAGAAAGCTGCTCAAAGGCAAAGCAGCACTCGTCCGGAATGTACCAGCCGTCGTCAATCCTCAAGTTGGTTCAGAATATCAAAACATCAAAGCAAATGTTAATACCGAATCAGAATCATATCGAATCATATCATCTCAGACTCATATCAATCATATCAGTCAAGTCATATCATATCGAATCAAATCAATCATATGAATCATATGGGAATGTCTCCAAACTCCAAAATGGGAGTGCCCCAAGACTCCTTTTTTTTGCCAAAAAAGAGGGATTTGGGGCACTCATGTAGGCACCCCCCATTTTGAGACATCCCGATCCCGTATACCGTATAATCATATCAAATCAGAATCATATCATTCATCATTCATAGGGGGTCTTAGGGACTTCTCCAGATGAAAGGGGTCTGGGTCGTCAAAATCAAAATCAAATGAGAACGCGCCTAGACCAGTCTCCCCTTCCATGATGAGGACCACTTTCACAAGAATCTTGTTTGATTCCAATTCCGATTCTCAACTCTGATTCTGACTCTGACTCTGATGAAAAAATGATAAGTGATTCAAGTGATTCAAAAGTGATCCATGAGTCCATGAGTCTTAAAGTCTTGTATACACCCACCGTACCATCATCATGGTCGGCGTCTACTACTCTACTACTACAAAAACAACAACCAACATTTTCTATCATGAATCATGAATCATGATTCATGATTATGATATGGATGCTGCTGCGTAAACCCTGTTGTGACTGTGGCTGCTTTGCACTCCAAGTATCGGCAAGCAAACAGTGGGGATTTCAGGAATCTCCTCAGGGAACTGCTCTTGGGTCATCATAACGCTTTCGATAGGTGGCTGAGTTGTGAGGCAGGGCGGCAGGGGTGTTCAAATCCAAAATGGCTGCAAGTGATCGCTCAAGAGTTTGAATCTGAAACTGGCAATGAGACATCTGACAGATGTTATGCAGCGTCTGTTCACTGCCTCTTTGTCACAGCACTGTGAATCATTGAATCATTACTCAATCATTACATTACTCATTACTATTACCAGCATTGCACTGCATCATACAACCTGCTGGCCACTTGAACGACGTGGCAACTGACAGCTGGCCTCACTGTGCTGCTGCATGAATCAGCCAATCCATCTCTTCGACAACAGGCCATCCTACAGGAAATGGGCGGTACAGTATTGGCGGCACTACTACTACTGACTAGAATACATTGAAGTTCTATAGGCTATACGTCAGTTACAGGTTCTGAGAGCTCTAGGCTCAAAATTCTAAAGTTCTTAAGTTCGAGCCCGGGTCCTAATGCTAGTTCAAATTCATTTCAAGTCAAGACTGGCTCATGACTTCAACTGAATGGTCCTCAAAAAGAGTCAGAAGAGTCGTCAGACCCAGATTCATCATCACTGACGGAGCCATCATCACTCAACAGTGAGGCCGCAGTCAATGAACTGGCAGCCCTGGAACGTTTTAATGGCCTGACATGCACCATGAATTTAATGCTCAAGCAAATCAGCAAATCAAACCAACATGTGATGGCAACGCTGTGAATCCTGAATCCTGAATGACTGCAACATTCCGTAAGATTCCACACCCCATTCCGAAATTCCTGAATCCTGATCAGTGATTGCACCGAAAAAAGGTTGAGCACTTGAGCAAACCGTATGAATGCCTTCAACACAAGGATCATGGTCCCTGCGCCCCAAGTACGAATTACACAAAACATGCTGACAGCCACCTTATCGTTTATCTGATCAGCTCAGCAGCAAAGCCAAAACTTGAAAAACAAAACGCAGGTGTTGGTCCATGTTGGATCTGATGATCTGGGTTTCTAATTGTCTGCGTGGCAAAATTGGCCAAGCAGCAGTAGGAATCCATCCTGCAAACAAGGTGCTCGCAGTCATGCCCAAATGGAAACGCGTAGAGGAGAATGGCAACGAAACACGCCCCGACCACTGGTGTGGTCATGCAATTTCCTGAGCGGATGAGTGGTGACAATCTGTAAATATAATCGCCCTGGCCGCCTGGCCCATATGATTTTGTTAAGTTATGATAGAGTTAATGAATAATCATGATTATGATATGATTTGGTTTGATATTATAAATTAGAAATATTTAAGGCAGTCTATAGTCTATAGTCTAATTTCCTTACCATACTGTGGCCCCCTCACTGGAAAAAGTGACCCAACGCTCTTTCCATTATCTATCTATCGGTCTATCGTCTATCGTCTATTTATCTTAATCTATCTACCGTCTATTGTCTATTGTCAAGTGTATATCGTCAGTCTGAGTCAGTCTAGTCTATCTACTACCAATTTTTCCACATATCATATCACATATCTAAAACTTCAGACTATCATCTAAGATCATCTAGATCATCTAGATAAATAAAATCCAGTCCAGTCCAGTCAGTCCAGTCCAATTCAATCTATTAACCTATCAAAAAAGATTCCGTTCGATATGAATGGAGGCTAAATGATGAATGTCCCTCGGAGACCTTGCTATTGTTGACCTTGCCTATCACTCACGTGTTTACTACCTTGGATTTTAACTGTTTCCAAACTGGCTTGGCCCCCGCCTGCCAAACGTGTGTAGAGGCTGTAGCTGCCCCCAGACCACAAAATGTCTCTTGGGTCAAAGCCTTGCCCAGCCATGAGCGCCTGGCGGTTCTTTTGGGGGGAAGCAAGGCAACCAAAGACACACTGGAACATCAAGGCATTTCAATGGTATTGATGGTACCTGGTCTGGTCTGGAGCCCCTATGCAAAAAACGGCTGGATGGTTAGATCACTATCATTGGCCTTTGACATCAACATCAGACCAAGAATATAGCTAGGAGCTAGGAGTCAGGAGTCAGGAGTCAAAATAGTGTACAGTATAGTATACAGTATACAGTATACAGTATACAGTATACAGTATACAGTATAGAATCACTATCACAGAATCACGGAAGCACAGAACCAGCAGCACCAAACATCGTCGTCGATAATCCATAGTTTTTGTGGTAGTTAGGACCTCTATCAACTATCAAGCTTTAGAAAAAATTGCTCTCACATCCTGAATTTAAGCGCGGGCCTGAGAAGGAAGGAAAGACTTGCGCCCCAAATGGTACAGCTTCATGGACGTCGAGAAAGCTGCACCATGTCCGCCAGGGTAACAGCCCATGCTCTGCTGTGCTGATCCTGTGGAAGGCACACGTGGCAATGATAACAAATCAAAATCAGGAAGCACTGTCACGTAATTCAGAAACGACAATCGATAGAATTTTGAAATTTGAAATTATGATTTTTCAAATGTTTTTTTTTACATCGGTCGATACGTCGATACGATGATAATGATATGCTGATAGATATGTTGTTAGGATAATTTTTACATCGTCGATAATGTTTTTCATATCAAAAAATCATATAGTTTGAATTGCTGATCATATGCTGCAAATGCCAACGACAATCTATATAAATATGTTTTTACAAAATGTTTCAGGATCTGGAATTCTGAATTCTGAATTCATGATAAATTATCCGATCACCACCATCGTCACAGTGTCAAATTGTCAAAATAAAACATTGAATTGTCGCGCCTTGTCCGGACAAAAAATAATCTTCACCGATACCGATACCATTCATTGATTGATGTCAGTCATGGTCTCAGACTCATTATCTCATTTTATGAAACACTGAGACACTGAAGTGAATGTGAAGCCTCGGGCACTGTCACTAAGATGCTGACTTGCAACATCCACATAAGAGTTCGTGGGGTCAGCGTTCCGCTTCTGGCCGATGAATGCCATGATAGCGCAGTGCAAATCAAGTTGTCACAAGCCACAGTGAGAAACCCAGAAAAGGAAACACAACTTCTGGAATGGACCCTTCATCATCGCCGTAGAAAAAGTGACAAAAAAAACATGGGAATCCGTCAATCAACTCAAATGACATTCTGAAGTAAAAAAAAAACCAAACCAAAACCGATTCATGACTCATGGCTCGCGACTCATGAATCATGAATAAAAACCCATCCCATCCCATCCCTAAATTCTCGACACTCTAGCCCTGAATCCGCTATCCAAATCTATCCACCGTTTCCGAAGTACAGCAAAATACAAAATGGCTCGCCCCAAGTGCCGAAATTATTTCTGTTGTCGTTGTGGTGGCGGTGTGCGATATTGTAATGATAGGGTTAAGGGTTCCGGCTTTAGGGTTAAGGGTTTTAGGGTTCAGGGGTTGAGGGTTAAAGATTTAGGGTTAGGGTTGAGGGTTTAAGGCTTACGGTTTGGGCTCAGGGTTATAGAGTCGTTATACTCTTTGGGGTCATGATTCTATGTCAACTCTTGCAATGGGGGTCGGCCCCCCCCGCGGTAGCGCTCGCGAATTTTTTGGCAAACATTTTCAACCCTAAATTACCCTAAACCCTTAACTGTCAATTGTTGCTATGGGGGTCGGCCCCCCCCCGCGGTAGCGCTCGCGAATTTTTTGGCAAACATTTTCAACCCTAAATACCCTAAACCTTTAACTCTATGATATAGATATATGTCAATTGTTGCAGTGGGGGTCGGCCCCCCCGCGGTAGCGCTCGCGAATTTTTTGGCAAACATTTTCAACCCTAAAACCCTTAACTGTATGTCAACTCTTGCAATGGGGGTCGGCCCCCCCCGCGGTAGCGCTCGCGAATTTTTTAACAAACATGATCAACGTTTAGGGCGACGTAGAAATGAAAGAATGATGATTCATGATGATATCATAGGCCGGATATGATATGATTCGATATGATATGATTCTGATATGATATGATACGATTTGGAAAGTATGTGACAGAAGATAGAAGTATGAATATGAACATCAAAAAATAACATAATGCAACATCAAGAAAACAAGATAAGTGCTTGAACGTAGTAAGAAATTAAAGACACTCAAGATTAAAAGTATTAGCTATAAATCGTTATAAGTTAGAAGTTGCAAGTTGTAAGGTATAAGTTATAAGTTATAAGTTATAAGTTACAAGGTTTAAGTTACAAGTTATAAGTTTTAAGTTGGTTATAGGCTACTTATAAGCTTTAAGTTAAAGGGTTTATAAACCATATAATATATATATATAATATAAGGAAATATGGCATACAACCGAACGGTTCCGAACGGTTCAGTGTGCACCGAACTATTTCGAACTATTTCGAACTATGTCGAACTATTTCCGAACTATTTGAAAAGTACCACCGAAGGGTTCCGAACGGTTCAGTGGTACCACCAAATACTACTAAATTATATATGATTATTATAATATTATATTAGTTATATATAATATAAGTTAAGTTAAAATTATATAATGAAATTCAAGTTAAATAAATATAGTAAGTAGTTAAGTAAAGTATAAGTTTCAAGCATCTAAGTAAGTTAAGTAAGTCAAGTTAAAACCGATTGTATCTTGAATGCTCTCAAGATTGAACTCAAGTAACTGGAGCAGCGTCAGTAACTTAAGTAACCTAAGGAGATCAGTAGATCTGGGTAGCCTAATGCGGAAGTGATAAGTCAAGCTAGTTTTCAAACTACGTCAAGTCAAGTCCTGTCCAAAGTTCCAGTTTGTGTTTCAGTTCAAAGTTTAAATCATGAGTCATGAGCCATGAGTTGGGTCACCATCACGACACTAAACCATAAAACCAAAAGACCATAAGGACTTCATATCAAACAGCAATCAAGGAAACTGGAAACCTGGCCTGATGCCTGGCATGTTCGATTTCGACTTTGTCTAGCTCACGGGTGTTCAGCATCTTCCTCTGGCTTTTGGAAAGTGAGCGGGCGAAAGGCCCCGGCTGCGTCGTTGGTAGGCCTAATTGCTTCTGGATAGTCTCCAACTTCTCTCTGGCTTTCTCAGCGGAAGGTCGGGAACTGCTGCCGTCCTGGTGAATGAAAACTGTCCACAAATTCTAGTTAAGTCACATGACTATGATTCTATGATACAGTTTTGATACAAATACAGCCTACTGAACCGTTCGTGAACCGTTCGTGAACCGTTCGGTGTACTTTTCCTATTGACTTACTGTCTTTGCACTATCGATTTCAATCTTACTGAACCCGGAGATGTCGAACCGTCGGACGCAGTGCAGTCCTGCGAAGTGCTCGGGAACACCAGCGCTGTGGGGCACGTGCGCGCGCAAAATTCCCAACCTGAGCAAACCAATCTCTGGCAGACTGAACCCAGAGAAACGAAGTTGTAACTTGTAACGTAACTTGAATCATGTCAGCTGGGCGGCTGATCTTTCTACAAACCTTGAAGTTCTAAGTTCTTCAAGGTTCCAGTTTTAGGTTGTCTGTCTATGGTCTTTGACTACGAGTCAAGCATCACATCTGGTTACCGTCATCGGGTACAAAAACCATACAATGTTAATTAATATTAATGTTACAATACTGACAATGCTGTACCTGTATCATACAATGTGACAATGTGTCACATGTCGCATGCCAATGTCATCAGAATATCGATATCAAATCAGATCATATGGATCAGTTGAAAGAAAGAATCAAATTCACAATGTCAGAGTCATAGTCGGAGGCATAGTCTTAGTCAAATTTTGAAGAATGCTGAATGCTCACTTGACGTTATGGTTGTCAGAAAAATCTTGTTGAATCAACATCAAACCAATTCATTAAATTTTGCGTCATCAAGTCATCATCATTGAACATAACATAACATCTATGGTCCATGGTTTAATCAAATCGAAATTTGAAATTGAAATATGAAATAGTATCGTCAATTTTACTGTACTTCATCAAACCAAATCATAAAATCATTCATCAAATAATGAATCCGATAACTCCTTTCTTCTATCCAGTGTCTATGGAAAATATACGGTTGAGTACGGGCTCCGGAAGCTCTGTCTTTTTTAACCCATGGATGGTGGACCGTCATCCAGCTGTCCAGATGTGATACCGTCCAGTATACTGTCTCGGGAAATCATATCGTATAAATGTATATAAAAAACCAAATCATCATGAATCATTCCCATGAATCATGAATCATTTTTATCATCATCACCATCACCACATCATAATTCGCAATCATATCGCAGAATCATCATCTAATCTCATTTTGTATCAATGTCGATGTCAATATTACATATATGTTATATGTCTGTCACCACAATTAAAAACTTCAATATTTATATAATTATATATTATATATATTCAAATAATATATGTTAAAATTTATCATTATATTATATCATATAATAACTATATCATGTTTATGTGTCGTCTATGTCTATCTCTCTGTCTATATTATAAAAAATTACCAAGGAATGGTACGGTACAGAATGCAGTGCGTATGCAATATGGAGCACATACCAGGCACTATGAAGAACCAAGTAGCAATCAGACAAGCTGCAGGGGCCTTCACAGTGCGCCCGTGGGGCAATTACCTCCACAAAATGGCACATTTCCAAGAAGCTCAGGTTGTCGATGATGTCCATGCGGACTGCGAGGATGTAGCAGCGCTTGCGACAATTCGGCGATCCGAAGTTGGAGCTCCTAAGATTGTGCGGGAAGTGTTGTGTGAGACAGGCTGCAGGCTTAACTTATCACATCAATGACCAATGACAAATGCCAATGATCAATGATGATCATTGTCAATGACCAATATAGTTTAATATAATAATATAACTATAACTATAATTATACAAATCAGTTCGCTGATTCAATCTATGATCTATGTCTATGTCTATATTATATCTATTGAATTTAAAGCAATAATGTGGGCTCCCTTGAAACAAAGTTTAGATACTGGTTGAGCTAGAAATATTGAAATACAGAAATAAAAAACACTTAGTCTACAGTCACTAACAGACATTAAAAAAGAACAATGACATTGTAAGGGTACGTTAAGTTATCAGTGTTGTCCCATATCATATCCATACTCGTACATTGTATATCCCGTATCCCGTTTCCAGGTATCCCGTTTCCCGTATCCAGGTAACCTGGATCCCGTATCCCGGTATCCGGTATCCTGGATCCTGCATCACCGTATCTCTGTATCCGGGTTTCCTGTCCATCCATCATGAAATTCTGAATTGTGAATGTTCTGACTATTCTGAAAAACAAATCATGAAACATGAATTATGAATTTTCTGAACAGTAGTTGTAGTAGCAGCACTATCTGAATCTATGACCCATGAACCATGAAATCAATTTCATGGATCATGAATCATGAGTCAACAGTCAATAAATATAAAAATATGTAGTATACAGTATAATTGTATAATATATATAATATATATATAATTTGAATATGTGATATGATTGTGATATGTGATATGTGTGTAATATGTAATGTACTTGTACTTTGCAATATAATATGTTTATATGTTTTGAAAATCGTCCATGTCAGTATATATAACTTAACTTCCGTTTATCGTCACTAGGCCAGTGACTGAGCCCAAGGCGCCGCAATGTCAACACCCGGATATGATAGCCAATGTAGCCTTTCGCCCTCGGCGGGAGCTTCAGATGGAAAAGAGTGAACAGCAAACAGCAAGGAGGAAAAAAAATTAAAAGTTAGTAAAGTTAGTTAACAGTTAACAGTCAAAGTCAACGTTCAAAAATCAGTCAATTCAAGCAGGCGGGCTCAAAGAGTGGGAGCCTGGGAGTTGGTGAAAAGGACATGGGGTCATAGAATGTTTCAGTGAGACATTGGTCATGCTGCAGTCATGCTCATGAATCATGAGCCGGTCGTCGTCTTGATTCATTGCTTAATCATTCAACCATTTGCAGTAACTGAAAGAATTCCGGAGTTAGATGTGTTAACTACTGGATAGCCGTCAGGCTTTCAGAACCCTGTCATGGCCCATGGCCACGAAGAAATTCGATGAAATAGCACTGCACCAACTAACGAAACCTAGGAACCAGTGGTTGTGTTTGGAAGACTGTTTGCCAAGTGGCGGAATTGCCAATCCATAGATCTCGCCTGTCTCGTGATCAACTCCATGCAAAAAGAAATCGATTGGCGCCTGGAGCCAGGATATGGGATACAACAAGTGGTCTGGGTATGTCTATGTCTGTGTCTGAGTGTCTGGTAATGAGATTGGCATTATCTCAGTTAATTAATCGAATCATATTATCACATGTCACATGTCACATATCATTATCATCAATCATTATTTAAATCAACAGTGAATAAATCAAATAACTAATGAGGGAAATTCGTACCGACGTGATTCGATTTGACTTGACTGGATAAGGGAAAACGATATCAACCGTCAAGTTGCCAATAGAGTCATAAGCGTCATAGGCATAGTCCGGCATAGTGGGATCAAAATCAAAAATCGATATAATTTGGAATCTAAAGGGCGGGCAATCTAAATGGTCATTGTCATTGTCAATTGTCTTGTAGGTAGGCATTTCTAGATCAAATTTGATAGCCGAATAGCCGAGTCATAAACCACAATGAAAAATAAAGCTTACAGCTTACACTCTTAAAACGCAACCCGCTGAGTGAGTCATTGAGTCATTGGACCACAAATCGTGAATCTGAATCTCTGATTCACGAATCATCAATCAGGAAAAATTATCAACCTTGAATCACTTGAACCATGAATCTGATTTATCACACCATGAATCATGAATCATCATTATTACAAAAATCCCGGACTCAGAACCATATCATATCAAAAAGACATCTCGACAGACTTGTTGCTTTTGAATACCTACAGCCTACTGCCTAGAATTCTACAACGCTGGCACTACAACGCAGCACTCCAAGGTACTGCAAGTAGGACCTACCAAACCCAATCTTGCAGCATCCGGGCTCTGCTTCTTTCCATTCTGCTTCATGGTTTACCCCTGGCCCATGTCCCCTATCCCACATCCCTAGCAATGTTTGCCTGGGTGTGGCTGTTGGAAACCCTGCAAATGCGTCTGCCACTTGTCAGGGGCAACTGTGCATCTTCATTTTTTTGAACGAAATCAAAATCGTAATCGAATGCAAACCCTGGCAATAATTCGGAATTTAGAATCAATCCACCGAGCCATTAAGATCTCGAATCAAGCTGTCTAAGTTGGCCTCTGACAGTAGCATGCCGGACCCAACGCGTGGACTCGGAAATAGAAAAATAGAAACAAGGTCTGCTGTCAAAACCACTTGCTATCATTGGTCTGTCTATCTGAGATTCAGAGAGTGACACCGACACTGATTCAGATTCATTTGATTTTCTACAGCATTGCAATCATCATCATTCATTGCTAGGTCTCGGTCTAAGATTTTAAGAAACAGCACTGATCACTGATCTCACTGATCTCAATGATCATTGAATCTGAATCAGTGAAATGGATATGATTCTATGGTTCATATGATTTGAAATATTTCAAATGATAATAATAATTTAATAATGATTCATTCATCTGAGTCCGTTTCCAAGTCACCTCATCACTAAAGTGACTAGAGCCTAGAGCGCTTTCATTTTCGAAATTGCCCTCCGCAAGTCTACAATCAACCTCTTGACTTGTTCAGCCAATGAAGATTCACGTGGCTGGGACAGCCATTTATCAAGAAAGTCCACTGCTTGCTCAATCCCCTCAATCCCACCACCTGTCTTCTCGGCAAATAGGTAATCTGGTAAGCAACTGAAGTGCACATAAGCTGCAAACTTGACAGTTGAAAATGCGTGGCCGATACGGGCACTTCCTTTCTCAATTGGCTGTAAACAATGCCGGCATTTGGCCAATCTGTTGGCCGTCTGGAGTGACACGCTGTTCACTCCGATGAAAGGGTTGCATTTTACCGTACCAGCACGAGCCTTTGGAGTGGCCTGGGCTGGCTGTGGCCCCGTGCCTGAACTGGAGCTTGCAGGCGCTCGCTTCTCTTCATGGATTTGTTCCAGAAAATCAGTTTCCTTCCGCTCTTGCTTAGCAGAATCACTGACAAACGGCTTCTCATGTTCTGAATCGGAATCTGACCCGGAATCTGATTCAGACTCTGACTCTGATGATGATGATGAAGATGAAGAGGAGGGGGAGGGCTCGGGCTGAACTGAAAGAACCGATCCATCAAACCCAGATGGCTGAGCTGGGTCTGGAACCCTTCGTTTCTTGGAGCCTGGCTCGATCTGTGACACTTTCTTCCTAGGCCGCTTTGGCCTCTTGAGGTTGAAAGCAATGGTCCCCTTTTCCTTCGGCTGCGCTGGAGCACGCTTGCCGATTTCAAAGACTCTCTGCCCAATCTCAGACAAAACAACGGACAAGGCCCCATGAAACAACACATCGTATTTGCAGATTCTGAATGGGATTGCGTTCAATGGGATCCTCCCCGAAGCTTCCAAAACACTTTGAAAAAATTGCTGGGTAGTCAACAGCTGGGGCTCGCGGGACTCAGGACAAAGAATGTCAACGTCCTGTGGCGGATGCGCTGCAACTGAGCTCACGAATGCTTTGACCAAAACCTGCACCATTGGCTTTTTCAGTGAAGGCCCAATGAAGAAAAAGTGCTTCTGGCCAGGAGTTGTGAACTGGACCAAGTCACCAGCGGAGATTGTGCCTGACATCGAGGATTTTGAGATTGATGATGGAATGATTCTGAATGATGAATGATGATGATGTTGATGATGATGATGATGATGATGGTGATGATGATGATGATGATGATGATGATGGTGATGGTGATGGTGATGATGATGGTGATGATGGTGATGGTGATGGTGTATGATGGTGATGGTGATGGTGATGATGATGATGATGATGACGACGATGATGATGATGATGATGGTGACAGTGATAAGTGATAAGTGGTAGTGAAAAGTGATAGTGATAGTACAGTATAGTCAAATACAAATGTTAAAAAAGAGCCAGTACTAGTCAGTACTCAGTAATATCATTTAATATATTCATTGAATCAATGAGTCATAAGAGGCACAAGTCAGAAGTCATAGAACATAGAAAAGCATTAAATCATAGAACATAGGCATAGCATTCATAGAATCATGAATTTGATTCTGCTTCAGATATGTTTCAAATGATATCTCAGACATCATCTCTGATCGCTATAGCTCTGGTCCGTACTATAGAAAGACAAAAAAAGATCATAAAACAGAAAGATATGATATGATATGGTCATAGTCTAGTCAGTAGTCAGATTTTCAAATTCTGAACTCTGAATGAATTATGATTCAGATCATCGTTTTTGTAACAAACAGGACGGAACTGTGTACTATACTACCCCTGGATGTGACCTTGCGATCTCAGAAAATAAAGGTGGGCAAAACATGATCAGTGAAATGAAATGATATGATGATATGATATGTGTGATGTGATGGGGCGATGGACCAACAGTGATGGATCTGGATCATGAATACTGACTTGAGTTTACTAAAATTATTGACACCGACTGTGAGTTCATTGATGCCTTTTGATGATTATGATTCATGATGTTGATTCTGATTTCTGACTCAATACTTACCAAGCCAAGTGGACACTGCTCGCTACAGTGATACCGGCCAATATGCCAATCTGGCTCTCAAAAATCAAAGCCCACTTCCAAACCTTCACAACCCCTGACCAAAACTTGCAGCCAAGATGCTCGCCGCAAGAAAGTGTTTGAAACTCCGAACAAAATTCCTTGCCAATTGAGCGTGGGCCTTCTTGACACAATGCCCCCAAGTCTCCCAGCAAGTCTCATGATGGCAGTCAAGGTCATCCGCTTCAAGATCAAAGCTTGGGGGTGGCACTGGGGAATCCAAGGCTGTGGACATCAAGTGCTTAATCTCTTTCTGCGTTGTATCAAGATCTATGAGATCGACACGCAGGCAGCCATCAGCCGATGAGAGCCCTCCTGATGATTCTGACCAGAAGTCAGAAGACGCATACCTACGGTAAGTTTCGACCAATCTGGCCTGAGAAATCTTTTTCAAGGCTTTTGGACACAGCTCCGACACAGCGTCGAAAGCTGCCTCACCAAGACTGTTGCCTTGACAGGCGTCTTTCTTGCTGGCGAAAGGCTGCTTCATGGCCTCCTCCCGCAAGTACTGCTCGTAGTTGGCTTTGTCTGTGAATGACTCCCGGACATCATCAGGCTCACGGGCCCACTGCTGGCTGCACAAACTGATTTCCGCCTTGAAGGCGTCGGGTGCCATAGACCCCTTGGCCTGGAACCACTCACGCTGGTAGATGTTCCATCCTCGGCTTTGTCGGAACTTTGATAGTGCGAAGAGTTGTTGGGATGGGGTTACGGAAACGACCATATCAAACCATGACCATATCCATATCAGTATAAATCATATCATAGAATCAGAAATCATATCATCAAGAGAAAATATCACAAATCAGAATCATATGATCAATGTCCATGAACATATAATCATCAGAAATTATACCGACCGAAATTCTAGCAGGATAATGAACCTGACACTGGATCAAAAAAAAACATATGAAATCAATCAATGGGAATCAAAACCAGAATATCACATCGATATATAATATATATAATTAAAATCAAATCATCACTTCATATCATCATATATGAATCAGAATCATACCAATGTATCAAATCTAATATCAATATCATATCATCGAATCATAGTGATGTTACTAACAACGATCACTATCACTTCTACTGCTTCTACTGACCACTACTGATTACCAGTGATGAGTCATGAATCATGAGGATCCAGGATGAGAATGATAAATGTTGACCCTTGACAATTCATACAATTCTGCAACCATCATCATCATCATCATCATCATCATCATCATCATCATCATTGAATGAACCATACTGTGGACCATACTGGACCATTCCAGGACTCTATCAAGAAGGTGCTCTTCATTTTTTCTGACCGCTGAATTCAAACATTTTAGTTTCCGTGACCGAGGATCAATGGTGGTCCATAGTCTGGTCCGTAGTCCATAGTTCAATAGTCATTTGTCAAACCAGTCAGACAAGTCACCAAGTCAAATAATGAAAACTGTTCACCCTCCTTCCCTTCACACAGCAAAGTGTCCACAAAGCCGTTTCTGCTTCAACTTGGCAGTGTTGGGGCTTGCATGGTTGCCCATGGCCGAAGTCCGCAATTTGGAAAAAGTCATCTTGCGAGTTTGGTACTCTTGTTGACCAGAAGAAGCAGCAGAACTTGTTTTTGAAAACTGATTGCTGCTCTTTCTGAAAAATCCCGCAACCCTGCGTGAAGCTTGGACATCACCTGCTCTGTCCCACACCCAAGTCATGAGGACCTTCCAAGCTGAGCAAATTTTAGCCCACAAGCAAATCTGCCGGGCAACAGAGTCTGTGGGTTTGCAACCCCGAACTCGTGCAAGTTTTGATTGGCTGAAGCCATGCAATGCTTCCACAGAATCTGTGCTGATTGCAGCAAACGTGGCCAAGTCCTCAAGCAACCGCTGCACCTTCTGAAGTCTTTGCAGGTGGTCTGGGTTTTCTGGGTCAATGGGATGTGGCACTTGGCTCAAAAGTATCCTGGTGAACTCGCAGTCAACACATTTGGGACACAATGCTGCTTGTTCTTGGAATTTGCCAAACTGCTGGCACAGATCGTCTCCTTCCATGCCACACAATCTCCATAGTTGATAGGGAAAGCCCTGGTGTTTGTGGGTGAATCGTCTCCATGATTCCCCGATCTGTAAGAGGCAAAGGATGAAGTACTCCGTTCTGATTTCGGGCCGCAAAGGATCATTTGGCAAATCTGTCAATTTGCGAACATAATCTTGGACCAATTGCTTTCCAAAGTCGCCCAGCACGTAGGCTTTGAAGAACGTGGATGACCTTGGCTGGGCTTGGAGTACTCAGGGTCAGCGTCGAAGTGACAGGTGACACACTTCCCCCAGCAAAAAAAAGCTGATTCACTTGATATGTTTGCGACTCCAATTCCCTAATGACTGCTGAATCCATTGCCCTGCCAATACAATACTGCCGAAGATTTCATTCATGTAACGAGTCATGAGTCATGAGTCATGACCATGAGTCCTGAATGAGCGAACTTAGGAATGCAATTGACTGAATGGACAGTCAGTGACAGTCAATGTCAATGTCAAAAACTGTCATGAGTCATGGGTCACACTGTCCCGTATGGACCGTATGGACCGTATGGATGAATCAAGATTCAAAGCATGCAAACAGGAAAGGCCAGAGCCAAAGAGTCCAAGAGTCACATGTGTCATGTGTCATCATGTGTCATCTGTCTACTTGGCAGCCGAAATGCTCAATCATCAACTTCTTCCTGTCCTCTCCAGCATCTGCGGGTAAGTAGCAGAGTTTGCTGAGATTTCCTGTACGCTTGAAAAGCTGGTACATGGCCTGAACATTTGGCGCTACTAGGTGGTCAAGAACTTGAATCCTTTCCCTAAACCCACTTTGGCGAAACGCCTGGAATGTGAGTTGCTTTCTTTTTTGGTTGATTTCAGCAAATGAAAGTTCCTTATCCGGGTCTTCTTCAGGACAGCCTTGACCATCTCCTAGCTCGGAAAGCTTCTGAATCCAATCCTCTTCCTGCAAACCCCTTTTCAAAGAGAGGTCAGTGATGTCAAAACCCAAGGAGTCAAATACAGTGGCCAGCTCTTGGGCCTTTCGGCGTGCAGGGTTACCCTCCGACAGCCTTTGGAGGGTGCGCGGGAGTATTTGATGAAGCGCGCATCCTTCCTCAGGCAGCAGATGGGTCGATAAATGGGAAAATGACCATAGACCGACCGGACTGTAGACCGTAGACAACCATGAACCACAACCCCAGCAAACTAACATCATGAATCAATCAGAGCATAAATTTCATAAATCATTGTTAAATATTGATAAATGATAAATTGATAAATGATAAATGATAATAAGTCAGAGTCATAACATAAATCATAAACCGTAAACCCAGCAAAAAACAATGTCAATGATAAATGTGCTGATCACTGCAAAGTCATAGTTTTGAGTTTTGACTTGACACACTAATCATTGATCATGGGCCATGGGCAATCATTGATCGAAAACTTGACATGAAAGGACCATGGACCATGGGTTGATTCCAAAACCAAGAATCAAGACACATTCACACAGTGTCAAAGTATTAGTAATTCTGTAGCCTTTAGATTTTAGCCTTGTCATGGGGTCTGCCTGGCATGTGCATGTGTGTTGAACTGCGACCTTGTAGGGTTGGCTTCGCCCAGTCTAAATTTTAAACATCGTAACATCGCCCATCACCATCCCCAGTAAGCCAAGAATCTTCACAATACATAAGGGCATGTGATGCATGCTTCCACCGATACGTGAGAGGCACAGGAAATCCAAACGCAAACAGATAATAGTAGTACTTGCAAATCATTGCCAGTGAATACTCAGCCTTCTGCGCTGAAGTCTGACCATGGCAACAGGTTCCAGTGCACCAATGGGTTAGTGATTCAGAGCTGCTGTCACCATTGTCCCATTTCATCAATGCCCTGTGCCATCTCCAACGCTGATGGCGTGGATTCTCATCTTGTGAAATCAAGTTGCATGTTTTGTTCCTATCATCTCTCCAGTCAGTGTGTGCAGCAGGCATGGATTGGACTGGAATGTGTTGGAAGCTGTCGACGATGACTGCGAACAAGGCAGATCTAAACTGTGCTCTAAAGTTCTGAGCCTCAAAAAGATGGCTCAAACGTACGATCGACGACCAAAATCCACCATGGTAGAAAAGCAAAGTCTTCCGGGCCAATGCAAGTTGGTGGATTCCACAAACAAAGCCAGTCAGCAAATGAGTTTGCAACGGGTTGGCGGCTTGCTGCGCCTTCTGCTTCTGAAAATTGACCCTACGCAACATCTTCAGCAGCCGGATGTTTGTGCTCAAACTGTCAAAGCACAAGACTTGGCAAACAAGCGGAATGCTGGAGAGTAAATCAGGCTTGAGTCCGAAATGTTCCCACCGTGTTCCACTTCCAACTTCACTGATTTGCCAACTTCTCAACTCCTGAATGATGCCCTGGGCATTTGCACGGGACAAGGCTGCAGGTGGAGTGTGCACAGCAATTGACTTGTAGTCAGCATGCTTCTGGCCGTATTCATCTACTGAATCGAAACAAGCCACACATGTTTGAACATTGTTCAACACTGTCACTGTGCGTGAAGTCTGCCACTGACGACAAATGGTGGTGGCAAGCTGCATGTTGGTGTCATCTATGACGGACATGGAAATCAAATGTTCACACCTCTGGCCCTGGAAGAAACTATTCATGAAACTGCAAATGCCCTTGAACCAACTGTACAGCAATCGCGTGCGTTTCTTGGAGAAAGGTTTGTGGTGCTGGCCAGGCCCCGTCAACTTGGCATCCTCTCCTTTCAAGAATGGTAGATATTCTGAATATTTGGTTGGCAACTCAACATCAATCTTCTTTGCCATTTTTCTCCTCAACTTGTTTGCAATTGCCGCTTCTCGAGCTTTGCTGGTCTGGTTTCTCCGTTTTTCAGTGCTGGACAAGCTCGATTCATCTGATTCATCTGGTTCATCAGCATCACCATCGTCATTTGAATCATCATCCTCTTCATCGTCATTGTCGTCGCCATCGCTGCCACTGTCAGTATTGTCATCAGAGCCATCAGCCCCAGGACTGTCTCCAGAAACACTCCTACCCCTACTGCTGCTGTCATCATTGCGATCTCTGTCTGACTCTGCTGATGCCGCTGACTTAGAACCCTCACGATGGACAGGCTCAGGCTCGTCTTGTATTGGCTCATATTCAGAGTCCCCAGAGCCCCAATCCCATTGAAAAGCTTCTGCATCTTGGTCCAGCAGTGGCTGTGGGTGATCCACAGGCCCTTCGGGCGCAATGCGTCTCCACAACTCTGACCAAGAGGCTGGCAATGACATGGCCCGAGATACCAATGACTTGGCTGTGGCTAGAGTGGCTGGCTCTACTCTACTCGAATCAATTGTCGCCATGATGATTCGTGGAAGGAAGCCCAACTTGAAATCAAAAGTGGGGGAAGGTCCAAGAAAATCTTCTAGTCTAGGCTTAGATAGGCTAGGCTGCATCACCTGGCTGACTGTTCAATGCCTTGGAACCAAACCAAAAGCGGAAGCAGAGACAAGATCCGGAATCTCGGCTGAGTGCCCCAAGATGTCTCACATGTGGTTGGCATTGACATTAGCCACCATTGCCAACGTGTCTGTATTTGGCTAAAAGCTAGAAGTTGCTAAAAGTTCTCAAGTTTCCACACCATTCCACACCCCGTTGGACTCCGAGCCCACCTGGTAAGCGGAGAATTGCCCGAGCAAAGGTGGTCGGAATGGCTGCAGCAACGTTGCAACCTTTGAAGATGGAAAGGCAACAGCGGACAGCCGCCAGAAGTTCTAAGCTGTTTTAGGTTCTGAGTTCTAAGAAAGTTATAAGTCATAATTATAAGTTATAAGCTACACAGGATACAGGATGATACAACTAGACTGACTAGACTACAACTACAAAGATTACAACTATATAATTCGCAGCATCGCGCTGCATCATCTAAATAAAAGAAAACAAAATGCAGAATTCAGAATACTGAGCACCGACTTCTGAGCCGGAAGTCATTCAAAGATAGTTACTGGGTCAAGTTGCTTGCCTCATCTCATCTCACCTACTACATGTCCAACACCCTTAACATCCCCCAAGAAATATCACTTCCAGAACTATCGGCTATCGCCTATCGCCTATTGCTATCCCCCATATCGCTGCTGAGAAACCTCCTCTATGCACACCACCTTTGGGTTGCGGTACCTCGCCTTCCTCAATGCCAGTTTGATGACGCGAGCACCAGGCCTAAAATCTCAAGTCAAAAAAAGATTGTGAAGGAGACTGGAATGGACTGGACGATGTCTTGTGTAGTCATTTCATATGATATGAGTCTGAGTCTGAGTCATATCATGACTCATCTCACCTCTTAGATGGAAAACCATGGAAAAAATCCATCTAAGATTTGATGTTGGATTCGTCTACAGACAACAGTTGACAGTACAGTATGGTCTGGTCGTTATATGATACAGTGATACAGCTGTACAATTATGCAAAACGCAGCAAAACATGAAACAAATAAATAATTGGCAAGCCAAAGCGGCAAAGCGGCAAAGGCAAAGGCAACATCGCAACATCTTACTGCATCTACCTTTGAGACTCTCCTGACTCTTCGTCATCCAAATCCAATTCCATCAAATTCTATCCAACGGTCAATGCTCAATGCTAACATATTAAAAAACTATAAAACAACGTAGATGACCACCCCGCCACACCACAGAGCTCATGATGACTATGACTATGATCACCACTGAAATGCACTGAATCGGTAAACGAGCGGCTGTTCAAAAGGATTGAACTGAACATCTCGGCGCACGTGCATATTCAAATTCGAAAATAACGGACATGGCACTCCCATGAAGAGAACGTCCTTAGTGCTCTGAGTGCTCTGCCACAAATGACTTGACTTGATTCGGTTTGCTTTAAAGGGTGCATCACTGTGCCGCATCGCGCAATTGAATTCCACTGACCCACCGCTTTGTAAAACGCAATTGCAACATGTGACAGGCGCAATGATTCAATTTCAATTTCAAGGAAAAATGATTCTGAATGCTCCCTGATATGTTACAACGCAAGGGAAGCAGAATCATAGTCAAGTCAAGGTATGATTCTTTTTCAGAAAAATGTGCCCTGCAGTTCTGGCAAGCTGTTCTCTGCGCTGAATGCAACAATTCAACTTAGCCAAAGCCGCGTGCTGCACTGGCGACGGCCGCTTCGGAATCCCGTGCTGAAACCCACATACATAACAGTGACCAATTTCTTCATCGTCGGCTATATCCTCATAAAAATGTTCCCCTGGGCTGCGCGAAAACTGTGAGGGGTCAGGGAAGGGAATCTGACTTGCACGGCGATTAAAAAACATATTCTGGTGATGTGAGTGAAGTGGTTGCAACCCAAGAACATTGCCTCTGTGCCACTGGTCCATCAAACAAAGAATCATGGACATGGACTCATGGAATCACGGTCGGGTCTGAAGTTCTGAAGTTCTGAAGTTCCGGTCACTCCACCTAGATACTGTATATTTTTTTTACGATGATGATGATGACTAGATGATAGCAAATAGATTGAATACTGAATAATAATTACTGAATACTGTACTTGAATTGAATCATTGAATCATTGAAATCATTGAGCCATGGATTGGTCTGTCGAATCATGTCACATCATCTGAAATCTCAAGAAATTGTGTTGTCAGTTGTTGGTACGTGGGCAAAGAAAAACAGCAGAATCAGAATCAGTGAAAAGTAATTCTGATACTGATGCTGTTACATTTACATAGATCATAGATCATAGAATCATAGTCGTAGTCGTAGAAGCCAAGGTGCAATTCTGATGTTTCAAACAAAATGCGCGAGCTTCAGGATCGTTCTCGCTGCTGAACTTCAACTCAATGGGGATGTCCATGAGATTGTCCACATAGTTTCTCAGTTGGCAGCAGACGGAATCTGAATCATGACTGAGCCGTAACCCGTGATCTGATCTATGTTACGGTACGTGAAAAAGTGATGGATAACTTGGATGGGTAACCGGGAAAACTAACTGGATAACCGAGCCTAGAATCCAATCTTTCCTCTTCAAAGCCATACGGACTATGAATCATGAATCGTAGATCGATAGGCCGCCCAAAGAATTCACAATCATATAAATCATGACTTGAATCATGACTCATAACTCATAACTCAAGATCTGTCACCGATACAGAATATATCTATATGATTTATATATACTATCGATTTATATACTATCTAATTAAGACTACAACTATAACTGTCACTATAACTATAACTATAACTTATAACTATATTATATTATAAATTAAATCAATTATATCATGTGAACTGTATAGTCTGGTCTTAGTATAGTCAAAATTGTAGGCTAGGTGTTTCGTTAAGTTGGTTGTTCAGAACAAACCCAGTCCGTCCATGTCCATGTCCATAACTGAGCATTGACCTGTCACTTGTCGCATGACTCACAGTGACATGAACGGGAATGCTAGAGGCCAAAAACGATCGACCTGTACCATGACCAACTGACCAACTGACCCTTTTTGCCCTTGACACTCCTTGACACATCAATTCATTCGCAACTCAAGGACTTTGTGATTTGCACTTGACAGCATCAAACTCCAAACAAGTAATCGTCTAGTCTAGTACTAGTACTAGTACCAAGTGTCGCGATGTAGGCCGGTGTACCAGCTCCCTCACATCCTCCGAAAACTTTCAGCCTCATGAGTGATGAGGGAGTTGGAAGATGGCCCATGACCCATGACTCCCCATGACCCATGCCCATGACTCCCATGGCCCATGACCCATCAATTTCAAACACAAACCACAAGGAAGGATAACTCCTCACTGATCTGATCTGTTGTTTGAAAACTTGGAAGTGCTACTGCTGTCATTGCCAACACTGATACCACATGCCAAGGAACACCTGATGGGCTTCATCTAGCATTGATTTGTCAAATCCAGCAAGTTTCAGGTACCTGGGCAAGCGGGCAAATCAGATTCTGATTCTTCGCACAGAACCTTGGGCCAATGTCCAATCACTGCCCCTGACATCACCTCAACCCGTTGACCAAAAAAACCATCGAAATACTGTGTTCCTACATCGACATGAATCATGAATTCGTGGGATTCGTAGATTCAAAGACCATGGGCCATGGACCACAACTTTCCATAATTACAATTACACTCAATAATCTTTACGGCGCAGAAGTTTCAACTTCAGGATCAGGAACCAGAATCAAACAAGCAAAATCTTGGAGCTGGAATCTTATAATTGGAAATGAGTCATGAGGAAATCACATCGAATCAGATTCATACCAAATGACCAAATCTATCAAGAAACTCAGAAGAATCAAACGAATCATATGAGTTGTCGCTCGCCACAAAAACGACACAATATGCTGAGACACCGCGGAAGCCAGATGCATGGAAACAGACCCAGCGGTTCCACATCATCACCATCAGGTCCTTGTTTGTTGTCTGGCGCGCTGGTCGTCACAGTCTGGTCTTAGTTAGTCTTAGTGGGAACAGGATCCTGGGGATTTTCCAGATTTGGCGGCAGCCTTTTGGTCGGGTCATATTCAAGGCACTCAGGATTTAAGTTTCAGAAACAACAATGGGGACAATGGAACCAAAAAAATACATCGTCATCGTCACATGTCACATGTCTCATCAGTTGAACCACATATGAATCATATGAGTCTAGAGTCTATGAATTGAATCAAAAATTTTCAGGCTGATGCCCATCGATGGAAAACTTTTGGCCATGGGCCATGGTAGCATGTGAAAAGTGGGTTAAGTAAGGTAGTTGTTTCCGGTTGGTATTGAATGCAGCTTTGGCACGTCCACTTTTGTGCCTCTTCACTTGTGGCTCGTCAGTAGCCATGGCTGTCACAGCCACTGCTTTTGAGCACATGAAACTGCCACGAGGCCACCGCCAGTACTTATGAAGCTGTCCCGGCCATCCAACAACATGGGATTCCAGGCCCATTTAGCACCACAGGCAACCCAAGACTATCTTTCCGTGATTATTTCCCAGGGTTCTAACGTCAACCAATAAATTTCCCAGATTATTTCCCAGGGTTCTAACGTCACCCATAGAATTTCCCAGATTATTTCCCAGGGTTCTTACGTTGCCCCAAAAATTTCCCAGATTATTTCCCAGGTTTCTTACGTCAGCCAAAAAATTTCCCAGATTATTTCCCAGGTTTCTTACGTCAGCCAAAAAATTTCCCAGGTTTCCCCCGGAAAATTTACATAGTTCGGTTCCAAACTTTCAGCCAAAACAGAAATGGCCAGTTATAGAGGCCAGTGGCTGAAATAATATATATATATATATACATATACACCCCAAAATTGCGATTGGAATGAGGAAAATTATGATAAAAAACATTGGATTCAAGGTGCACCCCATTGTACCTGTCCTAAATGGGTTACATCCCCATTCTCATCCACAAAATACCATTAAGTCTTCAAGTCGACCGCCCAAACCGTAAAATAGATCCCCAAAAAAATGGCCATGGGAACATGATCTTCCCAAATATGTTGTTTCATAGGTATTAGATCGTCCCCATGCCGCAGTCCTACATGGTTGTGTATGAAAATAGCGTTCCCTGAATTCCAGTTTTCGTTGGTTTCCCGATTAAAACGACATTGTTTGGGGCTCTCCTCCACGTTCAGAGACACTTGCATGGGTATGTCTGAAAATACAATACCCTGAAATCCATGGGTAAGCCATATAATTACGAGTACCCTCCAGAAAACTAACATAGACCCTGGGAGATAGGGATTGGAAGATTAGTCTCCACTAAAAATGGGTTATTTTCAGGGTCCAACTGTCAATTTACCAGACCCCATTTCAAATTCGACAGGGCCAGGTCTTTGCCGGGCCTGACTTTGTCCAAGACATCCAGGATCCCCTGGACGGCTTTGAGGTGGTTTGGGTACGGATGGTCATGTTGGCCATTGATTTTGGGGGTCACCAATTTAGGGAAACACCACAGCAGTGATGGGATCTGCCAGTGGTGAAAAGATAAATTGGGATACAGACCTAGAAATCAATAACTAATGGGGATCGGAGATTACCCAAGATTTGGGGATAGAACCCAAGATTTCTGAGTTTGCCACATTGAATGAATGAATGAATGAATGAATGGATGAATGAACCAATGAACGAATGAATGTAATGGGTGTGTCGAAAAATGGTTTGGACCGCTCCATGTTCATCGTTTGCAGAACGTTTGCCCCTTTTCTTCCGTTGGAAACCAATCTTGGACACATCTGCGACTCCGCGTCGTACCCGGTTCCACAGTCGGCCGGATTCCTCACTGATTTTCCATCCCGTACTGGATTCTTCCCTCCGGCAATCAAACTTTGGCGATGCAAAATCACCAATTTATAATCATTTATAATAGTTACATATGATTTTCCAATTACAAGCTCCATTTATAGGTGATTTTCCAGCCAGCCAGCCAGCCAGCCAGCCAGCTAGCCAACCATCTTAACCCTTGGAAATGGTGATGTTCCATTGGTAGAGCACTGGCCGGTCTCCATTGTGTCTGCCACCTATCTGTTGCAGCTCTCGCCAGAAATGGAAGTAGATTGGTGACCGACTCATATGGCTGGTCCATGCACACCAAAGTTCCGACCCAAAAGTTGTAACAAACGATTTGGTCATTTTTGGTTGATAACCATCCCTTTTTGCTGTATCTGCTCATGGGGTCTGATGGTCTGGATGATGATTTTCCAACATAGGCTTCATATGCAGGCTCCATGTAAAATTTAGTGAGCGTGTATGTTAAAAAAAAAAAACATGTTTTATGAGTCATGTTGTGCTATTTCAGATTCATATGTCTTATTCATGTTTAATATACCTATATACACTTTGATAATGTTTCTTTCGGGTTTATGAGGGTTTCTTTAGGGTTAATTTGTGGTTCCTTCAGAGTTTCTTTATGGTCTCTTTGGGGTCTATCTAGTGTTTCTTCAGGGTTTCTTTGGGGGTTATGCAGGGTTTATTTAGGGTATCTTTAGGGTTTATGTACTCGCAGCAGGAACCAAAAACATTGCAAAAAAAACAGATTCCTGTTCCAGCACTTTGGCCGCAAACGGGTCACAGGGGGCGTCTCTAGTTCAGCTGACCTAGAGCCATCTTGTTGTCAGACCTTCCACAGAGTACTGTAATGGTCACCAAGAATGAAGGTTCCGACAATTTTCCCCCAAAACGTTGGGGCTTAGCCCAAGTGATGGCCATCATAATACACCCAGAAGCCATGTGTTAGTATTGGATCTCATTTTGAGCAAACAAAAACAGGGGGAGGTCAAGTTTCGCAAATCAGTGGTTTTAGATTTCAGGAAGTGTTTCAGTGATGGGTGTGCAGCCATGTGTTCAGCCAGTGAACAGGATGGGATCATTGACTCAGTAAGTTATCCAAATGGATAGTTTGATACTCCCCATTGGTTCTTTTTAGTTCTGAAGTTATTGACTCAATAAGTGTACAAATTCTCTAAGTTATTCAAGGTTCTAAGTGTTATTTCCCCCACGGTAAGCTAACAAGGATGTGGAAACTCCACCAGACCAATTGCAGATGATGTTCATTGGAAAACCCTATGGTTTTCCAGATCTATGGCAATGTTTTACCCCACGGTAGTATTCCATTAAATCCCATATAATTAATCCATATAGATTCCCATTAAATCCCTACTGTACTAATTCACTAATATTCACCACTAAATCACCATAAATCATCCCCAATTCATCACCTCCCTCATTGCGATCCCACCTCGCCTGCTGTCCCTGACCGTTGCGGAGTCCTGAGATCATTACAGTCAAGCTACACTGGTGAACATTGAAATGGCTGGTAAATGGAGTGTCATGCCCAGCAAATAACACATCCCCACATGGTAAAAGGTGGGAAAAAGTAATAAAATCATCGAGACATGAGACATGATTGCAAATGATTTGCAAATTATTCCGATTCAGATTGATAGAAATGGGAAATCCTCACCAGGAAACCAGGGAGAAAACCAGGCCAGTTAGGCCGCTTCTTCAAATATCAAGGTGACACGTGACTGGAAAAAAAACGATCAGATCCTCTGGTAATTTCACAGTTCGCTATGGTACAAATGGCCCATGTTCTATGATTTACCCTTTAATACAATGATTTTCCATAGCAAACTGTTAAATTACCATGGATGTGTTGCCTACCCTCCGATCAACTCATCTGAATTTTGGATCCAGAGTTCACCGGCTTCTGAGTTTGGGGATGATCAACTGCTGGCCGTCCAGGCATGTTTCGTCAACATTTCGGAAACTTGGTATGTCAAAAAAATCAGAGCCTGATGACCGATGATCTTCTAACGTTCAGTCATTCCAAGGTCACAAGTCGGTAGCAAAGGCCATTATTTGTGAGACATAAAATAGCACAGATAGATGTGATCAGTCATCTTGAGTGGAACCCATTCCATTTTTAGGGGGATCTCACAACCCAAAAAACCATGAGCCAAGCTTCCCGTGCTGGCGGCAATGGCCGTCACCAAGCCTCGCTTGTTTCAAACCGGTGTCCACGGATCGATGGGGGACTCAGCATTGAAATGGGGGAGAATAAATGGGGAATACCCTCTGGTAAACTAACAGTTTGCTATGGAAAATGGCCATGGAAATAGTGGATTTTCCCATTAAAAATGGTGATTTTCCATAGTTATGTTGGTTTACCAGAGGGTAATTGATGGTGATGAATGGCTACCCTCTGTTCATCGTAGCTATGGAGAATCACCATGTTTGGTGAATCATCTATATACAGATGGACCCTAGGTGTCAAATGCTGACCTCCATATCAACAAATACTAAGTTTTACCCTAGTAAAACGTAGCATTTGAATTTATAAATGCTAAGTTTAACATAGCAGTTGACGCCTAGGGTATAGATGGGCCATGTTCCATGGCTATGTTTAATTACCCATGGGGGTAATTTAATGATTATCCAACCATGGGATGTACAGTACTTGATCCCATCCAATGTGAACAATAGTCCCTTAGGAACCCCCAAAAATGGCAAGATCCAATTGCAAACCAGGGGGTTCCAGGGGGATTCAATACATAATAGGAGGAAGGGATGAGTGGGCAGACATGAATGTAGAACGGAAAAGAAGAGGTAAAACATATGTCAACGGCCATTTCAGGGTCGCCTAAGTTGAAGGTACTTGCTCTACGTATATATATATATATCATATAATATATATATATCTATAGATATTATATATATATATATTATTATACTTCACTATATTATATTACAATATATTATATATGGCCTATGTAAGGGCCATGGGAATATCCCCTCACCTATCTCCATTTTAGGGTCCTGAAATCACCATCTCGCGGGGAGAAGCCGGTTTCCCATCATCAACAGGGCTAACAGGGGGCCCTTAAAAACACTGCTCTACACATGGAAAATACAGTGGTATATGGTTTTTATAGATACTTGTAGTGGTTTATAGTGATTGAATGGGAATTTAGAGTGATTCATCTACTTGAGATGATATGTATGGGTTTGTCTGAAAATAGGGTATACCCCCAATTATTGCCATTGAATGGGGAGAATGAGGATTAACCAATGGACTAGAGGCACACTATTTTCAGACAAACCCATATACTTCATAGATGTAATGGGGAATGTACAAGCAACCGGTATTTGGGGATGCATCTAGAACTACGTTGATACCAAGCCATGATCATCAGCAGTAAATCGGTTTCAACTTCCACCCAGTATACCGGATGTATACACATAATCATCCTGAAGTAGATTGAATATGGAATCTTAAAACATTCCCTAATTTAGCACGGATTTTCTTGACATGTCCATATGATATCTACTCCATGATGACTATATATATATTAGATACATCCATATGTACTATACCATGCATGAGACTATACAAATGATCCTCAATTGTTTGTGCTACCAATCTGGGAATCTGGGCCTCAAATACAGATCTATCGACATGTCTGTTCAAATTAGTTCCAACCCCTGGGAAAACCCTGGGATTCTCACAGCAAACACCCGGTGACCCCAGCGGGCACCTGCAATGATGAGCCTCTTGAAGGCCAGCATGTTTCACTACCCTGGCGCAGCCAAGCAACGGGAGCGACTTTTGTTGTTCACCGATGTTCATATTTGGGATGAGACATGATGATGGGGAACTTGAATGTAGTCACAAGAAACGAAGTGTGAAAATCAAAGTCATAAAAGATCAATATAAATAGATATAGATAGAATTAAATAGATATAGTACTATATAGAGCCAATATCCCCTTGCTAGTCGCTGTAGAGTCCAATGGAGTTAATCCAAAACACTCCTTGGCACCGAAAGGTTCATCATCCCCACCTACAACTGCTACGCAGGACAATCTTTGAATGTTTGGGTATGTTTTGGTAAGCATTCAGTTTTTTTTTGTGATTAGCCAATAACGATTAGAGAGATGATAATCATACGTAATCCTTATTTTCTATTCGATCTCATGACTATCTCTGATTTTTATCTAATGTGTCTTTTCTAATGTTTTTTCTAGTTCCCCAAACCCTCAGGATCATTTGAACCACCTACTCCCTCTGATTTCCTCGGAAAAATGCTAAAGAAATCAAGCAATCTTCAGGTCTTCCAACCAAACCATGCCGGAGCCCACGAATTTTGTTGTTGGAGGAAAATCAAAAAGCGCTTCGCTCGAGCCGCAAAAAGTGCGTCAAATTGATCTTCCGCATCCCGGCTAGGGGAATGGGGAGACCCATAATTACCCATTCAGTTGGAAGGGTGAAAACCATGATAAAACCATGATAAAACCATGATATTTTTGGGGGTACCATAATTTCAGAGATCAACCTGTATGGCTTTTAACCCAACCTGAAACTTGGGGGAATTGTGAGTGTCAGCTCATGCGTCGTTCTATGTAAAATTCACATGTTGTGCCAGTGGAAATCCGTTTGGATCCGTGAGCGGTTGGAAAACATCACCTATAAAATCCGATAAATTGATAGGCACCAGGCACTTATTTAGTCGCTATTTCACCAGCATTCCAAACTGACTCAGCAAGATCTCATCCCAGTCAAGTGACTATTTCCCAGACATTTCCAGAGATTTTCCATTGAGAAAATTTCAAGGCTCCAATGCGCTTGGACAATCCGTGTTGGCAACCCCCAAAACGATATAGACAAGTGAAACCCTGCATCAATAGCCTCCTGTAAACTCACATAGATTGTGGAAATTACACCATTGTTTCTAGGTCATACTCTATAATAAAGAGAAATTTTCCACATGTAGATCTATGTGAGTTTACCCCAGGGTAATCATAAATAGGGATGAACTACGTGTTTCCTATCTTTTTCGGGAATGCTGAAATTGATTATATATAGTAGTTAACCAGTTCACCAATCTAAAATCCATCAACTACAGTGAAGTCATTGTGATCCAAGTAATACGGACCTTCTACTTGTTCTCCTCATTGGGACAAGCATTCCATGCATTCCATGTGTAGGAGGACGAATTTCAAGACTATGCAAAACATTCCAAAACTACCATACACGTCATCGTATAGGGGAAGAACAATCATGTCCTAAACCCCATGCCATAAACCATCCCCAATAGAGCTTTGCTAAATCTCATGTTTACCACATACTGATACTATTCAAAACAACCACCGCGGCTTCATCATGGAGCTTTTGCCACCACTGCGAGTTATCATGGCGAAGGCCGCTAAGCATGGTCACAGATTGGTGGACCATGCGTCAGGCAGGTTTCCTGAAGCATCTAAGTCTGGGAAATATCTAGCATTTCAATGTATTTCAAACGAACTCAGCGAAAAACACTGCACTGAAAACCCGTGTCCGCGGCTGATCCCATGTTTCTTGAGATCACTTGCATGACAACGGGCCAACGGCGGCACCCGCTTCGCGGGCTAACGACAAGGAGAAATTCTCGGCGAGGAGTGAACAGCTATGAAGGGAAGACGCAACACAGTATCTGGAGAACTTCACAAATCATAAATTTCAGGAATTATATGATGGGAAAGTCTGCAGAAAAGCCAAAAAAAAAACGTGATGGATCTTCCCTTCAACGAAGCCAAAGTCTGCGATGGTCCCGCCATCGTTGAAACCTGAAGGCATTGAGACCGTGAGTACAAGGTGGTACACCCAACCTCAATGAAGTTGCCGTTTACTTCGATAAGTGCTGTGTCCTGCAAGAGAATATTAGGTCACTATCAATTTGTATCATCATCAACAAACACCTGAGGAATTTCAAGGAATTTCACCACCAATGTTTTCTTCCGGATCCTGTAGGTTTGTTGATGATTCAAACCCTCCAAGTTTTGTGATGAAATTGGACCAGTGACCCATGTGGACAACGTTGGTGATCTCCCCAACGTCGTCATCTATGCAACGGGACTTGACTTGCTGTCTACGCCATATTCTTCTTGGTTCAAAACCCCAAAGATCCACTATAGCGACGGAAAAGTACTTAGAACAATGTTTTTTTCCAAAATGTCCGGGGATTATTTTTTTGACCCCATACTTAGAACAAAAAATGACCACATTTGTTCTAAGTAAGTTTGTTCTAAGTAAGGCGGGTTTCGATACTGTTCTAAGTATGAGTTTTTCTGCTCTAATGGTAGAATTTCAGATGAATTTTTGTTCTAAGTATGTGTTTTGTTCCAAGTACCGGGTTGGACCCTTTAGTTAGAACAAAAACCATCAGGATAATTAATCATAATCACCACGACTGTAGGGGAAAAACTTGAATTATATGCTACTCATCGGGCTTCTGATGATAACACAACCCATGTTCCCAAGAATAGTTTTTTTTATGTATAAAGAACAGGCATAATTGATATTTTCTATACATAGAAAACGGATTTTTTCCCGAAAACACGCAAAAGAACACCTGTGTCAACTCAGATCCATAACGACAACCATGGATGCATAAACCCTTGGGCTGCTTAGTTGGGGGGTATTATTTTACTAGCAATCAGCCAGTGTTTATTAATCTGGGGTTAACATTACCCAAGTGATTTAATGACCGGGAAAGCAAGGCGAAGGAAAATCACCCCGTTCCACCTGATCTACCCGCTGGTATTTTAACATAGCTATAAAACTGGCCCATTGAGTTCGATGATTCACCTCTTACAAATTGTGATTTTCCATAGCTATACTAGATTATCAGTGATTACCGGAGGGTATTTCTATGGCTCTATTTCAGGTTGCAAAAATCCCTACGAACCCCAGTGAGCAATGTGACCTGGGTCGCAGAAATCTCTTGAAATCAACCAAAAGGGGGTTTTGAACACTGCTCACCATTTTATGAATCACTTTTTCATACTTGTTCTATTCGGAAAGCAGTCACCATTCGAGAAACTAGACACCAATATTAAAATGATTGTCTTTTTGGGAAAAATCGGGGGCCCGGTTTGGTATATTATTTCTTATCATAAAGGTTGGTTTAAAAATGTGAGGAAGCTTCAAGAAAATCAGTGGGAACGTGGGACACCTATGTGGAATATCCCAAGATTTTGAACCAGATTAAACCCATATGATGGTTCTAAAAATGGTGGATCCCCGCAATCATAATTAGGTTTCAACGGTTTCAATACCAAGATGGTCTACAGTTGTCTACAGTAGTTTTGGATGATTTGGGGGTACCCCAAATAGTTGCATGGAAAAAAAATCTACCATATCCCGCCTCGGCTGCTGGTAAGATCCAAGTCTCGTCGAATGAAGACCTTCTTGCCTACGGCGGATCCAGCTCTGATACCAGTAGTTTTCAGGACCCAGGAAAAACCAATGGATTAATATGGGAATTCCATGGGAGGTTTATGGGATTACAATGAGATNGGACCCAGGAAAAACCAATGGATTAATATGGGAATTCCATGGGAGGTTTATGGGATTACAATGAGATTATAGTATAATGGAAAATCAACCAATCTTGAGTATTCAATGGAGTGGTTTACTGGAAAATCTCAATCGGAAACCATTGCTTTTTCCTATGACATATTGAGTTTTCATGACTCTAAAGACCCATTCAAGGGCTAGTTGTACTTCCCATCAAATCCCCATTGAATCGCCTCACTAAATAGTTCGTTGTACGGGATAAATCCCTATTGATCCCCGCAACAAATTACGGCGAGTGACTGAGTGAGTGTGTTTTTTTTAGATCAAGTTCCTGTAGGAAGTCTTGGCCCCATGGCTTCGGAACTCGACGACTCGGAACTCTGTGTACCTGCCATGGAGTTTTCCAAAGAATGACTCAACTGGTTGAGTCACCCCCTCGAAAGATATGAAAGTCAGCATCTTTAGGTTTGAAAATTAAAAAAAGTGTTGAAACATGGTGAAACATGTTGCGAACATGTTGAAACATGTTGAAAGTAGATAAGGCTTGTGGCAGATTTCACCGGCCTTGTCTGATTTGTTTGGCCCCATTCCATGGGTAAATCAGAATTTCATCCCTGAGTCATTGCCATCAATTGGGGAGGATATGCAGTATACACCACTTTCAAACACCCAAATCAATCTAGCTCACAGCCTTCTGGCAATTTGACTGCTTGGAAATCACAGTAGATCAACTGCTGTATTTTTTCAGAAAGCGGGTCGGGGGGGGATTCCACGCTGTATTGGGTTTAGGGTTCCACCAGTCTTTTCAGATGTTGACCTGGCTGGTTGATGTCATAGGATGTAGTACATCAATTTCCTACAATGGATTGTGAGAATCCCTCAATATATTGAATAGTATATACCCTTTGGTAAACTAACAGTTTGCTATTGAAAATGGCCATAGAAAGGGTGGATTTCCCATGAAAAATGGTGCTTTTCCATAGTTATGTGGCTGTTTACCAGAGGGTAAGCCCATCTAAAAAATCAACTAACAGGGCTTTGGGTCGCACCCATGGGGACAACGTTACGACCACGGAAGAACGAAGTTCGGTGCAGCTACTGCAGGGGGTTGCAGTTCCAGTGAACTAAGCGGATTTGTTTAACCATAGGACCATACTTATAGAGCTTATATCCCAATTTATGGGTTGTAACCATTGTGATATAGTGGGGCTTGAAACCCAAGTTGGGTTTCAAAATTTTTGGAGGTCAAAACCCCGTGGCAAAATGTTGGTGAAATCACCGCATGTTTGTCACTCCAAGCGTAGCCCAAGCACGCTTAGGTCAATATCTCCCATGTGTCGCATTATATCCCCATTCTTTTCCCATTGATAAGTTCAATGGATTGGTTGAAGGGAAAATTTACAGGAAAACCCGATATTTCATGGGGAAAACCATAAACAATGGTGTTTCTTTAGATTTTCCCAACAAAACCAATCCATTGAGATAAGTACCCACTATCTCCTGACATTCCCGCTTAAGTGGCTTAGTTCACCCTACTTACCCTGGACATTACCCTACCCTGGCGTAAGCGATAAAAAATCGATGTGGAAAATCCGCGTTTTTTGTAGATGAAATCTTGTCCAAAGATTTAATCTCACCATAGAGGTTTTTCCACAAATTCTGTGTCCAAACCTTCTATTTCCATATTTGGGGGAATAACCATCCAGCTATTCACTGGATTGGTTTTCTTGGAAAAATCTTCACCGGAAACCATGGTGAAAACCCCATGAAATATCGGGGTTTCCGGTTACAATTGTCCCACCAATCCAGCTGGAGCTATACCAGCTATGACTTAAAACGGGGTAGCGCCACAAACGTTAAGCACCTGGCGTTCCCCGTGGCGCACAGGTCCCTGGGAGGTAGGATGAAGGGGAGGACGGATGGGACTGGTGTGGGATTGTGAAGTCACGGAAAACAAGGTGTGAATAGATGGGATTCATATGGGATTCATATATGGTAACAATAGGTTTGACCCATCCCCATATTTGGATTCTCTGACCCAATCTGGATGGTAACTACAACAATTCTCGAACCAAACACTAGCGGCTGTTTCAGTGGGATTGCTGGGCAATGACCCCTGTGATACCTAGTTTTTCTAGTTGGTTCATGTGGTTCAACCAGCAACGAAGCACAGCTATGGCTACTATATAATTACAATGCAAACCCATAACTATCCGGGCCACCGTTGCTTAATACACAAGTGTCCTCCACACAAAAATATCTCCAGCTGGTCAGCTACTGAAGGGGTATCATGCTTTTTTTCCAGCTAGTGAGAGGCGCTCAGCTGCATGTCTTTCAAATCTCTATGTGGCAACCTTGGCCCACTCAGCCTAGTCCATGCCTTGCGTAGCAGCTTGTGTCTGATCTCAGGTTATCTTTGGCCTATGGGCAAGGCACCACAGCGAGGCTCATTCGGGGATTGCCGCCAATGGTCGCAGCAAAATTATCCGTCGAGATGTTGAAATTCCAAAGTCCAGCCGCCCGATTACCACCAATGTCCGGCTGCGGGATTCCAAATACTACTGCAGCCGGTAAAAGGCCGCCGGCCTGGACATTGCCGGTCACAGTGAAATGAGCATCACCTGGATGTGGGCTGCGGCCATCAGCACTCACCTCGCTACCAAGAGGGGGAGAGTTGCTGAATTCAAGGAAAAGGGTGGGGTCTGAACTAGAGAGGCAACATGAAGAAGGAAGGTCCGCATGAAACTGCACAGGGGTTTCGATAGAGGAAAGATTGGTGCCCACCACTGACTGATTGTAGAAATTCCCGATTGTTCCGTCGCCATTGTTGCCGAAGCAAACAGCAGCCGGCAAGATGCGATTGCAATCTTGCAGACCAAACCGCAAAACCACTTCGGAAGCGTTTTGGGTGGAAAGGCTGCTGCTGCCATCCAGCACTTTGATGGTCCAATTGCCAACAGCTGAAAACCCGTTAAAGTCCACGGTGCCCGCAGTGAAACTGGTCGGGTTGTCAAGTACTGCTGGCAAGGCTATCTCTGTCCCGTTGGGGCTTGTGACTGAGATGAAACCGATCTCGTCAGGATTCGAAAAGCCATCCACAACAACAGACAAGTAGCCGGCGGGTACAAAAGGACTACTGCTAATGATGCCGCCCACACACTCACAATCGGTGGGGGAAACAGCAGAATTGACTGTGATGGGGTTTTGGGGGGGTTGGGACGAGCGACAAGAAACTGGCGTTTCCCACCAGTGCACACTAGACTGGTACTGCTCGTGCTGGTGGTTGTGGTGGGCTCTTTGGTGGTGGCAGTGGTTGTGGTGGGCTCTTTGGTGGTGGCAGTGGTTGTGGTGGGCTCTTCGGTGGTGGCAGTGGTTGTGGTGGGCTCTTCGGTGGTGGTTGTTGTGCTGCTGGTGCTGGTGCGAGTTGTTGTTTTGGTGGTTGGGCGGGCGGTAGTCCTCTCCGTGGTCTTTGGGCGATAGTGTCTGAAGCGGCGGACTCTGCGAGCACGTCGGTTCCGATGACGCCGGAAAGGACGGTACTGCCCGGAAGCCATTTCCGGCTGTTGCTCCTTCACCACTTGCAGGAGCAAGTTCTCGTCCATGCAACTCACGCAGCTCGAAGAGTCATGGGACATTGCCATCCCACAGAGGAACCAAAGAAGCATCACCAAGACATTGTTCAGCAACATTGCGAGGCAAAAACGATTGAGTACATTTATATGAAGAACGGTACACTTGCGAGAATCGCTGAATCCACCTCAGCCGAAACATTGCGGCATCGGAGGGTTGCATGAGCAGGAGTTTTCATCATCAAACACTGATCTGCCACATGTTCTGCCACATGCATAGTATATCAAAGTACAATGAAGTATAATGTACTGATGTCCCAATTTCAATCCATGGTCCATGCACACCATGTTGCTGGGTCATGTCATTTCTGAGGATGAAACGCGATGGGTTTTTCCTCATGGTTCCGGATGTTGCAGGCGCAAGCTGGACCTCATTGCCAAGCAACGAAGCGGAATACTGAAAAGCCATCCAAATGTGGGAGAAAGATTGTAACAATATTTCAACCATCACCAAAGTGAATTGCCAAAGGAAAAACCAAAATTCAGGTCGTTTTTCGAATTTTCATCCAATGATCCAATGTTGGAGGTGACACATGTTTTCGCATATCCAAATTCAGGAGGGAACTAAAGACAAAACATGACTAAAGCACATTTGGCTATGGGTCAAAATTATGGTACCCAAAATGGTAATTTTTAATGGTAAATTAACATCAACCAACCAATTATAGGGTTGATAATTTTGAGCCATAGCCATTTTTGTTTACAACTGCAAAATGGAGGGCAAAACAACCAAACCCTCCTCAGTGAGTCCAAAAAAATCTAGGCCCCTGACGTTTTTCACCATGGTTTTCATTGGATCCTATCCAAGAATAACATCACCACACGGCATGATGTCTTTTCCTGAAAATATATCCTAAAAATTAAAGGATCTACCTTCTGGTATATTAACATAGACCCTGAGAATATAGCTATTTTTAGAGGAAACTAATCTTCCAATCCCTATCTGCCAGGGTCTATGTTAATTTACCAGAGTAACATATCCCAACAATTTCAATACCCCACCATGGCCACGAAATCATGCTATAGCACGGATGGATTCCATTGGAAAACTCCAATAAAATGTCCTGATGAGGACCATGGATGGCGGGCATAGAGAAAGTCACCCCGATGAAGCGTCGAAATCTGGGTGATGAACTGGCCATGTTTACCATCCTCAATGACTCCAATGACTCGTCATTTCTATAGGTGCTATGTTTACCATTCCCAGGCTGCTTTATTGGGGCCCACATTAGATGATGTATCGGAGGTTACCAAGCACCCGCCAAGCTGAACCCCCGAAACGGCCGTATCGGCTCAGAGCCATCTGTGCTCTCCTGCGGCTTTTTTAAGTCATAGGAGATCCCCAGTAGGAAAACCATGGGTTAACCTGTACGAAATCATGGTCATCCATGACTTGGATGCTTTCGGGGTACCCCCCATGACCTAGGAAACCTCCCAAAATGCTCATAAGATTTTCATGTACAACCGAAAGCGGGGGCTGAACGATTAAAACAACAAAAAAAGGTTGACCCTTGACTCACACAACAAGTCGTGAGTGGTGAAACAAAAGTTTTGACCTGAACCTCCAAACATGGGATTTGAACCCGGGAAAGAAAGAGGGGGCTAACCTACAAGACTGGGGTGTTGCCCAATATGGTGATGATAGAAAGTGGTTGAGTTTGGGGTTTGAAGTTTGAGAGGGTAACATATCTGAAGGTGGAGATTTTTATTTAGATGTATCGCTGAAATTGCTTGGATACTCCTCCATGACAAATCACGATTTTCCACGAAAAATAACCAAAAAAAAAAGGAAGTAAGTTCCCAGTTGATATCCAATTTTCACCAAAAAAAATATGGAGATCGGCTCTCCACCCGTCTACAAGGGACTTCTCGCCTTGTGGGACTTCATCATCCCAGGGACTGGCAATCACAAGCTGCTACTGGCATCGCAAGGTCGGAATCCCAGAGATATACTCCATGATCAAATAATCTGAGAAACAAACACCAAGACAATAGTTTAGCAAACAATCAAACATACCCTCTGGTAATCAAACATGGCGTGCTGGAAAATCCACCATTTAGTTTGTTGATTTTCCCAGCTAGAACACTCCATGGCTAGTTCGGGGATGTCCCAACAATCAAACATATATCACGGGTTGACCCGTAGTGACGACTTTTTACATCCCCATTTTCGGAAACCTCGAGGTGTCGCTCCGGGCCAAGGTTAAGCTCCTCCGCTCCGCCGTAACAGGCTGGTCACCTGAGAGCCCATGTAAGCCCCAAAAAGATAGTTGGCAAAATCCCTTTGAAATATATAGTCATAGTAAAAACACCAAACCTTAGTGGATAAAGTATTCATTGAAGGTGATATTTTCCACACGGACCAACGAACTGAGCGATCCGAACCGCGCCCTGTGTGCCTTCGTGTACATGGCAATCTCTTTTCGCCTCCCAGCCAGTGTTTGGTATGGAAGAAAAGGGATTCGACCAGGACTTGAAGAATCTCTTGTTGTGTATGGCAGAAAATGAGGAGACTAAGCAACAAAAGTGGTTTTACTGGCCAACCTGGGAATATACGATATGACCGAATTCCACGAAAGCCCCCGTCTAAACAACTAACAGGGGCTATACCGGGACTCATTTTGGCAGCCTGGGTCGAAAATGTGTCGATCAAACTGTGCATCCATTCAACTCTTAGGGGGTCTTTATAGCCACCAACAGTGCAGGGAAGAATGGGCAAATTGAACCCAGGGAAATTGAAGGAAACTGATTCTGACCCCAGGACATATTATCACATACTCACAGTAGCGCTGGGACCGATCCATCCATGAAGCTTTCTGGGATGAAGTATGGGCATGTATCATATGAACTACAAGCAACAACAACGTTGCAGAAATAGCACCTAAGCCCCTTGTCTTCCAAAGACTAAGACACAATTCCCGGATCCTGCCCGCGCTTTTTTTTCCAGCTCCACTGCCTTCTGGTCGCATTTCTTCAGGAGCCAGCTGTGGTTTCCAGCTCCTGCATGATGTGATCAGGCCACGGTTCACTCTTTCGGCGTCTCATCAGACATCTCGTGTTTATCATCTTCCGCAGGCTCCGTGTGAAGGTCGTTGATCCTTGCCGCAGCAATGGCACCCTTGGTTAAAAATAGTAATCCCTATAGTGGGATAACTTATCCAGCAAAACACAACCCTAAGACAAAAGAAAAACACGGCTATTCCGGAAAGAAATCGCTTTGATATTTAACCCGAAAAACATTAAAACAAAGTGCCCCTGTCAATGGATTTCTTCAAGGGAATATCTACAGAGTGCGACAGTGTTCCCAATCAAATATAGGAGGCCCTGTAAATGGTTTGCTATCAAGTGTATAGCTATAATCAATCAATTAAGCTTCAGTTATGGTCATACGTCCCAATGATTCTCCTCTTCATGGTCAGGATTGATAAGGTGGAACCAATAGTTATGGTTGTAATCTATACCTAGCTCACCTATGGTTTTGGTAGATATATCGAACTAGTGCCGAAGGTTAAGAATAATCAACTTACCTACCGAAAAGGATCACCATGAAATCACCAAGAATAACCATTGATCACCATGAATGACGATTTTATTCACTATTAACCATACCACTATATAATATCACGTATCCGCTATACATCACCATGTTTTCTTCATTAAATCCGACGAAATCAGTTTTTTCTTGATGTGTTGTTTTCATGAAAACCATCGTTGACCTCACCATTACCCGTCACTTCCCATGATTCCATTCATCACCAGGAAAGTCACCATGAAAAAATCATCAGCCATTTTCTAGTCACCACTAAAGTCAGAATCTCATGACAATATAGTACCATAGTGATAATCTCATTGAAAGCCATATATCATTATCACTACTATGATCAACTCCCATTACAGTCACCATCAATTCACATTAGACTGTATCCCACTGTACCATCATCACCAATGATGGTAACCACCGTTAAAACCGCAATTAAAATCACCATTGACACCACCATTAAAATCACCAGTACCCTCTGGGAAATTAACATCGATCCTGGCAGATCGGGGTTGGAAGACTAGTTTCCACTAAACAATAGTTCTTTTCAGGCTCATATTGTTAATTTACCAGAGGGTGACCCCATTTAATTTCCAATATATCCAATTAAAAATCTAAACTAGAACTATCACTATCACCATTGATCACCATTAGCCACCAATAAAAAATCATCAATAACCACGAATCCTCCTATAATTTACTAGTGATTGTATCCCACTAATCCCATTAATCACCACTAGCCATATCATGATCACTAATTATGATTAACTCCCATTCACTATAATGAACTTCCATTAGCATCACCATTAGAATCCCATGACATTCCATTTAATCGCCATCAAATCACCATTGAAATCACCATCCAATTCAAATGAAATACCATTAAATCTCATTATGTTGCGGTGATAATATGATTACAAGCCGTGTATCACTATGATTCACCACCATGAAAGTCACCATTCAAATCCCATTCAATTCCAGTTCATCCCACTAAAGCCACCATTAAACATCATGAAAGTCACCATGAAAGTCACCATGAACATCACCATGAACCCCGCCTAGATTATATCCCATCCCACTGTACCACCATTAAAACCACCATTAAAATTACCGTTGACACCACCATTCAAAATCTCCGGCTGAGTCTCTCCGGACTGTTTGGTGCATTGGGCATATCCAGCTGCTCGTAGTTCGGGTCGTGACAGGCTCCGGACGACGACACAGGGTCCGCCATGGCGTCCAGGGTCACTTCCACGACGTTGGGGAGGCGGAACTCGTCCTGGTGGGGGAAATGATGGATTTCGTGGTGATTTCATAGGATCTATAGTTTAGATGAAGATTGAATTGGATTTAACAGGATTTAGATGAATATTTCATGGTGATTTAATAGGATCTAACGGGATTTAGATGAAGATTTGAATTGGATTTAAGAGGATCTATATACAGTAATGGGATTAAAATTATGATTTAGTGGAATTTAACGGTATTTCATGGGATTTGACCACGAAGCATGGTGATTTATGGGTGATTGTCCCGTCAAATAGTGGGATAGTCGGAATATAGTAGGAATTCGGAATGGAGTTTGAATAGTTATAATGGGGCGTCAATGGATTAATCCTTCATTAATAAAAGAAACATGATGAATTGATCGTGGATTATTGGGATAACTATGTCTTCTATATTTGATTATGGGATCAATTAAAAGTTATGGATGATTATTATGATTACGGGGTACAATTGTCCAATAAATAATTCATTGTCTTGGCAATTATGGATGAACAATGGACTACCCCATGGCAATCAAACATGGTAACGGTCAATCCCATCTTAATGGAGGTAAAAATGGGAAAATCATCTATTAATAGGGGATGTTCAATTGCCACCATTACCAAAGGGTATATAGACTGTTCATAGTTATAATGGTGGGTTGCAATCAGAAATCCCCAAGATAGTTATGCAATAGCTATGGATGGTCATACCCCCAAACAAAAATAGAATGGCACTTTCAGGACGGCAGTTTCGTGATAATTTCCCCCTTTTTAGCTCCAGGTGTCCGCCTGGAATTGATGTATCATAACAACTACCAGAATCTACAAATTACAAATAGTAACAATAATCATCAATGATTATTATTATGTATATATATATATACATATCATCTGGTTTTCGATGAGAAATAGCCGGGGGGGGTGCACTGGATTATGTCTGACTGATGTATTTCATACTTCACCAACCTGACATGATTGGTGATTTTGGGATGATTCCCCCAATCCAATTCCCATCATTTACCGTGATGTCATGATGAGGTCGCTATGCTTTAGCTATATTGTAGTACCAATGACTCATACCGTAACATGTTGCAGGGTCAAGAAACATATCAAGAACAGTTGGGAGGATATTTTTAAAAAATATTAAAAAAATGGTATCTGGATAGCAACTGGGTTGCAACTTACAACTCCCTTTTTAACTGGCATTACATGGGGATATACCCTGTGGTTTTTAACATAGCCATGGAAGCCATGACCCATTTATAGATGATAAACATATATAAACATGGTGATTTACCGTTCTTAAAGATGGTGGTTTTCCATGGCTATGTCAAATAACCAGAGGGTAATATATACCCCAGTTGCTAAGAATGGACCCAGTTGCTAAGAATTACTGAGAACGGGATCTCAGTGTCCAGGCCCCGGCCCTCCCCGGGCACCTTTTCGTAGAGCCCAGCATAGTTGTTGCCATGGACGTGTACCACCTGCAGGGATCACCTCTTTTCCTTGATTTAAAAAAAACATAGATCTAAATAGCCAGTGAAACATATTATTATATATTATTCCTAAATCAATGGAATTCATTAGTATTCACCAGTTATAGTTCCCATACTATCACCTCTCTTTTGGAACATCTGCTGATCATCCCATGAAAAATCCCGGACGGCCTTGAAGCCGGCTTTCAACAACTTTTGCATCACCTCGAAACGAAGGCAGTTCAACTGGGGCTGGTGTTTTATGGTCTCTAAAAAGGGCCAGGATGATTTGTTTTATTTTTTCAGCCCAGGTTAAAGGATGGATACGCTGCAGTCATGACAATGGAAAACCCACATGTGTTTGATCGTTCCGATGATGATCAATTTGGGACGCTTCATTCATTTTCCCATTGACATGTTAGATTAGCTGATGTATGGTTCAGAATTGTCCCATTCAATTTCCCATTTTCCCATTAGAAAACAGAATGCTTCAGAGTCCACTGATGTATGGTCCGCTGCTTCGCCAGCTCGAAATTGGCGATACTGTTGGCTGCTGCTCTCGGGGACGGTAATCACAGGCACAACCGAAACGTCAAATGAATGGTTTTCCCATGTTTTCCCCCTCTTATGTTGGTTACATGCAGTTCAATCCTTAGGTTTGTTTTATGCACACGAATGAAATCAACAACAAAGGCTTGATTGAGGGCCTTCTGAACCATCAACCACTCCCTTTGGGAGAATCTTAACAATCTATCATGTCCAAAGTCATTTATCAAATGATGGGAGGAAGTTACATTCCCATGATACCCTCTGGTAATTTACCATCATACCAGTAGCTATTGAAAATTGCCCTTTTGTAGTGGAGCTTCCCATCAAACAATGGTGATTTTCCACAGTTCAGTTAGTTTACCAGAGGGTACCCCATTTCTGTCGATGCAAAAAAGTGACCTGCAGGTAGAGCTCGTGCTTCTCCTCTTTGTTCAAGCCATGAAATTCGATGACCAGCTGTCGAAACTTCTTCAAGGTCTCCAGCTCACTACCAGCCTCGGGGCACGATATATATGTAAAATTCAGCATGGATTAGGTGGTTGTAGACTAGATGGATATATAGCATTCAAATCAGCGGCATGTACAATATCATAGTTCAACATATTTCAACATATTTCATATAATTACTAACTTCAAGATGCGAAGAAGAAAAAACACATAGTACTTCTATCCTGGTTTCAAGATTGACAACACTCTTCCATGACAGCTGAAGTACCTCAACCAGGCAGCAGCCGCAGATTGTGTCAATGCAAATGCTATATCCCTTACATCATCATTAATCCTTGTTGTGACTCATGTGTGGCTATATGATATCGAATTCAATGTAAACATATATTACATCAATTAGTTATATATGATTATCTATATATTATCATATGATACATTATGTGTATATATATATATATATATCGATGATACAATATATTATACATATAGTAAATTACAATGTTATATCATAATATATGATCAATATGATCCCGCACCCATCAACAACTCCCATGCCTCAAGTAACCAAGGTGGGCCATTCTCCTCCTTCGATGTCCATCTTCAACAGCAAACTGCGCTCCTTGGCCGTGGCCTTTTTGGACTCCGCGACGGCCTCCGCCAGGGTCCAACTCCTTTTCCCCGGGAAGGGATCCTCGTCCTCCTGGCCCTTCAGACACGCTTGGAAAAAGTAACCTGGCCGCTGGGATACAAACATCACTAAAGATATGGAACTCCAAAGGCCATGTGAAACCAACAAACATCAGAAAAAATGCCACAAATGGCACGAACGGCATTTTAAATGTTTGTTGAGGAAAAATGGACAGTCTTGTTTTACGGGGGTGGGAGGAAAATGAGGAAAGAAGAAACCACAATAAACCACATGGACCTGGACAGGAGGGCGGAGATATAGAGATACTCATGTTGGACACAGCAAAGGATAGCAGCGATTTGTTCGACAGCAAATCGAGCATCAGCTTGGCATCTCCAGTTGAAGAGTTGTCGCTTGCGGTGAATCATTCCAAACTGGGAAGGAAAGCAACAAGTACCATTCCAGGCAACCAACATAGACCCATGTGTCTATGTTGGTCGGAGGGAAAGTAGCTATTTGAAACTTGAAGCTCGTTTTTGTCTTAGCTGCACCAAGTGGCATTCATCACAATTCTGAGCGGGACCTGACACTGTGCAATCATACCTCAGCTTGGGCACCCCAAAGAGTTCAGCCATGGAGATGATTCCTGTATTCCACTAGCATTCCAGTGACATCGCAATGACATCGTTAGAATTTATCCAGATTTATATTTTGAACCAGAGATTTTGATAGCAATTTATCTGAAATTTATCTCATTCACCTGGCTGTGTTGTATGACACAGAACAACGTCCAGCCAATGATGCTTAGCAAACACATCCAGCAGAACCATAAATTCCTAAGAAACCCATTCATAACCTCGTTGCTTTGACAATACATGATGATAACATCATCATTGGTAAAAAAAAACGGGATTCTATGATACCATTAGTAAAACCCACTCATAGTAACCCAATCATACGACCTTTGTTTTGCCCCATTGAGACCACCGAAAAAAGTGCGAGTTGGGTATTTCCCATGTTTGAGTAGATCAAGTACCATTTTTCATCCCATGTCCCATTCTGGGTGGTTAAATCACCATCGATTCCGATTGAATCACCATATAAAATGCTATACCCTCTGGTAATCAAACGTGGCAATGGAAAATCCACCATTTAGTTCGATGATTTTCCCAGATTTTCCCATTAAAACCTCCATTTATAGGGGATTTCCAATTGCCACGTTTGATTACCGGAGACTTCTAGGTGCAAGTCCCAGGCACTGAAAGATCGGAATGTGAAACGTCTTGTAGACGTCCATGGACCACTGATCATGGTGCTCTACGCCCATGGAATAGGCCCCCTGCAAATCCGAAGAGTCCAAATGGTCCATGCACACTAAGTAGCCGCCATCATTCCTTGAAGCCAGAGTCATTTTCATGCATTTTCCATTCAGATTTGTGAGACCTAAATGACAACAAAAAATCCTCTTTTGAGGGCTCAAGTGGTCTGTGATTGTCCATTTAAGTTGTGTTTAAATATTCATCTATGCATATCTATCTATCGGTGTTTTTGTTTGTATTGCTACGATAGGATACTGTCTATTGGTCAAAACTCTGGCTCATTCTGGCACGGTTCCCAACACCAAAATGGTTGGCAGTTGTGGCCGGCCCCATTCAAATGATCCCATTGCTATTGAAGCATGCCCATATCCCATGTTTCGTGGCTTAAATGCCCATATCTGATGACTAAATCCCTTCGAATTGCCGACTCGCCAGTCAGATCTTGCTGATAGATCAATCCACCAAAACACATGGCGACCACTGGCGAACTGTCTGAAGTAGAGGAAACTCCCCCACTCAAGCCATTGTTTATATATCATCATGTCCTTCCATTGACATGGCCATTTGGGGGTGTCTACCCATTTGCAAACACAGCCATATATGATCGGAAAAAAAAAAAAAAACATGACATGTCCCATCTTGAACAAGGCTCACAACTGAGGATGTCGTCGTTTCCTTTCCACTGGTTGGCTACTGTAATAAATAGATGGATTAACCTGTCTATTACTCAACCAACAGGTAAGCGATGATAAATGGATCTAAATGCTATACCAGACTGCTCCTCTTTTCCCAGAGACTGGTTCCATGTTCCAGCACCAAACCTAGGGCTGTCATCAGCCACGTGGCTGGCTGGAACATCCCCAAGAAAAAAGGAGGTTTCGAGCTGGGAAAATCACCTAGAAATGGTGGGGTTTTCCATTGCCATGTTTGATTACCAGAGGGTATTTCCAAAGATTTCGAAGATGTTCCCACTTCCCACGGAACAGTTCGTCTACATGATTTCAACTTGAGCCCAGCACACTGCCGAGCATCTTCTCTCCAAGGCGTTTCCACTTGGCACAACTTCCACAGATGGAGAAACTCTGAAACAAATCCTCGGAGCTGTCCACAAGAACTTGGTGGTTGAGCTACCCTCTGGTAATTTGTTACAGTTGGCTATTGAAAATGGCCATAGAAGTAGTTGATTTACCTATTGAAAATGGGGATTTTCAATATATAGTTATGTTAGTTTACCAGAGGGTAACCACTCCTTTTCAAAAGGTGACTTGGCATCATTTGGGATCATCATCACATGCAGTTATGGCCCTTTACAGTTGTAAATGGGATACAACTCCTGTAACTAAGCTGAAATATATCATTATAAGCCAGTTATAACGTATAACTGTTAACCGCTATAACTGTATATCTATTATATTCCATTTCTTGGAAGATCAAACCACGATTTTTGAGCAGATCAACTGGGAGCTCTACAGACCTATGGTAATATCTTACAGTTTGCCAACTGCTATGGCCAGAACTGTTCGATGATCTAGCTTTCAAAAAAAAAATGCATGTTTCCATGTCCGGACTATCCATCATTTTCGCCAACATTGTGAATTTACCACCAAAAAATGGTGGGATCCTCGTCCCATAGGGGTTGGGATTGATATCCCTTGAAAAATTGGGATTTTGAATACCCTCCAGCAATTTATCATAGCTATTGAAATGAACATCGCCATTTAGTTCGTTAATTTACCTATGATACCTATGGTGATTTTTTCCATGATTCTACATAGCTATGTGAGTTTACCGGGGGGTATCACCTGAAAAGTGTTGGAAATGGTATTCCCAACAGTTGGGTGATGTTTAACGACATGGTTAAACCAAGCCCTGCATTTGTTGGATGGAAAACGAAGAATATATGTCAAACCACCCAAATATATTGCGGATTATATCATCTGAACCCAAATAGCCTAATGTATCCCAATGTAGCATTCAGCAACAAAATCCGCTAGTTCGTGGTTGAGCTGCCTGGGACTCCAAGAATGTGACGATCCTTTGGGTGACGCCAAGCCAATCCATTTTTAGAGATGGACAAAAAATCCACATAAAAAAAAAAGCAAAACAAACACCCCTACATGTAACATACGATCCCCAATATCATTACTAAATCGTGGGTTTTTTGGTGTATCATGGTGTATCTATCATCAGCCGTAGCATCTTTGGTGACTCCGGGTTCCAATTTTTCAGCCAGCTCTAGGAGAGCACTTGAAAGATCAAAGTGGCCTCGGCGGGTGAAAGGACAAAACCACTGGCTTTGTGAATTCCGATATCATGGCTAATCTTTGATAGCGTGCAAAAAAAACTAATTGTAGCTGGTTAACCAATATGTACAACAAAAATCTATGACGATAGCTGCGCAAATACTATGGAAGTCTGGTTATTTTCGTAAATAGCTAAATATTATGCAAAGAAGGTCACAAATATGATTAGGCTACGCGACAAGGCTACTATGCAAATAACATGGTTCTGAGATGTGGATAGATGTGGTATTTAATTGCAGTTTGCAGTTTTAATCCTCATGTTTAATAGGAATATATTGAACTATAGAACTATCTATCCAGCTGGTTGACCTAGAGACGCGGGCCATGCTCAATCTTGATCCAAGCTTGGGGATGTCCAATTGATTTCACTGCTGAAGAGAAATCCAGGGTGTAAAGGATGACCAGTTGGGATTCGGGCTGGCTATAACTATGGGATTTTAACCTCCACAAGTCCACAAGTTGGGATATACCCTCCAGTAATCAAACGTGGCAATTGGAAATCCTCTATCAATGGAGGTCTTAATGGGAAAATCAACTATAAATGGTGGGTTTTCCATTGCCATGTTTGATTACCAGAGGGTAACCCCTGCAACTATCGAGAAATCCAACCCACTTGTTAGTTGAACTGCGCCCCCAAGTTGTGGTGTTTTGATTCGCACTGCCCGAGATACTCAATCTGGCGGGACGAACAGGGTACACCTGCACCACCAGTGACAGGAATTGAACAGCACAGGGCAGCCAGCGCATGGCATTTCTGCGCATCGTTAAGATCGATTTATCAAACGAACATATCCTGGGGGCCAGAGTGGCCCAGTGTGAGCCAAAGATTCGGAGAAAAAAGTAATTTAGGGATTTAGGGAGTGTAGAACGAGACAGACTGCCGCGCTGCATGAAAGACAATTGAGAGCATGATCTGATGTGCTGTGTGGAAACAAAGAATAATCTAAAACGAAACTGTTTCTGTGCCCAATTCCATATGTTGTCTAAAATTAGAGTACAGTACCCCAAACATTTCATCGGTGATTGTCATGTTCCCATCAAAGTTGCCTTTTTCTGGTGTCTGCCTATTTTCAGACAAACCATGACAAACCCATTTGGTGTTTTCATGATTTTTCAAGAGGAAACCATCAAACCAACATGTTGGGTGTCTCAAAATCGGACAATTGACAGCCTGTGTTTGGACACACCCATATCAATCGAGGGGCTTTTACCTACAGGACACATATCAATGAATGAGGGCTTAACGTTGTTCAACCATGACTAAATGGGAATGTATCCATCGATCGATGGGCTGATAGTCGAAATTCAAGGCCCGGAAAAAAATAGAAAAAACACAGATGGAACTGCGGGTTTTGTTTGTAATCCGGACAAGTTGAGTCTGCCCGGGTTTGATATTCAAATTCAGTTGGCTGGGCATGTCACCAAGCAATTGTGGGCCGTCCAGGGACTTGAAATTCTGGCATGGCTAACTGGCTACGAGGGGAAAAGGTAATAAAAAGCGCTACAACTGGTATATATGTTCGGACATTATGGTGTCAACCCATGTTTAAAATGTTAGTCAATTTGGATCTTCATCATAGGTAGTGTTGAAAATAGAACACGTGTAAAACCGCCAAGCAGACTCGCGTGATAAATGTCTGTAATGTGGTATACCCAACAATTTAAATTAAAATCCCAAAAAAAAAACATAAATGGGTGGTATACACCGTCCCCAAATGGTAGATTTACTATTGGGTTGCTCACGAGGCTCTCAAAACATTGGATTCAAGACCTCGACCCCCCCACCGCCAACGCCTGCTGACTCTTTTTGATGCTTGAGATCGGCAGAAACTTCGTGTGTCATGGCGGACTCGAGGATGCTTTGAGACATGAACTTGGTTCTGCTTTGGGAGTTCTCGAGCAAAAACGGATTTGAATGGAGTGGTGGCGCCATGTTTTTTGATATGTTTGGTGTTTCATCCAGTAGAAGGAACCCGACAATTTTCACCATCGGGTATCATTTGACTGGGTGCATGTTTTCCACTCGATTTCAATTCGGAAACGATATGGTGGTTCCATCAAAGCGAACTGACATTGCTCATGCTGCAGCAGCCAAGCCTTGTCCGAGTCTGCCCACTGACATTTTTCTTTTAGGATTTTTTTTTGGGAGAAGTCAACCTTAGATCATGTTTGACCATATGTACTCCTGACAAGTTATGATCAAAACAGATTTGGGAAGCCACTGAACATCACTTTCCATGATCTCCAATAATCTCCAGAACTGATGGGTGATTCATGATGTAAATTTGTTAAAATGGGCTTCTACTGACTATACCTTTTATATATTGGGGATGATCACAATTCCTGGCACATCTTTGCCAAGTTCTTCGATTCTGCGCAGCTGCATTTGTAGGGACGAGCAACTGAATGGGTACCACGTTCGAAAGGTCATTGTTGGATGGTTCGTTCAACCACGAAACATGGAGATGTTGTAATCAGTCATGGTGCATTTAATCACCTCATATGGGAACGTCTTCATAAACCAGTCGATATTTCATCTCTGAACATCTAGCTGTGTAGTCACAATGATATGATTTGACATGATTTACCCTCTGGTAAACCAACATAGCTATGAAAATGGCCATAGAAATAGTGGATTTTCCCATTGATAGCATGGTGATTTTCCATAGTTATGTTAGTTTACTAGAGGGTAACCATATACAACCATCAAACAAACTGATCAGTGGGACATTTTGGGAGGGAAATTGCGCTTGGCCAACACCAGAGGCTCAATCAGCCATCCCTGTAGCAGCCTGGCACCCTGGGAGGGTCTTTGGATTATGGGAAAACATGGCCCAGTAATTTTAAAACAAGCAACATATTAGATAGATAATAAAATACCAATAGATATACTGATATGAATATAAGATATTTACATATTATAGTAAAACATTATAATATTAGTAGTATATCAATAGATAACCACTGTATAACCAATGCATAGCCTGGGAACATAACAAACATTCTACAGCCAATACATCTGTCTATGTAACTGAAAAAATCTGCTGTTTATAAAACCAACATGTAAGCAAGATATCTAGTACAACACCAATCTAACCAATCAACACAGCGTCATCAGGTAAAAACCTGAGGTCATAACTGTTTACCGAATCAACAACAACAAATCCAAAGCTGGTGGTTGAGAAATCAGCGGAAACATATAGTAGAGTACTGTGAAAACCAGTCAATCACACTGTGGAGAAGACAAGTACGAGATTCTGTTGGGGGAGCTGCAACAGATCAAAATTCTAGGTCGTTTGTCTTGTGCCAATTCAAGTGGTGCCTACACACATATTCCTGGTCACAAAACTGATCACATGAAATGCCACCACACATATATGTCACTCTATAATACGATGCAACATGCTGCAATTGACCCAACTCAGGTGGTTTCGCTCGTGATGTCTTCAGCGACATACGTGTTTCATGTCTAGCAGATCTGAGCCTCTGTCTCAAGGTGGTTAGGATCAAAAGGCGTGATTAGGATGTAAAATCAGCATTTTTTATATGATTAAAAACAATTACACAATACATGTAATATACATATGTATATAGAACAGATGCAATTCTGACCTCGCTTGTTAGACATGTGGATTTAAGTTGAGGAAATGATCATGAAAAACCCTGAGGCGTATCATATCTGCTCCATTTTCCGCCGCGCCGCGCTTTTTGGCATTGCTAAAGCTATCACTCGACGTGCAGCGTCGATTCCCCAGTCGATGCGTTCGGGTTCAATGAGTCGACCAAGGATAAAAGTTGCTTCTGGAAACAACTTTTCACCTCGCAAAAACGATAGAAATTGAACATCGATCAGAAAGAATTGCGGATAGTATCTGATACTGCTGTAGTCGCCAACATCACATTTCGGCTGCTTTGCTGATAGTCTTTGTTCATTAAAGTATCTGTGAATGCTATCAAAGTCATCCTAGAGGTTTGAAAGTTGGATCGCCAAGTCACAGTCATAGTCAAATTTATCTATTCCAGGAGCCAGAAACCATCCTGGCATTCAGGCACGGGCTGTTTGCTAAAAATTTGGGAATTACAGTACTAGTGATGGGATGCTAGCAAGAAACATCCGCGTTGGATCGAATTGGGGGATTTGCAACTACAGTACAGTATCGGAACCTCCAAAAAAAAGTCTCTGGATTTGAGCTTGACCCATCGAGAACGAACACATCTCACAGCCTTTGGCTGCCGTCAGAAGCCAAGTTGCGTCAGCTGCTGAAAAAAGGAGCGCTGGCTGTGACTGCGGGAAAAAAAGAACAGACCCAAGGAGTGCTGAAGGAAAGAAGCGTCATCATGATGTCATGCTCTGAAAGGACTGGGCAAAGAAGTTGGCACTACATTTGTTTCCTCCATTGCTACAGTTATGGCCCAAAATACCAGTTATAAGTCAGTTATAAGCCGATTCATGGAATACTTCCATAGAAATAACCGTCTAACAACCATTTACCCTCTGGCAAACTAACATAGCTATGGAAAATCACTAGTTTTTTTCGTGGCAAAATCAACTATTTCTATGGCCATGGCTTCAATAGCTATTTTTGACATAACAGAGGGTATGGCCCAAAATACCAGTTATAAGTCAGCTATAAGCCAATTCATGGAATTATAATTCCATAGAAATAACCACCTAACAACCATTTACAAATGGCAATTTTGGGCCAAACAACCGTAGCCATGCCTCGGATCCATTCAGCTTTCCCAGCCACAAATCTCGCCGCGCCATGGGCCACGCCCTTTGTGTCATCGGATCCTCGAGGGCCCCCCGGGGAAGACCATGGGATCCACGGTTTCAACAGGGCCGCATTGGATTAAAAAAACCTTGGGCTGGGGGGTAATCAATGGATTGGCTAATGGAAAAAATTACAGGAAACCATGGATTTTCCCATCAAACATAGGGGTTTCGGGTTCAATTTTCCCTTAAACCAATCCAGTGAGGTAAACGTCCATCTTTGGAGGATATATTTTCTACATGAACATGTATAGTTGTTGCGTATAGGAATTACAATAGAATTCACCAACTATGTTCACTCGTAACACATGATTGGTAATATATACTTACAAGAGATGAATTCGATATAGATATTTGAACATAGTAACAATATATTTTATTTATATTAACAAATTCAACAACTACAATTAATATTACAATATTTTCACCATAGACGATTGGTTTAAGCACCACCCATCGCCAAATCCCCCGGAGCAGAGCAAAGCGCCTATTGGGACTGGTCGATTTGCAGCGCCTGGTCGTGGCGTGGAATGCCCAGAGCAAGACCTCAAAAAATATCATTTTATTATGGGTTCAGAAAAAAGGTGAGTTTCCAATAGATATATAGATGTAGTTGAATATTCTCTCTATATCAAGAATGTCTAGCTTTTGTTGGATTATACCTGGATCTTTGAGAAATAGTCGGATATCAGTCAATTTCAAGATTACTTGATGGCCAACAACCCAGCCATTCCGAGGATTCACCCAAGCATAGTCAACTTAGATACCCAAAACTCATACAAACTCAAGCTCAATGGGTTGGTTAATGGGAAATTTTTAACCGGAAACCTCTATGTATTGATGGGAAAATCCATGGTTTCCGGTTAAAATTGTCCCATTAACCAATCCAATGACTGGTTGATAAATATTACCATTGACAGCAAGCCATGTGAGATCCGGTTGCTGCTTCAATAATACGACTGTCATTGGTCAAAATAATTCACATCACCATAAAAAATACCACCATTATGGACTAAAATAACTATAACTTAACAATCTAAACCAGGCAAGTTAATGTTAGAACCCTCCGGTGATGAAATGTGGCAAGGGAAAATCCTCAATTGTAGATGAATTTCCATGAATTTCCCAGAAAAAACAATTTAAAAGAGCTTTTACCCTTGCCATGTTCGATTACCGGTGGGTAACCCCTACTTGTTGGTTATACATCCCATTACATCCCGAGAAATCCCACTAAATCCCGCCAAATCCGGCTAAAACCCACCTTATTCAATCCTATGAAAGCCCATCAAATCCCAGTATATCCCCATTATCCTCTGGTTCTTTAACATGATTTAACAATGGAAAATCCCCGAACTAAATGGAGGTTTCTCGCTGGGAAATTCATCCAAAATAAGCCATGGCTTCCATGGCGAACTGTTAAATAACCACAGGATAAATCCCATTCAATCCCATTCTATCCCTATTCAATCCTACTAAATTCATCTAAATTCCCACTTATATTGAACTTATATTCCCATCAAATCCCAGTAGATCCCCATGAAATCCCTATTAAAATTCACCACCAAATCATCACCAATCATCACCCAGTGCTATTTTCTTCATGGCTCCCTTCACACCGAGCGGCCTGGGACTTAACATCTTCAATGCATCGCGGACGCGGATGGCCGCAGGCGAGGCATCCCCATCAGGCGATGGGACCGTGGCAGCACTCATGGGCCTTGGCCAAGTCATAAGGTGGCCTGTGGCAGTTGGGAACTGCTAGGGAACTATGAATTAATGGGATTTACTGGGATACAATGGCAATCTAATAAAAACTGCAACGGGATTCTTGGGATTTTTGAGCATGGTCTGTTACAGGTCAATCTAAGATTCAGATATGTTTTTAAGGTTCAACTGTATGTTTGTGAAAAACAGCCAAACAAGCAAAAAAAAAGTAACAAAATATGCGGCCTGGTACATATCTACTCCCCCAAGTTTGGTGGTGTATCATGATTTTCCCCACAAAGGTTTGCAGTTTGGGGTACAGTATACCCCATTTTCAGACACACCCAAATATCATAATTTTCAGACTGTATCATATATATTTTGCTGCTTGTATACGGGTTTGTCTGAAAACAGGGTACCTCTATAAATCCGTTGGTTAATCCTCATTATCCCCATCAAATGGCTATAATTGGGGGTATACCCTAATTTTCAGACAAACCCAAATACATATCATCTCAAGTAGATGAATCACCATATAAATTCCCATTCAATCACTAATAAACCACTATAAATATCTATAAATATCTATTGATCTTCTGCAGATCTCCCATCTGAGCCTGCCGGCGCGACGGTCGGATTTTCGGGGCTCCATGCTGCCTGTGTCATGGCGAGTTGTGCATGTGGAGCTTGTTGGGAGTAATACCCCGGTAATCAAACATGGCAATGGAAAATCTGCCATTTGTCGATGTGTTGTTCATTAGAACCTCCAGCTATTGGGGATTTTCCAGCCACGGTTGATTTACCGGAGGGTATGTCTCTACAGCATTACTGAATTAAACTCTTCACCACTTTTGTTAGATATTGTTTGACAAAACCTGGAAAACATGTGATAATGTCGGCTTCTTTCAGATCAATGATGATGTGTAAGAGTGCTTTATCGAATCAATTTGGGTGGAGGGGGTCTAAGTGGATACAAATATAGAATGTCACTATTGAAAAAAGGATATTGATAAGCATTGAGAGGGAATACGACTATTGAAGTCCCCTCATTGTATACCCTCCGGTAATGTAACAGTTCGCTATGACAAATCACCATTGTTTACAGGGTAAATCATTTTCCGTAGCAAACTGTTACTGTAAATTAAATCATTTTCCGTAGCAAACTGTTACTGTAAATAGCCCTAATCAATGGACTTTTTTTCATGGGAAACATATTTACCCTCTGGTTGTTTAGCATCGCCATGGAAGCCATGGCCCATTTATAGATGATAAACATGGTGATGTTCCCATTCTCACTGGTGGATTTTCCATAGCAAACTGTTACCCTCTGGTTATGACTAACATAACCATGGAATAGCTGGCGAATTTTGGATGATTTTCCCATCTAGAAGCCTCCATTTAGTTCGGTGATTTTCCATGGCTATGTTAAATACCCTCCGGTAATCAAACTTGGCAATTGGAAATCCCCTATAAATGGAGGTTTCTAGCTGGGAAAATCCCCTATAAGTGGTGGGTTTTTCCATTGCCATGTTTGATTACCAGAGGGTAACCAGAGGGTAAATTTTCGGGTCGTTCCAAGCGTTCGAGGCTCGGATTCCGAAGAAGTTTCGGAGAAACACTGAGGCTCGGACCACAGGTCTCGGCCTGGATCAGGGGGATGTCGTGGCTGGATGTACAACCAGAAAGGATGTCACCAATCTTCTATGGAATGGAAAATTTTCAAACATGTGGGGAAAATGTATTAAGATGTATGGATCTTATATGGAAAATATATGGAACATGTATGGATCATATATGGAAAATGTATCTGGAAAAGATATGGAAAAACCACCATGATATATGGAAAATCCACCATGAATGCAGATCATGTCCGAACGGGGAAGCCATGCATTGTTTATATGAGTTTCCTGCAGGGCAACTAGACTAGAATCAAAAGAGTAGTGAGAAAATAAGGTCCATTTCTTTGTTTTTGGCTGGAGCCAATGAATTTATCCCCAACGTGTCCGCTTGCAAGCCGGGCTATGCAACGGTTGTAAAATATGTTTGTCCTGACATTCAATACAACATAACATACAGAACCAAGACTGGATTGATGAGATCCAATATATCATGGTTCAAGCATATCCGAAACACATCCGAACAAATTTGGAAGTGCCATGTCGTTGCTATTTGGGGTCCCATTTGACGATCCATGTTCGATTGGTCAATCCCATCATAAAGCCAAAGATATGTTTGTTCTGATCCCATAGACAAAGTCAATGTTGTGCCAACTACCTGAAACAAACGTCGTTTTTGGTGGAACGCATCAGCCTCAGGATAATGTTTTTCGTGTGCACTGACATCCACACGTGCCTCCATCAACTGTATTTCCAGGGAAATGGGATACTGCAAATCGATTATAATTAGTTTTAATATATATACTTATATACATCCCCAAAAGATCATATACTGCATATTCCGTTACATATCCTTATCCATCAAATATCCCACAAGCTAAACTATCCCATAAAATCATCCCATCAAAAACTATAACCATCCAAAAAAATGTTCCCACATTTTGTTGGTACATATAAGCTATATACCCTCACGATCCCTCAGGTAACTTACATAACATAGCTACGGGAATGGCCCATTCACAGTGTCAAACATGGTGTTTTTCCATAGCGACCTATGAAATTATCAGAGAGCAACTATCATCTCTCCAAATAAATCCCATCACTTAAACCCCATTAAACCCCATTAAACCCTATAAAATCCCAATACTTCCTATGAAATCCCAGTGAAATCCCTCTGGTTGACGGCTCAACTCCCACTATTTTCCATAGAAAAAGTGCGAAAATTACCATCCGATCTCTGGGATTTGGCCCTCCGACGGTGGCATGGGCGGACATCCGTAGGGCTCGCTGTGCACGGTCTCCGGTGATGGTGGTGGCCAACCTGAGGAGACGGAGAGTTCATTGTAGATACCCTCTGGACCATATGGAAAATCACCATTTTTCATGGGAAACTCCACTATTTCTATGGCCATGTTGAATAGCTATGTTAAATTACCAGAGGGTAAATATATTCATTGGACTGGTTTAAGGGAAATTCACAGGAAAAAACATATTTCATGGGAAATTCCAAGGTTTCCTGTAGATGTTCCCTTCAACCAATCCAATGAGTATAGAGTCTTGTGATAGTAAATGATACTTCATGATATGGTGAACTATTTTAGTTGCATATGATGGATAGTTTGCCACATATATATATATATATATACATTATACATATATATATATATACATTATATAGATTGGAATTATACTAGTAACTAGTACTTCCAATATTTGCTCATTCTTGGGGATGTGTTTAAGTAATACATAAATTCCAATGACATATTCAATTTCGATGAGTGTCATGTTGTTCTCCGTACCATCTGGTGCTTCTCCGCACCCAAAGCTGCTACCCGCTGCTTCCATCCCAGAAGTAGCATGGAAGCCGAAAACGGCAACTCCTTAAGTAGGCAAACAACAATCCAACGGGATTATATTATATATGGCAAAACAAACTGGACGATAGACGACAAAATATGTCCAAGGTTTAGCAATCCATGTATATCATATAGAAATACATATACCGTATATAGTATACACATCCAATACTATCAATCTCTCATAATCTTTATATGTTCTCAACTAAGCCACCTCGGATTCCACCCTCTTCCATCCCACACACCACGGGCACCCGGTGGTGACGGCGAACGAGAGAGGCTGGCACTCCCGGGCACCTCGAAGAGTGACGATCCAACTCAACAGATTTAGTCATCCGGTCAACAATGAAGTTTACCCTGTGGATATTTAACACAACCATGGAAAATTCCCTATAAATGGAGGTTTTAATGGGAAAATCATCCAAAATTAGCCATGTTCCATGGCGAACTGTTAAATAGCCAGAGGGTATTAATCTACTGGGAAAGGATCTACAAACGGTGGGTTTTCCAAATCGATGTTTGTTTCCATTTCCAGGAACATATATCCCATGAAATGCCATCAAATTCCATTAATTACAGTAAATCACATATTACATTCCATGAAATTCCCTGAAATCCTATAACATCCATATGAAATCCCTATATTCTTCATGGGATGATATCACCTATATTCCACTGGATATGTCCACCCGGGTACCAGGCGCAAGCTCCGGACCCGGCGCCAGATCCCCACCTCCACCTCGGGTCGGCTCCGCACGTGTACTGCACCGGGAGTGCCTGCGATGTGTCAATGTGAAAAAGTGAAGGTCAGAAGGCCAGACTCGCAGAAAAATCATAACAAAGAGAAGAAAAATCTAATGTCAAAATATATCAAAACATATATCAAATGAGTAATATCAAATATGATCAAAAATATCAAATGGTGCAAAATAACCACGTATAACCACCCAAATCATCCCAACATACCCCAAATCCGGTACCACAAACGGTGCCTGCTGCCGGGATAGGCAAGCTCCTTGGTGGTTGTTCCGTCCAAGGCCATACTTACAAGGTGTCTCTGAAAAAACACATCAGAAATGGGATATCAAATGACCTCCAAACAGAGGAGGAACAGTTTCTTCAGGATGTAAACTAATTACTAGGGCTGGCTATAACTATGGGATTGCACCCTCCACAAGTTCTGGATATACCCTCCACTAATCAAACGTGGCAATTGGAAATCCTCTATAAATGGAGGTTTTAGTGGGAATAACATCTATAAATGGTGGATTTGTCCTTTGCCATGTTTGATTACCGGAGGGAAACCTCCAAAAAGATGAGGAACAGTTTGTTTCAGGATGTGAAGTATCATTTGTTGAGGTTTCATAATGTCCATGTTTAATGTCCATGGTTTCCTATAGGTGGTGGAGTCTCTGCCAGCTGCGGGACTTGATCAGACCCTCTGGTGATTTAACATAGCGAACGGAAAAATCACCATTTTAAATGGGTTTATATCATCCATAAATGAACTATGTTCCATTGCTTTTTTAAATTACGGGAGGGGATATCATGGACACATGGGCTATGTGAAGCTCAATTGTGGATTTTGGCCTTTCCAAGCTCACACACTGGGAACTGGTCAGCTTTTTCACCTTCATAAAGGGTGGTACCTCCCAGGAAGCTGGTCAGAACTCCAATGTTATCAGGGTGCCTGAAAATTGGCGATACCCCCCAAATGGCTATATTTATTCGGGAAAATGAGGTCTAAAACCACTAGATTTCAGGACAAACCCATATCTAGAATCTATATCCCATGAGTCGCTGATCACTGGATAAACCCCCTCCACTACAGCATCATCCCATATAGTAAGTCCCCAAAATACTGAGTTATGCCATGGTTAAATGGCAACCCCAGTTACGTTCACCAGTTACCAGTCGTGGGGTGATCTTCCAAGTACGATGTTTTGGGCTCCCAGCAGTGTGAAGCGCGGCGCTTCAGGTGCTGGCGGCTCAGCTGAGTAGCCTGCCCAAGATTCCGAAGAGATTCTGGTGGTTTGAACACATGGGGGGATTGTACGAAAAATTGGTATGTATATTTATATATAGCCAACAAAATATAGGAGTGTGATATCATATATAGTCTATATAGTGGTATACACTGGGACATACAATAACCAAATGACCATCGCATATGGAGACGATTTTTTTGCTTTTGGTAGTTTCAGATGGGCCGGACCACGGATGTGGCGAACTCGTCTCCGGTGGGACACCCTTTGGTAATCCCATTCGAATCACATCACGTCACCATTTCTATCGGTGATTTCCCATTTTTCAAACCTCCTGCAAGGTGGTTTACTTACCCCCCAGTGAATATGTTGGTTTGCAACCCCCTGTCGAGTTAGTTATAAAAAGTAACATAGTTAACCATAGTTAAACATAGTTAACCATAGTTAAACATAGTTAACCATAGTTAACCATAGTTGAACATAGTTACCCATAGTTAAACATAGTTGAACATAGTTAACCATAGTTAAACATAGTTAACCATAGTTAAACATAGTTGAACATAGTTAAACATAGTTGAACATAGTTANCATAGTTAACCATAGTTAAACATAGTTAACCATAGTTAAACATAGTTGAACATAGTTAAACATAGTTGAACATAGTTAACCATAGTTAAACATAGTTAAACACAGTTAACCATAGTTAAACATAGTTGAACATAGTTAACCATAGTTAACCGTAGTTAA
>BGPT01000045.1:348328-461285 GCA_003297045.1 Symbiodinium sp. clade C Y103
AACATAGTTGAACATAGTTAACCATAGTTAAACATAGTTAACCATAGTTAAACATAGTTGAACATAGTTAAACATAGTTGAACATAGTTAACCATAGTTGAACATAGTTAACCATAGTTAAACATAGTTAAACACAGTTAACCATAGTTAAACATAGTTGAACATAGTTAACCATAGTTAACCGTAGTTAANCATAGTTAAACATAGTTAAACACAGTTAACCATAGTTAAACATAGTTGAACATAGTTAACCATAGTTAACCGTAGTTAAACATAGTTAACCATAGTTAAACATAGTTAAACATAGTTAACCGTAGTTAAACATAGTTAACCATAGTTAAACATAGTTACACATAGTTAACCATAGTTAACCATAGTTAACCATAGTTACACATAGTTAACCATAGTTAAACATAGTTGAACATAGTTAAACATAGTTATTTGTACCAACTTTTTCTATCCTTTGGCGGCACCACCTCCCATGCTTTGTTCATGGCCCACTCCACCACTCTTCCGCACCTGGATTCTCTGGGGAGCTGCTTGCAGCACTGCCCCTGAGTGAAAGGGATTCCGGTGAGTTATGACATAAGTTATGGGTGTTTAAGCTATAGTTATCCCAAGAAAGTGATAACCCCCCAAGTCTTGAAAAAGTAATAATCCAAGAAAGTTGACATAAACTTATTCTTTCAACCAAGTTATGGCTTAAGAACAGACAAAAAAAAAACATGGGGAAACCTGAGGAATATTTCGATCTACCAACTCTGGGCTTCCCAGATAACCATTGATAAGAATGGGGAGTTCACCGTTCTCTAAATGGCTTGATAGAGCCACAGCCAAGAAACATGTGCTATTCTCTGGCAATGACACCTGCTGGGAAGTTTTTCCACATGAAGATATCAAATATCAATCTATCGATGATTTCGTATTAGAGATTAACACATTCAAACCCGCCATCTTTGCGTCTATCTTTAATTCTTTCTGATATCATTTATATCTCTTTGTTTTGACTGGCGGGTAATACCTCCCTACAATTACGATCCCTTCCGATAGGCCTCCATTTGGCTTTGTCTGAAAATCGCATACCCCCAATTCCAATGTATTATCATCATTTTCCCTATTGAAATGGCAATGTTTACAGGGTATACACCATTTTCAGAGGAGGTACCCCCAGTTCTCATCCATTTATAAATTGGATTTTCCATGACATAGACCAAAAATCATCCATTGGTTTAATTGGATTTTTCATTTTCAAAAACTCATCCAGTAGGGATCCCCCAATTTTGATAGGATATTCCATGAAACAAACCATCCATCACTACCCCCAGGCCGGGTGGCTCGCCCGAAGGGCGAGCCACCCGGACTGGGGGTATATCTTTAACTTTACATTTAATTTGGAAGATCAACAAGGGTATTAGNAATATTAAAACTCCCACCCCCGTTAAACTTTACATTCAATTGGGAAGATCAACAAGGGTATTAGGGAATATTAAAACTCCCACCCCCATTAAACTTTAGATTCAATTGGGAAGATCAAAGGTAGCGTGTGTGATGTATCGCCTGTTGATGATGTTGGTGATGTTGATGATGATGATGATGATGAAATGGGTAGAAATGAGGGAGTAAATTTTCGTCATCCGTTTGCCCAAACGGACGACACGGGGAATCTCACAAAACATTGGCCCTGCGCAGTCAAAACGCACTTTCNTCATCCGTTTGCCCAAACGGACGACACGGGGAATCTCACAAAACATTGGCCCTGCGCAGTCAAAACGCACTTTCCCGGGCAAGCCATCCGTCCTGGCCGCATCACTAGATTGGTTTAAGGGAAAATTTACAGGAAACCTCTATATTTCATAGGAAAAATCCATGGTTTCCTGTAAATTTTCCCTTAACCCAATCCAATGAATCCAGCTATTTGGGAATCCCCCAAAGACTGATGGAAAACCCCCCATCTTCCGTCAAGACACATGGCGCCAAAGCGATCGGAGCGATCCGACCCGCGCCGCTCGCGGCCGCCTGGGATGCCCCCATTTTTCGCGGCGTCCAGAAGGTGATGGGAGTGAAACAACCCAAAGAATTGAGGTTTATGGTGCCTTTGAAACAACCAACAATGGTGATTTATATGACATGTGTTCTAAGCGAAATCTGATTTTATGTTCGGAGATAGGAATTTGAAAAGCAAAATTGTGGATTGAATTCATCAAACGTGTGATGTAGCCAATCTTGGATGGAAGCAACGCCCAAAAAGATAGAGGGGTAGTTCATCAAGAATTCAGAATCGGATTTGTTTCGATCCGATCTTTCTGGTGGATACTGGGTTGCTATGGAGCCAGAAACCTCTGCAGGAAGTCCCAACTGAGGCCCCAGGCTTTCCCCCTAAGGGTTCCTAAGGGTAGATCATAGTACATAACTTGAAAAAGATATGGGAGTAAAAGCCTCTATCAAACCTCATCAGCAATCATGTGTGGCTTGTTTGACTTACTCACAGCGCTATTGTTGATGGGTAAGGCGCCATGGTTTTCATGCTTATCATTCAAAACACAATGGTGCATCAGAATCATCATAACTGCATATAACCACTCATCAACAAAGGTTTTTTGGTGCCTGATCACTTTGCATTTGGGTCATGATTTGGAACCCACACCCTCAGTTCCATCGCACCTTCTTCCAACGCCTCCACAGGAATTGCAAGGGATGGGATTGTACAACAGGCATCCTTTGTCATTCACGGATGTATGGTTTGATTGGTTGGATTGGTTTAAGGGAAAATTGAACCCGGAAACCCCTATATTTCATAGGAAAATCCATGGTTTCCTGTAAATTTTCCCTTAAACCAATCCAGTGATTCATTGGTGGTTTATGGCAAAATGATATGGAAATCAGCTTTCGATCACTGAAAAACATCTTGTGATATTGATCGATGACCATGCGCCAAGGGCTGGGTACCTAGGCCATCCGCTTGTACCCTTTAAACATGTTTTTTTGCCAATTTTGTGGTGGTATTTGGAGTGTCTAGGTATACATGTATATATATATATATACATTATACACCATCTTTTGGACAATAAATATGATAAACAATAGAAAAGGTGAACCACGTGCGATCTTGGACTGCTATCTGGTTGCTTGTTGGTTACCCATCCCCAAATTCATGTGAGGAAATTTGGTTCATCATCCATTTTGTTGGATGGAAACAAGAGTATGATCTCAACGGAAAGCCACGCAGATTAAAAAAAAATGCAGGATTGTACTATTGAGCCTTTGCGTGGACCTGAAAACACGTAAGTGGTCGTTTTACTAATGAGTGAACCTTAATCCTTGGGATATCCTAGAAACCAACAAGTCTTTTGCAACATGAAGTACGATATCGTCCATGATGAATGTCATCCTGGGATATCCTGGGGGCATCATATCGGCATGCGCCAAAATTATGGGACCCTTAGGTCTATATCCAAGTAGACAATTGTGTAGGTCCTTCGGCGCCCCAAGTGTAACCAATACCCATATCCATTACCCATATCCGCACTTATTGATGGTACTTCATTTTGAGATCCCCCTGCTGTGGTTAACTTCAAGGTCAAAATCATGGCCAAATCATATACCCAATTTTTCATATGGTTGCGGTGGATAAGATCACCATTTCTTGATCCCCAAAGCAGCCATCAAAGATCATCAAATTCCTGCTTCTTGGGAATAACTTTATTCATCTTTGATCCCCAGAAATGAATCCCCTGTAGCTCAGCTCAACACTCCCTTCATGCACCATGGGATAGTGGGCTATAATATGATATGATTTTTCAGGGATCATAACTATCATGATCCACGATATTGTTTTCTATTTTTTTTGAGATATCTGGATAATCACAAATCATCACAAATCATCTATAAATCATCCACAAGCACAAGCATCTATAAACCATCTATAAATGGGTAAATCATGATAAACGCCATATCCACCATCCCATCTGCGCCTGTCGCATCACGGCCGCAGGCAATGGCCCGGGCGACGGCAACTGCACTCGCTGCACTGGCTGCACCGGCACTGGCTGCACCGGCACTGGCTGCACCGGCTGCATTGGCTGCACCGGCTGCACATGCTGCGGTCCCGGCTGCGACAGGTGCGCACCCGCGGCAATGGAGACCTGCTGGGCTTGCAGCAAGGGCAGGGTGGCAAGAAAACATGGGAGGTTGGAACTTGGGAAAAAATGAAGATTGACACTGAAAAATGATGAGAAATACGTATTGAAGCAAGAAAAACTGGTGAATAGTGGGGATTAAAAAACCATAAGTAAAAAGGGTGACTAAGAAAGGAATGATGATGGAAAATTGGGTTGTAAACAACAATCAATGGGTTTGAATATACTTACCCTCTGCTAGTCAAACATATTTCCAGACAAACCCATATCGGATCTTCAGAAACCCGCATAGACACAGCATATGAAATCATAAAATGATATTAGCAATAATGATATTATATACATATATATTATATTTATATTTATGTATGTAGATATATCCACTAGAAAAAAACATCTTCCAAGCCCTGTCTTTCTGTTTCCATGGTAAATGATTTTTTTCGCCTCTTGGTTCATCAAATCTGGCAAGCTGGAAAATCCAACAATCATTGGATTGGTTTAAGGGAAAATCTTAACCGGAAACAATGGATTTTCCCATGAAATAGGATGGGGTTTCCTGTAAATTTCCCAGGAACTAATCCAGTGAAACAATTGCAGATTATTTTCTTAGCTATAGATTTCCATTGAGGAATTCCCACTGCCAGGTTTAATGACACTGTAGGGTTTGCTATCCCAGATCAATCTCCCGTCATATCCCACTTGTATCCAAGCATATAGATCTTTATAATTATGATCTAGTAATCCATGAACCATTGGATTCAATCATATTTCGTCATGAACCATTTAGGATTGCCCTTTTACACGTTTGATGACACTGGAGGGTACATCCCCGCGCCATTCCCTCGGCACCTCCCGGCTATTCTTCCGAGTCGTCAAGCGCCGCACGTCTGCACGCAGCTCGTTGGTGGCCTGGGCCGGGGTGAAACACATCACCATGGGGATCCTAAGTGGATGGCATAAGGAAGTTTCAATGGGATTTTAACATGTGGATCTGTGGGGAAACTTGTGGAAACGTGGGTCAGCATTTCAATTTTTCACCATGTGGATTTCAAAAACAAAGTGAAGGGAAAAATGATGTAGTTGGATACTTTGCAGGTGGAAAAGGTAGGACTCTGACATGTTCTTAATGAGAATGTTTTCGACGGCAAAGTGTTGAAGTACCATTTGCATTCATTCCTGATGTGTATATCTGTCAACAAATGTTACGCATCCGCACGATGAATTGCAGCATGCACTTCGCAAGGTACCCAAGCAGTAAACATGTTCGTCTTTCCTGGGCATCTTGGCCACTTTAATAACCAAGTTTAGTGGAAAATTGACTGTTTGTCCGCTTTGGATGGGTCAAGGTGGTTCATCATCATCTTTGAATTGCAAATCTGAGATATCTCCAGGAATTAAATGTTCAACTGGTGCTTATCAAACATCATCTCCATGAATGGCAAAGAAAATACAGCATTAAACTGCTAGCTTGCTGCTTCATCCCAGTTCATTATTTTAGTTAGTTCACCCCAGGTACAACTCGACTACTGTAGCACTACTTATCCTTTTTTTTGGATTCCTGGGATGAACCACCAAATGAGGTGTGAAAATTGGCGACCCATCTATTCCCAATGTTCAACAGATTATAATTATCATCCCCATGAAAATTGCCATTTGGGGGTGTTTTAAGACAAACAGAAGGATCATATCAATTTGGCTATATCCTCTACCATCACCCCCATGATATCTTCCTTACTATTCCTGATGAAGCATCCCCTTATCCGTGGTGTGTTTAAGTCCCCATCTACCCTCTGGTAATCAAACATGGCAATGGAAAATCCACCATTTATAGATGATTGTCCAAGCTATAAGCCTCCAATTATATGGGATTTCCCATTGCCATGTTTGATTACCGGATGGTAAAATCCATTATTCTCCCATTGTTATCCCATTACTATCCCTGTTAAACCATATAAAACCATATAAAACCATATAAAACCACATAAAACCACATTAAACCAGAATAACCTATAATTAGTGTGCCTCGGTTCCGTTAATTGATCAGCTCCACCATTGGGTTACCGGGTGCCTCGATCATGCGATCTCGTTCTGCCACCGCTTGCGCGAGCTGAGCCTCATGGAGGAATACCGTGCGAAAGACTAAGAGAGAAACCATGGAAAAAAATCGATAGTTGTGGAAATATTAATGGTTAATTATGGTTAATTATTATATAATTGGAATTAAACTATCCATATTAAAATGGGTTAATTATGATATAATAGTGGAAACCATGGATAATGTTTAATATTATAACATTACGATGTGGAGAAAACTTTCATGATTCGTATAATCATGGAAATATTGGGGATAATGAATAATGGTTGATAGATTGTGGGACAATCGAAATGGTATAATGATAGGGAACGTAGCCCTATGATCATCCACTTGTTTTCTCTCTGAGTTTGGGATGATATTTGGATAGCCCTGAAAATATCATAGAGGAAACATAGGTCACGGAGTAGTATAATAGCCACGTATACTTACAGGAATATGAGCCGCATACGCTGAGTATTTAGATCTCATGGGACATCTGGGATCCATAACCAACAATATGATGTTTGGAATAGCAATGGTGAACTGTCAATCAACCAGGAATTTGCTGGTACTAATCCCATCGATCTGGATCAATTCTCACATCTCACTCATGTTTGGGATAGTTGCATCCCCATCTCTTGAAATCTGCCTGTGTTGAAGGCTTCATTTGATTCCAAAATGCAGGCGTTTGTTTGGAGATTTCTTCCGGGCTTCTACTACCCAACATATTGGGGATTGTCAGAATCTATGAAATGGGAATGTCCATGAACCGACCATTCTTTTGGGTGATTGTCCAGTAAGTTCAACCGAGACAACTCATTAATTGTTGCTGGAATGGTGTAGCCTCGTTGTGAAATATCCCCAACGATTGTTGATATAAACCCCACGACTACCCCAACACACATCCAAAAAAGATAGACAACATATCCCACTATACCCCCGACATATACCAAACAGAATCCCCACAACCCAAACCTATCTCAATCTCTTGTAGAGGGTGCACAAAAAAAAAGCGTTAGAATTCCACTGCCAAAATCTGCAAGGCCTTTCGAAACCACAAAAAAAACGTACGGTGCCTCCAGAAGCTGTCGCTGTTCTTTCCAGGCATCCTGCGACGGGGATGGTCATCCGAAACTCATGGGGAATCCATTTGGAACCCCACTTGGGGTTGGCCTTAAATGCCTGGTAAAGCATGGAAAACTCCCCAAAACATGCATAAATCCATTTTTCTATATCTATCTTTATCTGCATTTGTGTTTGATTTAACCAGGAAACATGGGGATTCAACCAGCATAGGGAGTGAATCAAGAACTCTGGTGGATACACGCACCCAAAATCCAAGTTGAAACACCACCATAGCCATCTTCAACAAGAACACGCATCGTCCCAAGCCCTTTCTTTGGAGGTGACCATCAAAGCATGGCTTGGACCAAGAGGTGGCCAAGATCCTCCAGTATCTTGAAGTCATATCACTGGAGTGCAGTCCTTCCACAAGATCAACACATCATCAGAGTATTCGTTGAGATTCTCCAACTAATGTGATCAGCCCAACGCCATAAACCATGCAATGGTAAGCATTTGGGGATGATGATCAATCATCCCAGTAAGCAAATAGGGATATATAATCATATATATATATATATAATTATAATTATAGTTATATATATATATAACTATAGTTATATATATATATATACCCAATTTGATACACCTCAATTGGGGCAACATCCAAGGTTTGGCCATGCCTCCGCTTGCGTGTTCTCCTCCTGCCATGTGAGCAGTGTTCAAGATCCGAGCCATGTCGTCCCTTTCTACTGCTTCGGCAAGAGATTTCCCCAAGATATTGGAAAGATATTGGAAAGTATAGGTAATCCCACACAATCATCAACTGACAGAAGGATTTTTTAACATTGCTCAGGTGCATAACCGAAAAAATAACTAGAAAAAGACATAGATCAGAACTGTTGACATGAAAAAACTCCTTTGGCCAGTGATCTCTTCAATGTCAACCCATGATTTATGAAACCCCTGGGTGGGTACCAATGCAATTGACTTCAGGATTTTGAGGGTGTATCTCCCCCAGTCTGATAGTCAGGTTTCACTCTCGTCTGGGGTTGACATTACTTCCACTCGAAATGGATTTACCATGCGGTAATCAATCATGGCAATGGGAAATCTCCTATAAATGAATGTCCATGGCCGGGAAATCAGCAAACTAGAGGGTGCATTTTCAATTGCCACGTTTGATTACCGAAGGGTAAACATAAAATCATACGTTTGTACATCCCACTATATCGCCAAAAAGTCTAATCAAATCCCATTGCTTTGGATTCTACTGTGGATGGTTGCGAAATCCTGCACCAGTAGATGGTTTATCCCATGATAATCCCATAGAATAACCAGTGCTTTTATCGTTCCCAATAGTTACCCTGCCTGGTGCAGGATTTCGCAACCTGTCCGTACCTGGTTTGGTTGCTGATCCCCCCCCCTCGAAAATCCAGACAGCTGGAATCCTCCAGTTGCAAAGCTTGCGGACGCCAACGCACCTCGTGGCTGTTGGGGCACAAAGGGTTGAAAAAAAGGCTACCCTCCAGTAGGGATACAATGATGAAATCATGGGGATGTCTTGGAGATATAATGAGGATATAGTAGGGGTATATATTGGGATTCATGTGGGAATCATGGGGATTTAGCCTCTGGTCAGATGCCGACGAAATGGCCGAACTGGAGCTTTGTGACTAGCAAAATCATCGAACTGGGATTGTCCTAGCCATGGAGCTGATTACCAAAGAGTAAATCGATCACCAACTGAGCAATTTGGATGTCTTGACACGGGACAACATGGCAAGTTTTCATGGGGCCAAATATGGGGCAAAGTGGGACAACATTGCTAAGTTTCCATGAGCAACATTGTGATTCAGCAGTGGATTTAGGTGACAATTATCCCATGTTGTGGTGGGGAGGCAAATCCATGTGGATCCTGACGTGTGAGAACTATGGGAACTAATGAAAACTATGAAAATAACAATGCTTATCATCAAAAAATCTGAAAAAAAGGTGTTTGTGTGTGTATATATACATATAATATACATAGAGTTATGATTCCAAGATAGAGCATCCATAAATACAGATCCAGATTGTTTGAACCCATTCCTGGTCCGAAAACGCATCCATGTTTCTCAACATGAGCTGAGTAACGCCCAAGTCTTTTGATCTGGCATATGATCATCCCCAAATAGTTTTTCAGAATGACATATAGTGATATATACTTGATTTCATAGTTTAATAGATATAACTACAACTTGAAAACTAGGATCTAGATAGTTATTTGATCTATAGTTATTTGAACTATAAATTACTAAAATATATATATATATAGTAGCTATACTACTTACAATCATCCATGCCACCCGAGACTCGCCGCGCCCACGACTTCCACGACTTCGCACCTCCTCTTTGGCGCTCTGCCTCGGTATTCAGACACCGCACATGGTGTACAAATAGGGCTAACTGTAAGGTAAATGAATGTGAATGTGCAGTAAGTGTATAGTAAATGGATGTAAATGGAGTATGGTTTATGGATGTTGTTTTTCTATGTTTATGGTCCATTTGTGGTTGATTGATGTTTATAGTTGTGTTAGCTATAGTAATGTGGAATGACAATACTTTCGGTTTGTATGTTGAGTTATAGCCAGACAGAAAAAAAAAACTTCAAAGGATGATCAAGGTCCAAAACATCTCACACCCAAAAGGCAATTCCATCCGCATTTCCCAGTCAATATGCTTCATGGTTCTACTGATGCAGAACTAGGCAAGACTTTCATCATGGTTTCTCCATAGCTGGTGAGACTGGCCATGTCCCAGACTTTGGGCATCAGGTCCTTTTGGTGAACCTGATGGATAGTGTAAGCATGTGTAAAATCAAGATTGGATGGAGTCTCCCAAATGGCTATGACCATTTTCTCTATCAACCGATGTGGTTGGGAAACGAAAAAAAACGTAGCTCGAACTGGTTCCCCATTTTTTGTCGCTGAAACCCAACCACTGGATGGTCAAGGTTCTGCTGCAACAGCCGTTGCATTTGCTCCTGGGACACGAATGATGCACATGGGGGACATCAACACAGCATCCGTGATTTCTACAATAAAACTATTGGTACTTCAAAAGCATATAAAATCATCCGTGTAGTTGTGTCAATGTGGAACGCATCCCCAGAAATCATCACCGTAAAATCTTGTTGTAAACCATTCTCATCACCATCTCTTGACCGGGTGATGAACCAGATTTGACGTATCGCTCATCGCTCAATGATGTTCGGTTGGAGAAAAAGAATAAGGGATGCCATTTGTCAAATACTTTATTATTGATCTATCGTCTCCCGATGAGGTAATGATACCTGGCTGAACTACAATAATTCACTGACCTGAAAGTAGCTATAATACCGCAACTGGGGATGTTTCCCCCTAATGTTGACCATCATTCCAGTCACGTCACCACGTGAAGTCGTTATAATTCAACCAAATATCAGACCATCATTATTGGCCTATTCATACCATAGTGTACCATTATGATACCATTATATATAATCCCATTCTATCTCAAGTATGTTGATTGAAAAAAAATGATGGATGAAGTCCCATATTATGATGGGTTAAGTCCTATGTTTGACGCTTAACATGTTCCTATACTCATCTTTCCCAACAGGGCAGTAGATCGCAGCTCCTCCAGCAACAGGGTGCGACGGCGCCAAGAGGCGCGATCCAGCTCCACTTCCTTCAGCCTACAGGGGAGATCATGGGGAGATACATCGTTGGTTACATGTTTTACATATGAGATCATATAAGGTTATCATAGTTAATCTATGTTTAACTGTTTGACGATGTTTATCTACACGTGCGATTACGATACATACCCTCTGGTAAACAGCCACATAACTATGGAAAATCACCATGCTATTAATGGGCAAATCCACTATTTCTATGGCAATTTTCAATAGCAAACTGTTAGTTTACCAGAGGGTATATCCCATTCATCCCATTAAAATCCCTATAAAATCCCATTAACCAATGGTTTCCTATGGTTTTCCTATAAACTACCAGAGGGTATCTTATGATGTCAAACTTCTTTGCGTCGATGTCCCACTGATTTAGGGATGTCAACGGGATCACCATCCCAGCAGCATCGATGGCAACTTCGGCCATGCATGGTTCAAACGAATGTCAGAGAAAAGTTTAAATGAACATGCATTCAAAATAAGCAGATCTCCCCCAAAAAAAATACAAAGTCAATTTGGATGAAGACATATAAATCCATATATATATATATCCATATATAAATACATAATTATATATATATATATATCCTACACATCTTAGAGAAAACTCGTTGCAACCACCGTATCCAGTCACAGTTCAGCCATTGGTCAACTTGCTCCCTGCCTGGCATCCAGAGTTTCCGAGACCTGGCGCGGTCTCGAAATTCCCTGACTGATGGATTCTGGAGTTCAGAACGTGGATTCTTAATCAATTATGTATTAGTGGTATATAGGAATAGAAAATTACTATAGCAATATAAAATCAATCAATGTATTGTATTAGTATATTCAATCAAGCACCGTGTATTGGTGATATCCATATTAAATATGGATATAGTAATCATCGTTTTCAATCTGTATATAGTAATATTAGTGGGAAAATTACTATAGTAATAATGATGCCACTACAGTAATGGAAATTTCCCGCTATAGTAATATAAATGCCTCAGTGAAAATGATAATCAACATATATATATATATATAGTGGGAAATTTATAAATAAAATATATTACTATATATTACAAACATATAGTGACTATAAACTACCCACCATAGTACTTATAATTTTCAACAAATCATTCATTGTGATTGTTTTTATGATTGATTTGTTTACCCACCATAGTTAGTATTTAGAAAGTAGTACTATATAGTAGTGACAATAGTACTCATCACCAGTGTATTCGTATGTATACCCCAGTGCTCCATAATTGCTCCATCCATGGAATCTTTCCCAAACATTTAAGACCCTAAGTGACGCAAATGTGGGGAAAGAGTCCATTGAGCCTGTGAGATATACTACTATGGTGGGTACAATGAGTCATTTGACTTTCCAGAATCATGGCGAAGTCCATTTTGAACAGAGGTGAATCAAGCTACAAACAGGATTCCTCAAATAAACCACCAATAGACTCTGTGCAAAGTACAAATCATGAAGAAAATATGGAGCTACTCAACTCTGACGCATGGTGACCATGATGCATGACCTCCCAGAGAGCATCCTTCTCAGTCGGACAACATCAGATTGCATTACAGTTGTTAACAAAAATGTTGAGTATCTCACTACATGGAATAGCCGTTCTTGAAAATGGTTAAGTGTTGTCAGCTGTTGTGACAGAGAAATTGTTTGTCGATGAATTAGTTTAAGTTCGATGTTCTCCAAGTATGAGTTTTAAGTCACTGAAAATACCCAGATCTTGGTGAAGGACGCCCCACCGATGTTTCTCGTTTGACAACCCAGTTCAACCCATCAATATGCCCAACTGTTCCTCGCTCTCACATGGGTTTAACCATGTTTAACCCATCTAGCGCATCAGAAAATGCATGTTCCACTGATTTTACCCATCAAATTTACAGATCTTCCAGATGTTTTTTCAAATTTTGATGGGTTCCACCCCGGCCAACCGCCCCCCCCAACCATCTCCACCCAGGTCCCGCTGCCTCCATCTGTGGCGTTTCCGCCTCCGGCCGCGCTTGCGGCGCCTGCGCCTGGAACTGCTGCGTGTCCATCTCTGGACCTGGGATGATTGGAGGAGCAAAGCAAGAACGATGGGATTAGAAGGGATTGTTCATTTGGTATAATAGCTGGTTAATACCTGGTTATAATTAATCCCATTCTAATCCCATTGCTGATGATACACCAATATAAATATATATATATCCCATAATGGGTAATCAGAATGACTATGTCACCATTGGTATATAGGTACAATTGAAATATGTTCATGGTAATATCATGGGATATGATTCATGATATGATATTGAAATATGATGGAGATATGATGGAATTATAATAGGAATATGATAGGCATATTGAAACATATAGTAATATAGTGTATATTATTACAATGGAATATATAATTTGGATATAACCAACAATATTCATAACAACAATCCAACAGTACAACTGAAATATGATGGGGATATGATGGACATACGATGGGATTATAATGGATTATACCAATGGATTACAATGGATTATAAATGATTATAATGGCATGTCTGGATTAATTCACCCACCGGCAATTTGAGGATATTGGGGATAGTTACCCTGTACATTCGCCATCATTCCAGTGACATCGCAGATGAAATCCTGGAAAATACTGAAGTTACGGTAGTTTAATTCAATGGATTGGTTAATGGGAAAATTTGCAGGAAACTGGCTGGATTTTCCCATCAAATAGAGGGGTTTCCTGTAAATTTTCCCTTAAACCAATCCAGTGATTAATTTTACTAGCGGTTTAACCAGGAAGATTCGCGATCTGGCTCTTGGGTAATTGATGAAATGAGAGTAGCTGACAAGTTATTATGTGAGGATTTTTTTGATTGGGAGTAGTCGTTTATGTTGGTGGAGTTGCATTTATTTATTCAATCATTATTATTGGCTGGCTATTACACGGGGAATATAATCAGCTATCAAAGGGGTAATGTAACCATAAACCTAATGATTTGGAACCTAACCATGCACATCAAGCGGGTCTCTTGATGATGGTTTCACATTCACAGAACGAGTTGATGGGAAACGAAATTGTAGGGTGATCCGAAAAGAATGAATTCTTAGCATCTCCCATGATAATGGTGCACTAATTCTTTACAGCATTCAAGGGTATTTTCCGTTGAAGGTGTGTAGTATTAGCCTGCGTTAGTCATCTTCCCTTGTCCAGTCAATCATTCCTGACACTGTAATAGTTTCAACTCCAGAATGGGGGTGGTGGGTTGATCATGGGTGGTTTATGTTGATTAGTTTACCTAGAGAGTGGCTTGTTGCCAGCGCTGAGAAGTAGGTTTTTCAAATGTTCCTGAATCCTTTGGGCAATTATGATACTCTGATATGATGTTTCAAAAGAAGAGACTCAATCCAGAGAAAAATACATATTCATCTTCAAAATGCATTCCTCCAGAACAATTGTAGTCATGAGTTTCAAAATGTGGCAAAATCCAAGGAGTGGTATCCACCTTGGAAAATAAATTAGTATATATGTCCACTTTGGAACATTATATATAGTAGAATATGTATTAGTAAAATGCGAATCTGCTGTGGATAAGTTCAGGTCATGCAGTTCTCAGAAACAATGGTAATCCTTCCTTTTGTGTGGCAAACGGCAAACATCATAAAAATTGGAAAGAACCTGGGAATACACTACGGTAGTGTTCTATATGATTGTGGTACATTACCACATTCTTTTGAAAGAAATGAGTCGTCTTTGAAAGCACAGCCTTGATTTATCTAGTAAGGTTTGCTTCATTTAGAAAAGTAAGGCAGTTCCATGGTGTTTTCAACAGGTTGTGGATATGTTCAATCGATTGGTTACCCTTGATGCAGTGCCATCAGTATATTCAAGAAAAAACCCACCACACAACCTGATGCTAATATCTTGTTTATAGCCAGGTGGTCTCACACCAATGCCCTGCCGTGGTGCAATCTGTTAGAGTAGAAATTATACTTTAATTGACTGGGAAGAACACGTAATGTTAAATGAACAAGACCTGTAGTTTGAGTTGCACAGCACGGCAATTGTCCAAAGAGGAACATATATATAGTCTATCCCATCTATGAAGTTTTGCACCTGTGCTACATGTCCAGCAAGTCATGTTCTGAAGAGGTGTGATTTTTCAAAGAAGTGCAATTTTTTTCACAAATATGCAGCGTCCCCTTTTTTCAAAAAAATATTGTTTTGACTTATGGGCTCATGGTTGCTTGCGGCTAGCGCAGAACTTTTTAGGGAAAAAAATGAAGATTGTGTGGTTTTGAAAAAGACACTAGTTCTCTATGACATGCAATGTATTTTAAGTACAATATTGGTATCTCCCTTTTTTATGATGGACGTATTTCCTCAGACAGATACGTTTTCAAAGAAGGATGTTTCACTTAAAGTTGCAGTCATTTGTTTCAACAGCAGAAACAATATTGTTGCAGAATATAAAATGCATATTGTTGCAGAATATGAAATGTGTCCACTGAAGAAGTAATACCCCCTTCAATGCTCAGATCTTATCTATGTTTAAAGGTAACACCGTTTCTTGACATGAAAATACTGTCACGCTCCCTTCAAAAAAAACGGCAGTCCTGTATTTGGCAAGTAGCACCATTTCTTTGACAAACCCTTTTCTTTGGAACTGCATTCATTTGAAGGAAAGGTTTCACTCACCAAAAAGAAAATTGTTTTAGTTGCCTTTTGTGTTTGAAAAAAACACCAAGTCTTTGAATGAATATAGTACTCCCTGTAAAGAAACCCAATTGCCTTCTATTTTGAAAGGAACACCATTGAATGGAAGGAAATGTTTCACCATGTATGGAAATTATTTGCCTATACCCAAAGAAAACTGCTCATGTTTATCAGAAAAAATAGTCATGGTTTCTAAAAGATGCATGTGATAAATGCATGATGCCTAGAAAATAGATGGATCAGATTTGGTTTGGGTTAATCTGGATTAGTCTGGATTAGTCTGGATTAATCTGGATTAAATCTTAAGGATCAAAACATCGAAAACCGGCATTGGAAAACGCACGGGCAAAGATAGGGGGCCCTGCCTTGCACAGCTTCGCCAGCGTTGGTGCTGGGAGGTGCCGTGCTGGGCGCCAGAGGTACATCACAAGCAGCAAATCCGCTTCTCGGCCCTAGAAAACCTGTCAAGCAAGTAGCGCACCATACAGATGTATCAGCAGAAGGGTGTGTAGAAATGCAACGCAAGTCCATGCCTTGACCGAGCGCATGCCCGGGCGCATTGGGCCGAGGGGGTGCGCGTCTGGTATTGCTGTTTATGCCTTGCCTTGGGGAGGAGGACGATCTTCTCCTCCTCTTCCTCATCATCACGCGGTCACGGGACGACGACAAATCCAGAGGCCCTGCAGGAAGAAGGCGCAGAAAAGGACACAGCAAGGAAAGGACACTACAGGTTGTTTTTAGGAAAGGCTTGCTTGGCAGGGAGGGACACGGCAAAGCGCCCGGTTGAAGCTTCGCCGAAGGCTTGTCGCAAGGAAATACCACATGCACGCTCGCCACAGCTCGGCTAGGATGGCAAAGACCAAGGCACTGCTGCTGCTATTGGCCTTTGCTTTGCAGGGCATTGCAATGAATCTTCGCAGGGGCTGCGCAGCTCAAGGGGCCAGAACAAAAGCTTTGGGATATGAACACACGGCTTCATGCAAGCTAGGGCCGCTGCCGTCGCCCCAGCCACCATGCCGATGAGGGGGTATGTATGATTGGCACCGTCCACAAGACCAATGCTGTAATTGCTGATTGCTGTGCAAGCTGTGGCGTGATGCAGTGGGTGCATGCGTGACACTGTGAAAAATCTGTCGTCAGCTTAGTTCCGCACACGGTTCAAACAGCAGCAGCAGCGCGCAAATTGCGGCGTCAATTCAAAAACAAAATGCTTCCGCCACAAAGTTGCTTCAAACGATGCTTTCAATCGCTCTTGAGCATGTGCCATGTAAGGTTGCATGGGGCCGGCTATGTTTTTCCACGAAGAAATGTCTGTTGCACGATGGCACTGATGAAACATCAAAGCGGTTTTGTCTTCACGACCTGCCGGGGCAGGCGAAACAACCGACAAAATGAATCAAGCACATCTTGTCAGTAGGCAAGCGGCTCCATTTTGTGCCGCCAGCCGTCCTTCCACCCCGGTGCCCAAGCCTTATCCTTGTCTTTGGTGATGTTTCAACCAATTGAAGCTTTATTTCCAGTAGAAAAGGCTTGTGCGTGGACAACAAAAACCAAAATATTGCTTCAGAGCATGCACTATATTTACAACAAAAAACAGCGAATATATAATATCTACAAACAATTGGTAGTTTCAGCGCTGGCAACAAGCCTTTCTGTTTACCTAATGGGGTCAACCATCAAAAATAGATATCACGTGGGACTTTCTGGAAAAATCAACCGTCAGAGATGGGTGCAACAATGACATAATGCACAAGAGCAACTACCAAAAACAGGAATATAATCTAGCACGTATGAATGTACGTTAATATCTATAATATGAAATACAGTATCTGTTTCTACATATATATATATATACACACATGTGGTTAACTACACAAATATATATATATATATATGTGATTAAATATAATCATATATATAATCATATATATAATCATATATATAATCATATATATATATATGTGGTTGACTAAAATAAACGAACATATGCAATGCAATCACTATATATATATATGTGTGTGTGTGTGCGTGTGTGATTGCTTATGTATATGTATTTAGTGGCTTTTGTTTTTGATTTCAATTAATTAAGTGATTGATCTATCTACTTATTGTATGTTATTATGCTTTCTGTTTGTTTATTGTATGTACATGCATATGTATACACGTGTGGAACTTGACCACAACGGATGAACCACGCAGATATATTAGTTAATAGTGGTCATTATGAAACCACAATTTCTAGGATCTGGATACTGAACCCAGAAAATTGCAATAAACAATTACGTGGGAAAGCAAACCATGTTTTGAAGGAAAAACAAAAAGGATTGGCAAAAAAAGTAATTATGGGTGTACACCTTACACCCCTGAAAGGTAATGTTGAATCAGAATCAAAACATTGCATCGCCCCAACTCTGGTTTGGGTTCATCTGAGTTTTCAGAGCTATGACGAAGGTTGCCCAAACAACAGCAGGAGATGAGATGCATGGAACGAATCTATATTTTGTTTGGTCACTGATCAATGATTGGGGCCCTTCTCGAGTTCCCAGCCAAGTTCAATCATGTTCCCCACGGTACCCCGAGATCCCAGAGTTCCCCGCGACGGCTAGGGCTCAAATCCCCAACAAGGCCTGAACAAGAGCACGGCGAGGCCAACGCTGTCTGGGAACTGCGACCCAAAGGGATCGCTTTAAATAGTTGTATGAATGTTCTCCAAACGGTGGGTCCCCGTACCATGGAGTGCCCCCATTTTAGGAAACCTCCAAATATATAAAATAGTTGCAAGGTACTGGTACAATACTTAAAAGATCTTCTAAGACTTCAGGCACTTGGGAAAACACAAAATTGCGCAATTGCCGCGGGTTGAAAAATTTAATTTAGGTCAATAAAGATTTGGGGTCAAAAATTTGTGGGAAATCACATGGTTCTTACATTTCGCCTCGGTGACCTTCTCCAACGCAAGATGCTACGAAACAAACTATTTCGGGCGGGTAAGCACCGTCTGTTTTCGCAGCAACCATCGCTTCCTCAGCATCTATAACGAATGAAACTTGGGAAAAAATTGTGGTAAGATGTGGTAAGTAGGAGACAGCACCTGCAACAGGCCTGCCCCGGTAAAACAAAAGGCTTGCAACAATTTCCAAGCTGGCAACGAATGCCCCCCAGTAAGGTAACTTTATGCGCCTGCGTAACCCCTCAACGCGCCCACAATCCCAGGCCTATCGTCCCACGCTCCGGCGGTTTTTCCACACCTGCGCTCGCGTGCGGAGACAGGGCAGTTGTCACGGACTGCAACATAGATCTTTGGCGATCGTTCTGCAAGGCTCACGGCGTCACTGCAACACAGGGGCCTGCTCTACTTTCGCAACGGCACCTACGTTTGGCGCGCGGTGCACACCACCTACCCGCGGATTTCTCAATGATAGCGGCCCTCTATTGATTAGTCATCGGTTGGGAAGAAGCCATGGCTATATCACCATACATCGTCCATGGCTGATCATTACCTTCAATGCCAGATGCGGATCACCATGCCTTACCATAGACCACTTTATTTCGGCAATGCACCAACCGCGATGAGAAAAATTCAGTATTGTATGGAGAAGACGTCAACCTGCTCGACAAAGTTATATTGAAGACATCGAGTAATCCATCTGTTTCTTTGTTTTTTCCCAAGATTTTCGGGACCAGTCCACCCACTCTCTTGCCACAATGTTTCACAAAATCACGCTAACAAGGATTCAAAGCTATTGAGGGTTGCACCATGCTGTGTCTATTGCAATGAGTTTCTGGTGGTCAAAATTAGGGAAAGCCACACTAATGAAAGTCTTTGGCAGGTGCAGGAAAGGCAAGTTCCCACATGATTGGAGTAAGGTCTCAAAGTTCTTGCCCTTTCTGTTACAATGTTTGTTGGTCACATCCCTCTCATAGCAACCCCGCTGTTCTTCCCTAATTTCTTGATATGGTTCAAAAATTGAGACCAGGAAGACCACAAATGTTCTCAATCCTGGCCCTCTGGTAGTGGAAATGCCCTAGTTCCATGCTGTTTCCATTTAAATGTCAATTTTTGATGGGAATTTCCCAGCGAGCCAGCTAGCTATGTCTGATGACTGGCAGGTATTCATCTGTCAGGGGTGTTTTCAAGGCTTGACCCATTGAGCGTTCACCCAGCAACGTCAATCACCGGCTCAGGAATCTCATGTTGAGAACATGATCCGTCGCTGAAGCAAATATTGGCTCCTGAAACGGTAACCAGCACCCGGGTATGTCTGCAAATGTAGTAGGATACTCCAAAATCACCTTTTCCCTTGCCACAACTGCCTTGCGACCCCTATGCAACCCTGGTTATCTGGGGAAGGAATTCCCAACTGTTCGGTGCGGAATTTGGATGCTATCTTACAATCTCTGCTGGCCATGCAGTGCCTTCTATAGCACAGGCATCTTCACTCACCCTAGCCTTAGCCTTACCCTTCGGTAATGGTAATATAACATAGCTATGCAAAATCACCCTTTCAGATTTAGTAAATCATCCATAAATGGGCAATTTTCCATAGCTACATGAAATCACCAGAGGGCAATAGCAAGTGCGGAGACTCCTGGACAGGAGGCAAACCTTCACCGCCAGCGCCGCAAGATTCACCAAACTTTGCCCGTTGCTATGTCAGATTACCAGAGGGTATACCTCCAGCCATTTTTGCCTAAAGCCTCCAGAAGTGTATATTACCTAGATGTGTCCTGGGAACATGGGAATAGAATTCAGCATCCAGGGAAAAAGGTTCCCTCTATATATATATATATATTATATATATATATATATGTATACATATCTGATTGGTGGTCTCAAATAGCCTAATTCAAAACCATACCGGGCTGCTGATCCTAGTTGACAAATATGTTTGCAATGGCTTATAGCGAAACCTTTATCTGTGTATCTGGATATTAAAAGACTTTGGTCAAATAAGATCAAGCGCTAAAACAGGCGCTGTCGCTGGTACTTTTCATGGGACAATGGCAAACTCATATATATATATATATATATTGGATATACTTTGACCCTCCAAGTACCCATGTTCAAATGGTTGAAAATCCCCAAATCATGGGCATAATGAGTATACTACGCCACTTTCCCAGGTACTTTGAAGGGTCTAGGTAAATGAACATGAGGGTATAACTTGGCTTATCCCCACCCCAGCTGATGCGAGGTAATGTTGGAAGCCATTTTTGCGTTCGAACCTCTGATCTGTGTCACCTTTGGGGTTAAATACCATAATAACAAGGGTGGCAATTTAGCCAGGTATCTGAATGGGGAGTAATTCAAATGATTCTTACTATCCCCATAATAAATGTAATTCTCATCTTTGTCAACGACAGCAATCCAAACATCTCAAGTTGCAGATGATTTGGGTTTGTCTGATCATATTCATATCTACACATACAATGCACCCAAGAATCTCATGTTTGGTCAATGATCATGGTTTCACATTTTCAGGTATCCCGGCATCCGACAAGATGGGGATTCCAATCGCCATCTTTGTTGGCCGACCCAATGGCCATCTCGTCAAAATTGGGTAGTCCCCTCCCGTTCAAAGAAATACCCCTCACATGCGCTCCCAAAATGAATAGATCCAATACTAATGGTAAATAAGTAAGGGTTTCGGTTGGGGGTTAGTTAATCCTATAGGGGTGAGGCTGAATTGATTACCAAAATATGGAATTACTCTACTCAAAAATTATGTTGCTCCCAGCACCCCAGATGGGTTTTGGAGGGAAAAATGGCTAGATAAACACGTCAAATTGCAATTTGTGCCCCCTTGTGGATATAATTTATATAATTACCACGAGTAGGGTAAACCCTGAAAAAAACATGAAATCCCTAGTCCCTATTAAATCCATTTCACCTTTTCCGTTCCCATCATCAAACTCCAAGATGGCCAATCCATCTGCCGGTGACCTGCCAGTGGCGGCAAACGTCCAGCCTGAGGCTATGAAGAGCCAGGGAAATCCCCTCTCTGTCTTGCTTAAATCGCGTTAAGCAAATTCCTAAATTCCCCATTTTTGCACGTGAAATGTCAAATTTTGCTCGTCAATGTCCTGCAGTCGTGTCTGAGTTGAATCCCAGTTTTCTTCATTCAATGCCTGCATTTTTCTATGGGCGGATTTTCCCCATCCCAATCTGTCGCAAAACCACCTTCCCACCCCTGGCATCCCCGCAGCGGCGCGGGAGGGAGAAGAGCCCTGGCACCTGCGATGGAGATCAACTCAAGGGGTTATAATATATCACATGTCTGTCTAGTTGTAGTTATATGGGGTGAACATAAGCCTTGAGATATACTGTAGGGGGCACCCAGCTTGTGAATGAGGGGAAATCGCTGATTTTCAGGTGTTTGAACATTTTAAAAAAATGATGAAAACATATGTGGAGTATTGTGGATTTCACAACAAATGATCTGGATTTCACCAACATTGGGATTCCATCATCGGTGGTTCACTCAAAATCACAGAATTAGTTCTTGCATTTCCTTGTCATACTAAAATGGTACTCCCCCTAACTCAACAGCCCAGGGGTTCTTATTCCGGGGTTGGCGTTACGGAGGGGTCTATCTTCAGCCCTTCCAACTATTCGATCCATTTTGGGGTTGCTACAAATACGTAGAGCAAACATGGATGACATAGATGACATACTGAATCAATGGAATGTGGGTATCACGAACACATGTGACATATAAACATATATATATATAGATAAACCAGCAAATGGGAATACATAGTCAACAAAATATTGGATCCTTTCCGGGAGATACCCAGTCCATCTGTTAGTGCTTCCATTTGCGTGTTCATCTTTGACCCATACCCCCTTTTAGTACGATCCCCCAGCGCCAAGTCCAAAGGGTTACACCAACTATCCGGTGGTTTCTCGGCATTTGTCCCCAATGAAAATCACTATTGTTGGGCTGGCATCATCCATTTTCAAACAACGCCAGCTACCTCCATTGGTTGTAATTGTACAACATTGTACAATATAATTGACATGTATTATGTATAGATATGCAGTATATATGTATAATATACATTACATTCTATTACTCTATTTCACTAAATGAATATTCCATTACATCCCATATGTTCGTTGATTCTATGCCCCCATCATATCCCCATTGCTGCAATCAGCGCGGAATCATCCAGCAACTTTCCCCAACTTCCAGAGGCCTGGTATCGAAGTCCATGGGCGAGTCCTCAAGTCCACGGTCTTGATTTTTTTTCAGTATAAGTGAACCTGGGGGAGGTTCTTGAAACATGGGGGAATATACCCCAAGTTATGGTGTTTTTTGATGGAAAAGGATGATGAATCCAAATTATAAATGGATGTGATTTGGGGTACGAGTACACCCATTTCAGGAAACTTCCATTCCACCAGCGGTGAACCTGGCTTCTTAGGTACCTACCTCGAACTAGTTTTCATGGGGTGAACATCAACATCATAAAACAACCTTTTTTTGGGGGGAACCACCTCGTAGATGTTACCAACCGAAATTACCGAGTTTTCTAAGCAGATTCGACAGTTAATTATCAAACCAGTTCTACATCATGTCGCAACTGGCCAACACATGTTTCTATACGTAACATCTTCAATTCGTTTGAAATATATGGGTTGGTTTGTTATCAGCGTCCTCATTGAACTTGTTTAGTTAGAAAGTGCTTTGCCCAAAAAGATAGGGTAGTCCCCTCCATCTGATGATTACTTCATTTCCTCCATAAACATGATGGTCTTCATTCAATTTTCCACAAATTAGAGACACTTTCCCATTTTAAAGCACATCCAAGTATCATATACTGTATGTCATATTAAGTTGGTTGTATGTCCCATGTATATCTCCGTTCTACTGTATATCCCCATGAGAACAGTGGTTTCAACCCCATAAAATGGCGGTAAATCTTGCATGAAAATTGCAGAACCTTCCTGTTGCCACCTGTCAAAACCCCCAGAAAAATCCCTCACAAGTCCATATGAAAGTCTCTATCAAGTCATCAAGTCACATCATTAGGAAAAACATGTGTCGAAGACTCCAGAAAGCGTTCCTGAAAGGGTGCAAAGTTCCCTGTTGAATGCCTACATCCCCATCATCTCTGCCTGAACTATGATACTTCACTAACCTGAAAATAGCTATTACTATTCACTTGGATGAGAGGGTGCACAGCCCCGGCGGTGGCAAAGGCTGCACACTCACAGCGAATGAGTCTGAAATATCCCTGGGTGAAACTAGTGAGCCCTGCGCACTTCACCAACCCTGAAAATAGCTGCTATTATGCAGCCATTGAGGGATGAACCATCACTCCAGTGATGTCACAACGTGATGTCATTATAAATCAACGACATGCAATTTTAGAAAATCCCATGGTGTTGGTCATTGTAGTTGTATCCCGAGACATTTTCCCATACAGCCCATACATATCAAATAATATTAAATAACCTCCAGTAAACTAACATAGCCACGCAGAAAAAGGTTCATCTTGTTCGATGATTTACCTATTAAAAAAAACTGCTTTTTAATAGTTAATTATATTTAATCATGCTATAGTTTACATATGTTTAGCCTCCGGTAATCAAACATGGCAATTGGAAATCCACTATAAATGGAGATTTTTCTGGGAAAATCAACTATAAATGGTGGATTTTCCATTGCCATGTTTGATTACCAGATGGTACAGGATAGGATAGGAGATTTTCCATTGCCACCGTTGATTACCAGATGGGCCATATCCCAATATTATCCCATTATTATCCCGTGAGTATCCCAATTAAACCATATAAAAGCCTAATAATATTGAACTAATAATGTTGCTATCCATATAAAACCATATAAAACCATTAATAGGATTTAATAGGGAGATATAAATAAAGCCATTCCAATACCTCCCCAGGTCGCAGGAATCGCTTCATCCCTAAGCTCCGCACCGCTGGGCCCGCGCCCACGAGGTCCGGCCGGTCCGCGGTGGCGGCCTCGCTATGGAACAAATGCGCCATGGGTTGACCCAAGCAGTACAGACTAACTAACATAACTATGGAAAATCACCATTTTTCCATGGGAAAATCAACGATTTCCATGGCCATTTTCAATAGCAAACTGTAACAAATTACCAGAGGGTATGGGTGTTTAAGTATTTTACCAACAAAAATATGGGGATTTTCATGGGGCGTTCCGGTATGTTAACTAGCAATATTAGGGTTTAATGAACATATATTGGGTATATCTGGGATGTATAAGAATTTTAGCGTGATTCTGATTTGGGATGTGTCTGAAAATGTGGTCTATCCCATCAAATGGAACAGGGAAAATGATGATAGGCCATGAGATTTGGGGATATCCTATTTTCAGACCAAACCATATGACGTTGTAAGATTATGGTGTTTCTTTTCATCTATGCAACATGCATGATATGCATATCTGTAATTTACCATAAAATCATCCAAAATAAATAGCTGTGAAACTGTGAAACTGTTGCCTGTTTTGCTGGAGGTATAGAACTTTCCATCTACTCCGATCAAGAAAAAAATCAAGAATTGCCATGAATTGCCAACATTTGATCAACAGAAACTCTAAAAAACCTTGGCTCCAAAGAAGCCACACGAAATCCCGATACTGCCAAGTGGATCCACCCTGAAATCTCGGCCCCCCACCTCCAGTGAAGGAGCAGGCGACAAGGCCTGCTGACACAGCACAGCAACCAACATCTTCCAGGCGAAAGACATCTACCCTCTGGAAATTTAGCATAATTATAGTTTTTGAAAATCACCAATTTCAATAGGTGAATCATCTATACTATAAATGGGATATTCATGGATATTCAATAGCTATGTTAGTTTACCGAAGGGTAGAACATGTGCGCAAACCGCGCAAAAAGGTGAGAAGAACTGTCAGGGTCTGTCCTTATAAAGTGGGACCCTGGGAACTCTGTTCTAATTCCAAGAGTTTCATGGTGACATACCCCATTACAATTGCCAGAAATTAGCTGTATTCATCCATCATTTCTAGGTCTCAATATAATATATCCAAATATCTATGGCTGTAGATCTTCCAACTCCCAGGTGTCAAAAAAAGTACGAAACCCATGTCACATCATATCACTCCATATTTCCTCAATGTTTTGCCACCATATTCTCAATCAACAATCCCTCTTGCCAGTATTAGAGATACCCTGTATCATGTATATATGAACATAGTTATGTGGAGTTCTTCTAAAAATGGGGTGAGAAGTGCCGCAAACGGCCAATTTCGAAGGGATTCCAATGGATTTATGACTACCCCTCAGACCCAAGGTGTTGGGACCGGACCTTGCCTGACAGCTACAGGGCGAAGGCTCTTTGGCCTGCGATTTGTGCCATTTTATACGGATATGATGGGGATATGATGGGTCATTAATTAATCTGACACTATGTTGATAATGGGATTTTGACTTATAACTTATAACTTGTAACCAACAACTGATATAATTCTGGGGATATAGCTGACCATGGATTCAAATGTACATGTAACAAATGCATGTTTTTCAAAAATGGGGCTTAACCGTCAAAGCGAAGACTGAACCCATGAGTGATCTACACATGGGTTTGTCTGACGGCATGCGGTATTATACTGTTGCGGCAATAAGGAAAAATCATCAAATGTTGCGGTAGCATATTTTCAGACAATACCTTAAATGTGTCGACGATGGAACTCTGACATTCAAAAACGTTTAAAAATAAGAGCTTGGGATACAAGTTCAATTTCACCATTAAGTGGTACGTTACAGGTAGTGAAAAAACGTATAAATTTGCTATCACCGTTTTCACCTTATCGTCTATTCCTTCCTTGGCTTTCGGCATTCCGCCATAATCAAGCAGACCTGAAGAGGTTTATGCAAACGCGGCCGCCATTAAGAAATCATTTTACTTGCTCAATTTCCATTGAGCATTGTAGTTATTCTCTGTATTGGACATACTTACATTGGCGTCAACAGCGCTTCTTGGAGATGGTCAAATTTGGGTCAGATGCTGTTCGGAAATGGACCCGATAAATAGACATGGACCCGATTCTGAATTATGATGCTGGTCACACAGGAGTAAAATCGTATACTTAGACCCAAGTACCCATTCTCAATGAGTGAAAATCCGAAAATATGAATGCATCACCCCATTTTTCATCTTGCCTCATTTTTCAAGGTACTCAAAAGGTCTTGGTATACGTTTGCTGAAAGCCCCGAACAAATAGTAGCACAATTCCTCCACAAGTCACCACGAAAATAGATCTATAAGCAATACTAAACCACGGTTTCAGAGAGGTCATCATTTCAATTCAATGTTTCAGATTCACTTTTGTAATCCATTCCATATCCCCAGTGGTTGTCCCCAGTGGTTGTAAAATCCCATTGGTTTCATCCCCTGGCCACCACAAGCCACTAGACCTGGCACCCCACGGTGCCTCCTCCTTTGGTTGGACCTCGGTCGATTCACCCAGTGGATCATCGATCAGCTATGGGTAGCCACCCTGGTGAACACCATAAAATAGCATGGTATTGATGAATCTCCCAAATAATATATCCAAAATATTATATGTATATATCCAAAATATTGTATGTATTTCACCAGGGTATATGGATCCAAAATTATTTGGGAGATAAAACCTTCAAATGGATCTTTATCTCCCAAAAATATCATGGTGTTCAAGGTTTTAGCGAAATATCCATGTAGAGATATACTTTGAAGTCATGATGCATCGTGATGTCAGTGTTGCTACTGATCATCATTATGTCAGGGTTGCAAGACTTGGACATGTGAGATACTTTAAGTATCTTGAAGTTGTCATAAACGTGTGTCCCTGCTGTAGGTTTCAGTCGCTTCTCTGTTTTCTCTATCTCGGAAGATTGTACTAATCAATAACAATACATAATACATCGAACAGCACACATGGACATGAATTTCCGAAGCGTCAAAAGTCAGCAAAGCACATTCATCTACATAATTCACCATCGAGCATCATTCATACCATTCACCAAAAATGACATAGACCCAAAAAAATGGCCAATGTTTAGATCTCAAAGTAGTCTTCCAACATCTTCCAACCCTCAACTGATGGCATTTTGTCTAATGTTTGTTTGGAGGATCGTCCCTCTACCCATCACACCGGGCAGTAGGATCCCAAGCGAAATCTCGTGGCGGGGAACCTGCACAGCGACTTGGGAACCATCAGAGATGGAGGACTTTGCCAATGTTTTTGTTGAGATCTCCTGCCATCATCCAGTCCTCAGACTCATCATACGTAGCACTACTCCGCGCCTATCATGTAGGACCAGGATATTACATCGTATCAACACTGTAGGATACTAGAGCAGAATCATTACCCTCTGGTAGTCAAGATTGCATGAATGATTGCAGAGGGTACTTGCAAGTATCAAAACTTTGTCGGAGATGGGTAGACGCCCTCTGGTACTCAAATCGTCCAACTCTTCAAAAATCCAAAAATGATTGATATAGCCCCCTAACTCGTTGATCAACTGAGATATCATCATCAATGTTGATATATCCCACTTGAGCCCCTCCAACTGTCCGTTGCTGCGCCTGATGCAGAGATGTTGGCTCCATTGGAGCGACTGCTGCCCAGAACAGCGCCTGCCACACGTTCATCCCAGCACTGGAAGGTGATGATGGTCATCCCCCATGATTTCTTGGCGGTTAAACCATCGAAAAAAAGGGGGGCTAAGCCTCAAAAAATGGTGGGTTTACCATCAAGAATGGTGGTTGAACCATCAAAAATATGGTGATTTTTACCATCAAAAATATGGTGGTGTCATTTTGGCGTATAACCATTGGAATATGTTGCTACTTAATCAAGGTGCGATTATATCATGATGCCAAAGAGATTTGACATGGTTCAAAGCAAATGATATTAAAGAATGTGTGTTTTCCTTCACCTTTCCCAATGATAGGATGGTGATAGTCAATTCAAAATTATCAAGGTGAATTTGAATGGTTGCATTTTTTTTATCTCGCGATATTTGTTGGGATGTTTTCCGGGAGGAATAACCATACAAGATCATACAAGCAGGGGCTTATAGTGGGTCATATAATCATCTACGCACGTACATATACATACACATCTGATAGTACTTTTAGACTCTGATTATTCATGAACATCTCTATCAAATCTGACAGATACGTACACATAAGATCAGCAATAATTATCCAAACATTTATAATTATTAATTATTAATCATGGATGAGTATTGTTGGATTGGTTTAAGGGGAAATCCACCGGGAAATTATGGTGTTTATATACATGTTTTACCATCAAACATAGGGGTTTCCTATGCTCCTATAAAGTCGTCCTTTCAAATCTATCCAATCAAAGTATCATCGACATTCGCAAAGCGCTTCTGCCTGCACTGTTGGGCGACGCTTCCAGCTTCTGCCTGAAGATGGCTTTGCTGTGAGGAAGTCTGCCACAGATTAAGAGTGGCCTTGACTAGCATATGGAGGTTTCCTAAAATTTGGGTACCCCCAAGTCATCCATTTTCATAGAATTTTCCATGAAATAAACCATCCATCAATAGGGGTACCCCGTTTATGGAAAACAACATGTCTTGAAACACAACATGCAATGATCTCAATGACACCATCAAAAGCAAACCCATCCTTGCAGTGCTTACCATCATTGTGATTTACGCTTGTCCAAATCCCACCTATAAAAAAGAATACAAAGCCAATAATCTGATAATGATCCACATGCATCCTTGATTCATTGAAATATTTTTGCATATTGAGAAATGCGCTAACAGCCATTGTCATATGGCAATCTATCCCATTTCCACACAAAAATTCCCAAAACCGGAGAAATTTGGTTCCACCCGCCGGACGTCCGAGTCGCAGCAGGCACGGTTCGCTACGCGGTACCGCAGCCTGGTCGTGAGATGATTTTTGACTGCACCAAGAATAGAGGTCACCAGAAATGGGGACTTGATCGTAAAGAAAAGCCACCAACAAGGTGATTTTATGATCAGAAATAGGATGTACCCAGCCTTCAGGATTTAAAATCAAGAGATTGCATGCCTGGAGTACCGCAACAAAACATGACTCGGCCAAACCAAGCGGATGACAAGCCATCGCCCATCCTGGGCCGTTCCACCAGCCCCCCATCGGGGCCCATCAGTTCCACCTGCTTGGAAGGTTCCGGTGATTTCGCCAAGCGCGAAGGAATCTGGGTGCCAAGTGGCGGAAGCTGGAGACGTTTTCGATGGATTTCACTGAGGAAAATGCTTCCCATAACTGGGGTGAAGAATGGTGAATCTAGTTTACCCCAATAATTGGATGGGTGATACGTACCATAGACTTAAATCTCTGGTCCCCCAGGTCTTTAATGGCTGGACCCATCCCCAGTGTAGAAACCATGGGACCTCGCTGCTTGGCTCCCAAACGCTCGTGTCCAAGATGGAGTTCGGCAGCGAGGCGGATCGCACCTCGCTGACTGGACCGGGGGGAAACATCAGCGGAGTGCGGGGGGAAGTCGTACAACCAGAAATGATATTTTTACCCTCTGTCACTGGATTGGTTGAAGGGAAAATTTACAGGAAACCATGGATTTTCCCATGAAATATAGGGGTTTCCTGTAAATTTTCCCATTAACCAATCCAGTGACTCTGGTCAACTGTTACATAACGATGGGAAATCACCATCTTTTAATGGGAAAATCCACGATTTCTATATGGCCATGTTCAATAGCTATGTTAAATTACCAGAGGGTAATCAAATATAGTGATACTTCGAAATTCCCAGTTCATTATCACTTTTATATACTATAATAGTGGTATGTAAAAAGAGAATCAACTGGGGACGTCTAAGTATGAGAATACTGCCAGACAGGGGACTATCACCAGCGATCAATGGGCAAATGTGGATGGCTCAAGCAATTGGAGGGATGCTGTGATGGATTTACCTGTGCGTTTGCCCTTTGGAGATGCCATTCTTTTGACATGGTAAGCAATAAATTTAATTCACCTTATTTAGAGGATGTTCTGCAATCCAACATGTTTCTTGTCCTCAAAGTTGCTTCAGTGTCTTACGCTGAAACCCCATGTCAATCTGATCTCTCTCCTCAATGTCTATTTGTTCTCCACATATGTTTGTTTGGAAGTATCTAAGTATCTCAAAATGCTCATGGAACTCAGGAATTGTGCTGGTTGAGTGACAGTTGGGGACGTTCGGAACCCTGATATAGCATGATATAGTGATATGGAGGTTTCCTAAAATAGGGGTACCCCCAAATCATCCATTTTAATATAGGATTTTCCATTATAAACCATCCATTTTTGGGTACCCCCCATTTTAGGAAACCCCCATATAGTAAAATAGCAAACCAGCCAATCCATAACCATCCTGGATTGGTTCTCTGCGGAAATTCCCATCCGGATCCTGGTGTCCCTGAGCGGCGGTTTCTTACAACACTGGGTCTGGCAAAAAATCGGACACGCATCTTTATGATTTAACTCTGTTGATTATATAGTCCCCTAAAATATCCCAAATTTATTGTGGTGGTATATTAATATACAGCTAAAGAATAACTGATCTTATGCTATAAATATTTACCAAATCGGGTTAATATGTATTCGGAATATATTCGTAATCAAATATTGGGCAAACCTTGAATTAACGCCAATGTAAAGGTTATCCCCACGTTTTCAATACTAGAGTAATCAAATCTAAAATAATCTAAACATCTCTAAACTACCAAATTCAGGGGGTTCCCTCAAATTTACCCACACCTTCTCCCCCCCCATCCCTTGCCCCCTTCGCCGAGCCGCCATTCGGAACTCGGCCACGCGTCGCGCTTCAAGCGCTTGACGGTTCAGGCGGATGGTCTCGGTCCATCGGCTCGACGGATGCATCCCCAATTTCACAGAAATGGGTCGGATTTCCACCATCCCCACATGGTATAGTATTGGGTTTGCCACATTAGTATATCCCCACTGAAGCATTGCAGTGTTGCTCGATTTTTTGATGATTTAAGTTGCTTTGATCCTCGAGTTTCTGTGTTGTATCTTTGACAAACTCCCTAAGTTTCTAAGCCATATCTCTTTGGTCAAAATCCCTAAGGTTCAAAATCGGTCTACCTTTGGTAAAAAATCCCTAAGTTTCAAAATCTCTCTATCCTTGGTAAAATACCTAAGTTTCAAAATCTCTCTATCCTTGGTAAAATCCCTAAGTTTCAAAATCTCTCTATCCTTGGTAAAATCCCAGCCTAAGTTTCAAAATCTCTCTAACCTTGGTAAAATCCCCAACTGTCAAAATCTCTCTATCCTTGGTAAAATCCCCAACTGTCAAAATCTCTCTATCCTTGGTAAAATCCCTAAGTTTCAAAATCTCTCTATCCTTGGTAAAATCCCCAACTTTCAAAATCTCTCTATCCTTTGGTTAAATCCCTAACTTTCAAAAACAGTCTATGTTTGGTAAAATCCAAGTTTCTGAACTTCATCAACCAAACATAAAAATATCCCCACCATTCCCCACCACATCATGGTGAACAAAAAGGTCTGGAAAGGTCGGGTGTCCGTACCAAGAGGTGTTCCTGCTGCATCTCCAGCAGCAACTCAGCCTGGCGAAGGGAATTCATGGGATTTTCATGGGATTTTCAAGGATTGAAGAAAAAAGATTGAAGAATTCCCCACTTATTCGTGCCTGTTTAATGTTTTTTTTTCACCCAGTCAAGGTTTTTTGTATTGACTGCAACGTCATGTGGGACCCCTCATTTGCTGTCGACATGGCGTCATCTGTGGTTCTCTTCCTCATTCTAGGTCGGAATGCAGCTGAATCAGTTTATCACACCATACCATAAATCCATGCGTTAGCCTCGTTCGTTCTGCATAGTTCTGTTTACCATTCTACCTCTCCTAAATCTTTAAATCAATTCAAATCACGTGTCTCTGGATGAAAGCCTCATATTTCATGGGAAAATCCATGGTTTCCTGTAGATTTCCACTTAATCCAATCCAGTGATTAACCTTGGTGGAATCCCCACCTCTCGATGATAGGCTGAAACCTGGCACTCACTGTTGGTCGCCGTGTGTCATCGGCGGTTCACTGGAAATTGATAGGGAAAAACCTGGGAACTCATCATCCAACTACCCTCTGGTAAACTCACATAGCCATTGAAAATGGTGATTTAGTTCGTGGATTTTCCCATTAATAGCATGGTGATGTTCCAGTTCGCTAGGTAACAGTTTACCAGAGGGTGCCATCCAAGATCTGGTTGTGTACTTCTTCGGCATTTTTGTTGGGGGCGCAACCAACCCATCCATGGGGGATCCCGGATTCGGATCAAATTTTGGGTATAGAAAACCATGCGATCTTTAAGGGTACTGGATGTTTGATCCATAGCCATGCTCCCATTTGGGGCATTCAAAACATATCATGTAGTCAGTCAACATCGCGATCCCATCTGTTGGTTGAAAACTGACAAAAAATGCATGAAAGTAGCAGAAATTGTCATTAATTTTACCCCCATTTCCATGGTGTGAAATCTCCTTAGCATGTACATAGTATATAATTATGGTAAGGCAAAAAAATGAAACCATCAGCTACCCTCCAGTAAACTAACAGTTTGCTATTGAAAATGGCCATTGAAATAGTGGATTTTCCCATGAATAGCATGGTGATTTTCCATAGCGAACTGGTAGTTTACCAGAGGGTATCAGCAACGATCAGCATCTCTTCCCCGCATCTTTTCGCTTCATTTCGCTGCCCTCGACTGCACCAGACTGCAGCCCGGGCCAGGGATGACATGTCAAGCTCCGGATGGGATGCATTTGGGGGTGCCCCCCCACGTTTGGGGTGACATACCCAACAAAAAACGAAGCATCCCAAATGTTGAAGTGTATCTCCAATCTCCACTTGTATTATCTAGTTTATAGATAAATGCTCAACAAGACATATATGTTCTGATCAACATAGTTTGTTAGTCATAACATATCATTTCATATCGTATCCCCGATTTTGTTGAGTGAAATATCCACCCCGGATTAAATAAAGCTTGGCTGATTCAGCATCCTGGGCAGTGGGTTAGCCCAAGAAAATGTCATCTGCTACTACAGTGGTACCCCCACAAAAATCCACAGCCCATAGGGGTGAACATGATTCTTCGAGATACCATAAAATCCCACAATAAATCCCCTGGGCTGTTTAGGCCATCCCAAGAGATCTTCCCATTTGTTCCTGGGTCACATGGTATGTCCTCGTCGTCGCTGGTTCCAACCCTAGGATTTGTTAGTTTTGCACCACCAGAATACCATTCATCAATTACCCATTCTTCATCCAGTATAGTAATATGGTTGGTTTTTTGACACATGCACCCATGATTTACCATTGTTCACCACAGACATTTTTTGTATAACTTCCATTGTTCTTCTTATAAAAAACATTGTTATTCATCAATTAACCATTATTCATCAACTATCCACTATTGATGTAATATTAAAGTACTACAGTATTATTCATTCTTATTAACCAAAATTAACCATCTGTTGACATGTTCCATTCTTCCAAACCATTCTTAACCAGGATTTGTTGTGTTTCTTTTCCGCATGGAGACACACATTTTGCACATCCCGAATAGCAGTTCTTCCGTTCACAGCAGCGCCAAACCAGCGAGAAGTCTTTGTAAACCTTGGCAGTGACAATGGCCCCCTAGAAATAGTTCAATGGATGGGGCAAAATTGGGATTTCACCATCAGAAATAGAGGGGTTGACCATTAGAAATGGAGACTTGTCCGATGAATACTGGATTTAGTGGATCAATGGAGTTATTTTTGTTTGGAAAATCTACAGGCAATTGGATTTTCCCATGAAATATGGGGTGTTGTGCAAATGTTTCAGTCTGGGAATAGCTACAAGTTACAAGAACTTGGGATAGACATGGATATATGATGAAACCAGTAAAACTCCTAAAGACGAAACATGACATCCAAGTTGAAACTTTGATAAACTTTGTACCTAGTTCTATGAGTAAACCATAAAAATTGGATACAACCAACGCAAAGGAAGACAATGCCAGCAAAGAAACAAATTGTTGAAACAAAAAACACACCCTGTATTACAAAAAAGTCACTCAAAGTGGAACTCCATCAAGACTACCAAGCCAACATAATGTGATCTGAGATGGCTCTATGACTGACAGGGCTTGAAGACCAAAAATCGTTGGGATTGGGAAACCAATCATTTATTCCTCAACCATATTTGGGATTGAAATCCCCAATGACTAAGTAATATATTTCAGAAGGATTGAAACCACCAAACTTCCATAACCTTCCCCATGAAATCTTGCATTGACATGGCTGAGTCTGAATATAGCACTTGCTACTGTTTAAATAATTGTGTATATTTAAGGTCAAATGGGCCGCAAGAAAACATTATTCGAACCTGCGGGACTGCAGTATACATGTAACATATAATTTATGTATATTATATTATTATATATATTCATATATTATATATACATCTGTAATATTCCATCAGCTATAGACACCAATTCCATCAGGTGATCGCTATGTATCCCCAGATATCCCCAATATATCCCAATTATACCACCCTTTTTCATCCATAAATGACATAAGATACTCTCAAGTATGGGGTCATCAACACCCATCTTAATCCTTTAGCACTAAATCACTAAAGCGGACGGGTTGAACCACCCATCTCCTAATATTAAACACCCCAAGAACCATGGCTAAGAAGGGGAAATCATATCTGTGTATACAGTATATAGATAAATATATATATATATTCTATAAACTACAATTAATTGCCATTAATTAGCCATCAAAACCCCCAATCAAACAAATGGTTCATATGCCCAACAAAATCTCTTACAATGGCACGTTCAATGCCATAGGAGCAACATGCAAACGTGTCCTCGCTTCAGTCCACAACCTCATAATCTGTCGGATCCTCCTCCTCCTCCTTCCGAATCGAAGCCAAGAATGCAGTGGCCAAATGGATAGAACATGATGCGAAAATGTGTACCCAAACAACTTGGGGTAAAAATGGGGAGACCCCAAAATCATCCCAGATATGAGTCATGTGTTTATCATGTTTTCATCGGGTAACCAATGATTTCGGGGTCCATCATTCTAGGAAACATCCATATTTAACAAATTTATGAAGAATTCCACAGAAATACTATGTACTAATGAAATCAAAAAACAACTACTCCGCCTTCTTTCCTGATTTGCACGCACAAATATTGTCTGCGATTCCAGGTGTAAGGTCCCAATAAAAGGCTACTTGGATGTGGAGGACCCAGGAGTCGCAAGTGGGTAATAAGGATATGCCAGTTATGTGGGAACCGTTGGGAACCCAGGTAGATACATGGCTTATCAACCCCGTACGAATTTTCATGCACCCCAATAGCCCCCAAATAGTCTACTAAATGATCCCAGAACTTCCAAATCCACAGCAGGCTCCTCGTCAGCACCTGCAACAGATCTGGAATTTGAGACGTTGGGTGGGATCCAACCCTTGACATCATCCCAGAGATCCAACTGGTCAACAATCTTCGGAGTGTCCATGGACAAGGCCAAAATGTCGTGCACCAGGGCCATGGGAAAAGCACTGGGATGGCACTTGGCAATCAAGACCTGGTAGACTGCGATCCCATTCTCTTCGCCTTGCTTTTGATATGATTTGGTGAGAAAAACCAGCGCGGCAGCAGAAGCTGCAGCCTTGCACTCAATGGCTGTTGCCCGCCTGAGGGGACCGCAATCGTCAGTGTGAAACTCTAGGCTTTCGTGACACGCCTGCCTACACCAATACAAAGAGCACAAGGAGCGCTTGACACCGGCAGAAGCAAGAACCTTGGCACAGTCTGACTGTCCACAAAGAATCGCCACATCCAGAAGGCTTGCAGAAAACACGGGTTCGTCGTCATCCTGTGGTTTAATTTGAGTCCAAATAGACTTCAAATCCCAGCCTGCCCACAAAGCATTTTGGACTCTGTGCTTTGAAACGCTGTTGTAAATATTGTCGTCCTCATCGTCATCGTCCTCGTCTTCGTCATTCTCATCGTCTTCGTCATACTCAGTGTCTTCGTCATACTCATACTCTTCGTAGTCTTCCTCGTACTCATCATCCTCTTCATGCTCATAATCCTCTTCATCCTCATCATCCTCATCATGTTCATTGTCTTCATCCTCCTCATCATCCTCACTTGGGCCGTCCGAAAAAAACAATTCTGCCATGTTCCTGATGTCGTAGGTTGGCCATTGATCCTCATCTGGTGGCAAGAATTCTTCCATCCTTTGCCACAGCTCCAGGTCAAAGTCCAAAGGCGCAGCTCGGAGAAACGGCACCTCCGTCGTATCGTCCCAATGGACGTGGAGGTCATGAAAGTCAGCACCTGCCCAGAGCGCAGCGGAAATCGTGTAGAGTTTCCAGCGGCAACATGGGTCTCGTGTCCCATCCAGCAGCTCGTGTCCCCTCCACCTCCGCAACGGCCGAGCGGAGTAAAGCTTGGCCAAGTTGGCCGCAGCCTCGTCTTTACCGCACAAAATAGCAATGTCCAGCAGCCGCGCGGCCGTCTTGTCAGAAAGGGCGAAAGGGAGCTGATGGTCCCAACTTAAATAATACAACGCGACACCCACAAGACGATTTTCGCACGCCTCCCATGCAGCATCTGCCGCATCCTCCAAATGCACATCCCAGTCTTTCATCCAAATGCCGTTTTCGACCGGGAACCCCCAGCAACAACCGCTGCAAGTATCCCATCTCATACAGTGACAGCCATACCAAAAAATGGCTTGTCTGTCCCAGCCATCTGGCAAGTCAGAAAGATGGTAACTCTGCAGAATGCAACCCTCCACACCACCCCTTGCCAATGCCAGGGCTGTGTCTGTATGATCAAACCAAAGGCAAAGGTCAAAGAGGTGCACGGGGCCCCACTGAGATGGCACCAACTCACTTAAGGCCTCCTGGCGTGGAAATGTTGGCTTTCAAGTGACAGGACTGCATCACCAACAGTAAGCATATATGCATTGGTCAACCATGTCTTTATTTAAATTTGATTTCCTAGGGAATCTTTGGATGTGAAAGGAACATGTCAATGGAATCTGGAAATATGTGGAAATTGTGGAAACCATGATCCAATTGCTCCTTTTGACCTTCGAACAAGGCCGTCAGCACATCGAAATACAACACACCAAGCACTGTCGGATTGTCATCTTCCTGGTAGGAATCCTGCCAAACGCGACATGGAGGATTGATGGACACGATATTTCGAAATTCATTGACAAAACATGATGAAGCCAGCCTTTGTTGGTGAATGATCTGAGATGACAGGCTGGTATTTCCCCATCCCACAATCACAATATGTATCATATAATGACCACAATAAATATGAAGCTATAAGGATAAAGAGCAGGTCAGCCCAAAAAGTTGAATTCTGGTTTTGGCCAAAAATAGGGTACCCTGAAACCCACGTTTGATCATCCCTTTCCCCATTTTCTGCAGTTTGATTGGTATCAGCCGTGGTCAAACAACCCATCCTGCCATGAAATCAGAGGAAACATCAGGGGCCTAAATCGGAGGTGAGGTAGACCCAATGAGAAACCATCCCCCTTCCTCAGCGGGATGATCTCTAATAGAAACAAGCCTCTTATGGCTGTCTACTGAAATGATTTTGGGCTGTGCCACACCAACATATAAGGTCTATCTGGCTCTGCAGATGCTGCTTGTGAGATGCATTTAGTCTTAGGTTCTCGGATGCCTCTGTCTCAAAATGGGTGATCGTTCATCATGTTCGGGCAATTTAAAAGTCGGACATATCCAAAAAATAAACCACATATAGTCCCAAAATGTCCCAAAATGTCCCAAAAAACTTGAAACATCATCCCCAAAACCTTGGACAATCCTCCCCAACAACCTTGGAAAATCATCCCCAATGTTCTACCTCATGGTATCTGCAGATATCTGCAGTATCCCCCAACCTGCTTCAACCGTTCGTCCCAGTGGGTTGCAGGGTCCTCGTAAATGACCAAACTTGTTACGTCGAAGTCCCCCATCTCGGGACCTTCGACTCTTTTGGGCCAAGATGTAGCGTCGTTGAAAGCGGTGAAAGTGGTGGTTGCCTGGGTTTTTTCAAGGATGTTTCATGGCTAAGAATATTGAGTAGTCAATGAGGAACATTATCTCGGATAGGACCACCTATGAAAGATCACCATCCGATTTTGCATGGAATTGTGGCATTTTGGTTGAAACCAGCAAAAAACAGCAGTAGACCCTTGCACTTCCATCAACTCATCGAAACTTATGTTGAAACCACCAGAAAACAGCAGTAAACGCTGATGATGCCAGGTCTACTCAGTGGTGCAACGACCTTTTCTTCGGACTCCGCTAGGTCTATCGCAGTCGCTTGAGACTCCGAGCTCACGGCCCGAATGCCTCAAAGCCAGCCTTGATGAAGCCGCTGAAGTCGAAGCTAGGATGTCATCTAAGATATCTAAGGTGCTGGGCCACTGGTGTTTGATGGGCATAGCAAGGCTAGCATGGAACACAGGTTCATCATAAAGATCGGTGTAAGTCATGGTGTAGCATATCTAGCAAAACAATTTCATGATGCCAAACATGAGGGGTCAGCGGTTTGATGAGCCCGGGTTGAACCTTCCCATTTCGCATGATGGTGAACCACGGGGCTTGCTTCAGTCCGCATAGTTCGCAGATGAGGTAGATGACGTGGAACTCTACCAAAGTCCCAAAGAAGGATAATGTGGGTAAAACAATAATAAACCACCTATTTATGGTGATTTAGGGGATGGTTATTATTATTGTTTTACCAACATTACTTCTTAGATCTTCCGAATCATTGCACGCCACATCATGTCCACCAGTGACACTGTGCTGATTGCGCTCAGCCAAGGGGATTCGGCCACCACGTTGCTTGGACTCCCAGCTCACGGCCCGAATGCCCAACAAGCAGTTCCGTCCACCCCCAGCCGTCAGCGGCACATTCGAGGCAGCAATTAAGTTTGGGGACAAGGTGAGATGTAGCTGGCGATTATCACAACAGAAATGGATAGAAATGGTATGTAAAAATAGAAATGGTATGTAAAAATCAATCAAAATCCTCCCCACGAGCATGAAAACAGGTTGGACAACACATCCACAGCTGAGAAAGCCCCAACTTCACATCTGCTGCCGGAGAGGTTTCACTAGATCATCCAGCCACTCTGCATCAAGCTGGTGAACCGGTGGCAACCACAGAAAAAAACAGAAATGGCGGAAGGATAATACCGACATGTCTAGACATTGCGCAATCATCAAATGATTCGGATCAGCAACTGAGGCAACTTAGGGTCTGATCATTGGATGCACCCACAGGCCAATGAAACCTCGCATCTGTACAACTAAAAATATCATGAGATGGCCCACTGAGCCATCTCGTTGTCAGGAGGCGATGGGAAAAAATGATCAGAGGGAGTGCCCGAAATGCTGAGTTCGAGGACCAGCAACTCTTCCGCGTTCAGCTCCTGAGGTCAGGAGCTATACATGTTCACCGGAAACAAACAAATTCATCTGCAGTATCTACACCTGTGGCGACATGATCTATTGCGGCCATGACATGGGGCCCTAAAAAAAGGATGAGATTGATTATTTGTATAGAGTGTTCACAAGTCGTAAGAAGAAGGAAGTGCTAAAATGCACTGCCGTTTTCCACAGGTCAGTCCGAAAATAACTCAGAATGGTTTACAGCTAAAGAGATCTGAATACATAGGTTAAAGGATGTTAAAGGACAAGCACGGATGTAGGATGTTTGAACCATCGCGGCTGCAATCACTGGCATGGCACAGCAGGGGCTTAGACCTAGCCAAAGAGTACAAGACTACAAATGACATCAGACAAGTATATAAACAGCCAATTACAAGTCACTCAAGGTAAAAGGAAGAATTACTTCAAACATTTTGTTGGTGGTTCAAATCTGCTTCGAAACAAAGACTCGCGAAGCTGGATACTTATCTTCCAGCTCGTCCACATCAGTGACAGCTGAGACAAATTGTCGGAAATCCTCTGTTTGTATGCACAGATTGGTTTGCCCTTGGCTGATCCAGAAATTTAGGAATCGCTGTACATCATTCTTTGTTGGTCAATCAAGCCTCATGGACTGAAAGGAATCTTGTCTCCCACTCAACAGGCCCGACCGAAATCCCCAACACCCATCTCAAATGTAAGACGGGCAAACTCTGGAAAGAGAAAAATCCCAGCTCCTTGCCCTTGCAAAGGACTAAATTGCTCCACTCTGCTTGAACCATCAATCTCCGTACCAGCCCTATCTCCACAGGTCGCTGGCACAATGCAGCTGAGCATCATCCATGTCTGCCACATCTTCCAGATCCGCTGGGTCATCGCCAGGTGACGCTCTCTCTCGGCATGGACCACCTTGTCCAAGCTTCGGCCGATATCTCGAACAAATCGAGCCTCAAGGCAACTGAAGGCAACTGGAAAAATGGGCGGCCGACCAAACATGTATCTGGTCAGGAAAAAATCCACGGCAAAGGACATCAACAGCCAGTCCTGGGCTTTACATTGATACAAGCCATTGTCAATATATGTTTTGGCAACAGAATTTTCTTGGAAAAATAGTCAGTAATTATGTAAACGACAAAGAATTCTGTACTGTAGTTCGGATCAAGCCACTTGGCGCTGCATCAACAGTTCAGACTTCTACTGGGCGCTTGCCCGTCTGCAGGAGATTGGCAACCGGTGCTTCCTACGCTCGGCCGAGGAACGCAAAGCCTCGGTGATGAGATCCTGATCGGTCTGTAGGGCCAAGATATGGTCCTCGCGGCTGAGTTCATAGCCTGAGAATGTGGCCGAAGTGGGTTGGCCCGGGGGGGATGGGGTCCAGGCCAACAAAACCATATCAAAAACATCCCCCATGCTTAGTCCATAGCCACCTTTACCCCGGCATTTTATAAAGAGATGAGCGTTTATACAATCCATGTTAGGGTCACTACTCCTTATAAAATCATTTACCAGCTAGTTGGATATTTATAAAATCATTTTCCAGGTGCTGGCATTTATAAAATCAAAAACCAGTCTGTTTATAAAATCCGCCCAAAAAAGCCAGACCAGGTCACAGGGCAGTTGGGTCAACATGTTGGTAGAAGAAGATTTTTGTATAAAATCCACTTTCCACATCTTAGAAAGCTACATATGAATCACNCCAGACCAGGTCACAGGGCAGTTGGGTCAACATGTTGGTAGAAGAAGATTTTTGTATAAAATCCACTTTCCACATCTTAGAAAGCTACATATGAATCACTTCCAATGGTTTATAAAATGCTCTTTCCACCCATGTCAGAAACCTTATCAGGCCGGAACCAGGCGTTTATAAAATGCTCTTTCCAGCTGCAACATGTCCCATCAAAATTGAGACCATTGCCTGAACGTTCGGACCACCCAACTTTTTATAAAATGCACTGTCTGCCTGCATTAATATGAAGCCGCTACTTGACCTATATTTTCATTATGAAATACACCCTGGCAACAGCATTTTATAGTGACAAAGGCGGGGCATTTCATAAGGAACCAAGCATGGGGGATTCAAAAACATTTCAGAACAATCAACCACACACTGTGGAGGTTGGTTTCAATCGAACCATCTCAAGGAACCCAACATCACTCGATTGTAAACATCCGAACTCACAATTACATCCAAAACCAAAACCAAAAAAGGAAGTATCGACAACAGTACCTCCGAGGAGCCACGTTCGATCAAGGATACTTGCCATTCGACCATGTCAACTTCAGTGGTTGGGCGGAAAAGGGCCTTGACAGGATTCCTGAGTCACAGTTGGCCCCGGGATGACCCAAACAATACAAGTACTTGGGGAAGTGTTGGTTGATGTTGGTTGGTTGAGAGATAAAATTCAAACAGATTTCATCAGATTCCCATGGTTTGATCTTAGGATGCCTGGAAGGCCCATCTGCTTGCACCTGTCTTGAGATATCATTGGATCTACAGCACTGAAGCCCTGCTTACAAACAGTCATCATCCAGGAAAAAGAACAACCCAAGATGTTTTGCATCACCTTGACCTATATCAGCTTCAGCGTCAATTCTGCACTCTTGGAAACCCAAATGAACAAACCGAGACTGGAGAAACACAATCTTTCCCATGCTGGAAAGGAAGGGGCCACCCACTTTAGTATCTTAAGTCAATGAGCAGCAACTCCCCCGTTCTTGCCTATTTGTTTCACTTTCTCCCCACGGATGCAGCCTGTGCAGGGCCCGTTACCTTTACCATCCTTTCCCCATTGGTTTTCCTACCAGGACAAGGCCCAGCTTCCACTCCGGGTCCACCTCGCAACCGGCCTCCAGCACGCGCCGGTGCAGCTCCGCCAAGGGCCCCGTGGCGTCCAACAGCAGCTGAGTGACGTGGGGGGAAGTCGCGAGATTCTTCAATCGAAACCTTGGTGGCAACGGCGAGCTGTTCATGTGTAACACTGGTTGTAAACCCAAGGAGTGTCCGCACATTTTCACCTGCAAGTGAAGGGAACCTGTTTTTTTTCGACCGGAAGTTTTAAGAATAAGAAGGGACCTTGCTAGTACTGAGAGGTGAAATCAGGCACTAAATCGGCAGAGTGCGCTTCAAGACCTCATGTCGAAGAGGCTCTACTATGCGTTGCTACTGACTATTGAATCATAGAAAGGGCACGCACTGCCTCTGCAAATTCCAATCACTCACCTTATTCTAAAATTATCAGAGATTCCGCAAAACAGACCAGCAAGCATGAAGCTCATCTTTCCTTTATTTATAAGTAATGCTGTGGTTGGATCATCATGATGATGATGATGATGATGAGGAGGAGGAGGAGGAGGACGATGACGATGGTGATGGCGATAGACCGTCGCAGAAAACCTATACGTACAGAAGGCCGCATGTACAAATATGCTGTCAAACAAAACAAACAAATCGCTGACTCAATTTCGGCTGCCCATCACATGTAACCTCTGTAGGCTATTAGGCTTTTGGATCCAGAAGGAGTATCTTTTCCATTTATGTTTTCAGGATGCTTGACTTATGACATGAACAGTACAGACCACAAAAACGCCAAGAAAAATGAGTTCCAAGGAACAAGCACGTCCCATCTGAACTCAGTGCCGGCGGGTTCTGATCCCACCTCAGCACGGTTGTCACATCCTCCATGAACTTCGCATCGGCTTCAGAGGGCTCGGCAGGTTCAGGTGGTAGGTCAGCCAATGGTGTGCCTCGGAATGTCTGAGAACATGTCAGCCCAAACCAAGGTGTAGAAACATATGAACCCACAAACTGTCAAGACTTCTTCTTTGAAGAAAATCAAATTTGGAGACACTGAGATTGAAGGCCATTTCCTTACAGCACTTAAAAGAATACAAGAGCTTTGCTGTTGTCAAAAAGCAAGTCTACTTGGCTCTGCGTCCACATCTGCGCAAGGCTGCTCATCAGTTTCCAATGTCATCGACGAAACCTTGCCATCTCCATCTGCCAGCGCCTCCCAGCAGGGCATCCAGCCCTTCACATCATCCCAGAGATCCAACTGGTCCAAGATCTTGGGAGCTTCGGTGGAAAAGCCCAAGATGTGGCGCACCAAGGCCATTGGAACGCCTCTGGGGCGGAACTTTTTCGTCAGCGTCTGGCGGAGGGCGATCCCCTTCTCAACACCTTCTCGTTTGAATGACATTTTTAAGGAAGCAGTGGCTGCGGCAGATGCTGCAGACTGGCATTCAAGGGCTGAACCGGTAGGAAAAGGATAATGATAAGATACTCCACCAAGTGCCCATCTGTGCACATCCAAACACTCCATCAGCTGGACGCCGGCCGACCCGAGAGCCTCGGCACAGTCTCGCTGTCCGAACAGAATCGCCAAGTCCAGGAGGCTCGCAAAATGCACTGCTGCTCCCCAGAAAAAACTACTCACGACGTGCTTCAGATCCCAGCCTGCCCTCGAAGCATTTTGGATTCTCTGCATGGAAATGCGAGGGCGCATCAAGCCAAACTCACCTATCTCCTGGTTCAGAAAGATCCAACCCACTGTCGCGTCGCAGCTTGGCCACTGATTTTTCTCGGTGATGAGGAACTGCCCCAGCTGCTGCCACTGCTCCGGCCCAAAGGCCAAGGCCACAAATCGGAGAAATGGAACGTCAACACCAGGAGGCACCTGGACATGGAGGCCCTGAAAGTCTGCACCTGCGAAAAGTGCAGCAGAAATGATAATGGTGGACAGCTTGCTGTCGCGTAACTCGTGCCCCCTCCAGCGGCGGAGCGGCCGAGCTTGGCAGATCTTGGCCAGGCTGACGGCTGCCTCGACGTTGCCGCACAGGATGGCGATGTCCAGCAGCCGGACGGCTGCCGCCTCGGACATGGCGAAGGGGAGCGTCTCGTGGCGGCTGAAGATCTTAAGGAGGCTCTTGACCAGTGGCATCTCCGCCGCCCTCCTTGCAGCATCTGCTGTGGCGTCCAGAGGTGAGTCGCGATCCTTCATCCAAACGCCGTTCTGCAAAGGGAATCCCCAGCAGCACAGGCTGCAGGTCTTCGTGCATGTGCAGAAGCATGGCGGCACAATAGGCGCTGCATTTCTGGCATCTGGCAGCCCTTCCAGGTGGTAATTCTGCAGAATGCAACCCTTCACGCCACCAAGCGCCAAGGCCCAAGCTGTCTCAACTTGGCCAAAGAGCAGGCAGAGGTCAAAGAGATGCACCTCACCCCATGGAGATGGCACCAATTCGCCCAGACGCTCCTGGCGTTTGTGCCGTTTAGACAGAGAGATGGTGGCACAGTGGCACGATTTGACTGGCACCTTGCAGAATCTGAACATCAATGTCCATAACATCACACCGACACCAATTGATGTGTGAGCATGTGTGAGCTACTTTAACCTTCATTTTCCAATTGTCCAACTTATATAAAAATATCCTACGCTGTCTGTTTCAATGCAGCACACATATGAGTGGGCGCAGCAATCCAGAGCCAATCCTCCCTAGGACCAACAAATGGCCAAAAGCTCGGTATCCCTGAGTCAGGTCGGAACCACTTCCTGTCCGTCCACGAAGGGAAAGCGTCATTTTAACCCATGCCAAATTCGAACAAGATTTGACACCCCTTTCTGTTCCCCAGAAAAAAATACAATTCCAAATTTCACACTGCTTCAGACATGTATGATGTGGAAGGAAGCTGCCATGATTAATTTTCGGAACTAAATGACTCATCAATGTGGATGTTTCGAACTTCTTGGAATGATTCACCTTTCAAGCCAAGCAAATAATCCTAACTTCAAGTCTGGCACCAGGCAACGTCTAGTTCCAGTGGTATCAGCGAAATATCATCACCCAAGCTGAAAAAGATATTAAAACATACCCTAGTTGTGTCATCTCAGCCTTGCCGTCAATGGCTCCTTATGACCTTCGAACAAAGCCTTCAGCACTCGGAACCATTCCACTCCGAGCACGGTGGGGCCGCCATCCTCTAGGCTCAGGTGAAAGCCAAAGTCATGATGCAGGATTGATGGATTTTAGAACGTACAAGTCATTGGCAAAAGTCCCTCTTGGTCCGCGAACAGTCTGAAGTACTGTGATTGGATCAACATGTTTCCTTAAATCAAAATCTAAATTGCCGTGCCGGTGCATTGATATTTCCTTTTCCCGCCCTGACAAGAGACAAGGCTGAAGTTATCAGGAAATACAACTTTAACCAGCGACACAAACTGACTCTGAACGATGTGGGCAAAGGATCAATATATTGAAATCACTACGGCATGAAACCTTTATTTAGTATGATTTGGTCATATTTGGTCAATCTGTAGAAGTCCACAGTCTCAAATCTGACTTGGACTTTTCTTTTGCTTTGGCCATTTTGTGCCCGGTATTGTGACAACTTCAACACAGCTTTGACACGAATTCTCTGACTGTCTCTTAACTCTTGGGAACTGTATCAAAACTTCCCCAACCCCAGGTCCTCCTTATAGATCACCAAGTCTTTCACATCGAAGTCCTCCATTGCCGCCATCCCTCTGCAACGCTTCGGCTCGTCAGCAGTGACAAGGGACCTAAAACTCCTCTGGGCCAACGGCAAATCAACAGGAATCAACTTGATTTAGAGGTCGACGGGCCGATAATTCCGCCGTTCTGTGACAATTTTCTGCTGGAAAGGCTCTGACCACGCATCTATAACTCTGCGGCGTTTCCTCAAGTGTTACCATACTTTCTTTACCCGCAACCCTTTCACTTCACATCTCTGCGACCGTTCCCTTTTTTCGGACTCCGCCGGACCCTTCGCAGCCAGTCGTTTGAGACTCCGGGCTCTAGGGCCAGAATGTCTCAAAGCCTTCCGGCCTTGATGAGACAGAGGAAGTCCAAGCTGGGAATGTCGTCGAAGGCACGGTGAGTCACTGGAGATTGTGATGATTTCGGCAAGAGAGAGTGATGGAGATTGACTTGGGACAGCAAAAAAGAGTTGGTCGCAAAGGAAATCTTATAGGAACCCACATCTTTGATGGTGAAACACGTGGTTTGTTGTGAATGTTCCATGTGTTCAATCCATTGAAACGACATAGCTACTTGCCAAACCAAAGTGTCTCTTGGTGAGCTTGCCTGATGGCCTGCCAAAACAACAATGCGCAGCATGACACTGATTTGCTGATTTTGAAACATCGAAGGCTCGTCTTTCAGGGGTACATCATCGTACCAAAATGCATCTTTAAGCTTTCTGTTGCTCTTTCAACCTGGGACTCTGCAAACAAAAAACAGATCATCAAGTTCTTGCATGCAAAATCATGCCACACTTCCCCAGTGACACAACTGCGCGATTTCTGCTCCAGCAGTCAGGGGGTTCAGACACCACTCTGCACGGACTCCAGGCTCTAGGGCCTGAATGCCCAGCAAGCAGCTGCATCCACCCCCGATTGCATGCAGCAGCAGATTCGAAGTGAAGGCTGACAGAGTTTCTGCAACAGAAATGCCATAAAGACCTTTTGGAAATCAACACATCCAGTGCCGTATATATAAGGACTTGCATCTGATCTGCCGCCACGGGCAGAGGCTTACGAGATCCTAAAACTATACACGCAACAAGAGGGTGCACCTGCAGCACCTGCACAACATCTATAACAATAGTGATACGGGCCTGGTGTTGACATGATTTGGTTCAAAAGTAAGGCTATGTTTTTCAAAATGACATGGTGTGTAGTTGGTGATACTACAACCATCTCTAGCATCTTTGGAAATCCCTCGACCTCAGACGCACCCTCCCTGCAAGATCTCACGGAACAATGGTCGTCCGTCGGATTCCCTGCCAAGGTTCCAAAGCCATTCACTCAAGCTAGACCACCACACTAGTTCCCATGATTGGATGCATCACAGTTTTCCAAAAAATTTGGGAACTATAATTCCAAACACATGTTGCGAAGACTTCGTGGATATCATCGGCCAATGAAACCTCACATCTCTGTACAAAAACCGTCCTACCGCGCCATGGGAGGCGATGGGAAGAAATGGTCAGATGGAGTGCGCGAGATGCCCAGCTCCATGACCAGCAACTCCTCATCTTCGACATGTTGACATGATCCATGCGTCCCCTCAGAAACATGTTTGGAATTGCGTGGATGATTGTGTATGAGAGACTGCCAAAAAAATCCAGAAAGAAGGAAAGCAGAGATGAAGCCTGTTTGAATATACGCCGCTCGCATCACTGGCATGGGCATGGTACTAAGGCCTACCCCAGGGGTGCCACAGCATTAGCCAGTTATTGAATGCAAATCAGACCAAGTTACAACAACCAAAAGGTGAAGGGTATCCTTGATTTGAACATTCTTGCAGGCAGATCAACCTGTGTTCAAACAACATGAAACAAGGACCCTGTCAGTCGCCCGGGGTACCCGGTTGTACATAGCGGCGCAAGCCCAAATAGGTTTTGATAATTCACTTGTCGCACTATGGGTGGGAGATGGTTGGAGTATTCATGTGTCAACCTGCCGGGTTCGGTATAAACCTACCTCAACTTCCTCCCCTTATCCTGGAAACACACGTTTTTCACACTCAACTGACCCGACACCGGTCCCCATGCATTTGGATTATTTTTGTTTGAAATTGTACCATGAGCAAACTGGCAAAAAGAAGAGAAGGATTTCAACCATCAGCTGAGGGTGCAAAGAACACCCACCCTGTAACTGTGTCCGATCTTGCTGAAACAGCATTCCGGACCTCCACAACTAGCGTACTGCGGGAGAGCGTCATCGATGTCTGCCAACTCTTCCAAATCTGCTGGGTCATCGCCAGGGGAGGCTCTCCTTGGTTTTGCTCGAGGGGTCCCAACAAAACAAAATTTGCCCCAGTATGTCCCGGTATGTCCTAGTAGTACCTCAATTCTGGAATTTCGGAATAATCAACGGGAAAAACAGGCCAGGCTGAAAGGAACCAAAATAGATTCCGAGTAGTTTCCTCACATGGTGGGATAGTGACTGGCAAAGTAAGTATACAGTACATACCTTACAGCTTTGAATTATTTTGAATTCATCAAATCCAAGTCTCTCTGGGCATGGGCCAACTTCTGCAATTCTCGGTCGATACCTCGAACAAATGGAGCCTCAAGGCAACTGAAACCCCAGAACAGGTGAATCAAGCTCAATTATCTTTGGAGTGGTGCAGCAGAACATGTGCTCTCCATCGAAACATGCAAGGTGGGCACAAGACCATGTCAAACATAATCAAATTCATTCAGGTTGCGGGTCAGTCCGCGTTAGTGAAATTGCAATCTCTTTCAGTCTTCCAGTAATCAGTTTTCGCTTCAAAAAGCTGACTCAAACTGCCCCCCAAGCAGAAGCAAGACCGGAATCATTGTGGATGTTGTCAGTCCAAAGCTCCGCGCAAACTACTCAAGATCTGGGCCTGTTACCAAGTTGGTGACCACCCCTCCACTGAAAATATGCGGTAGCACATGGATGTCCACCAACAACGGCAGCATCACTATAAAATTTGTGTGCAGGTTTGGTTTGGATGTGATTTCTACATTATAAATTCTGACTCATCCTTTCAGAGTAAAAACGTTCATCTGGAGAAAAAAAAAACTCCCTCGAATTTGCACTTGTCCAGTCATGTTGACTCTGCCTGGGTTTTCTGTCCTTTCCAAAGTGTTTCCATCCATCCGTTTCCTAGACATTTCCGTCCATAAAAATCGACACATGTGTGTGCAAAGTAAAAGTCACGCAGCTAAAAAGGTGCCAGTACAAAATCAACCACATTGAACCGAAAATCTCCATGTCCAGGTCCCTTCCAAGAAATCCACCCAAAGGGCAGAAATGTATAGAAATGGTGATATGGTGGTGCAAGTGGAAAACTACTGTATGTGGGTCCTGGAATCCAGGTATATAACATCAAATACCTATGTTCCACAGGCATTCTGGCATGGGCCCCTACAGTATGTAGCTTGCAATGATTTGTAATTTCCAAGTGAACCATATGATTCAGTCACCATCTCCAGGTTTGAAGGGGGAATCTCAATAGATTTCTGGCACCACGGTGAGCCAAGAAACGCAAAGCCTCTGCGATGAGATCCTGATCCGACTGCAGCGCCAAAATGTGCTCCTTTTTGGATAGCTCGTAGCCTCGGAACGTGGCAAATCATCCTGAGAAATCGCAGAGAAAAAGATGGATGTAAAAGAAATGATCTTTCCTTTCTCTTTCGCTGTGGGAATCAAACATATTCCAAAGGACACGAACCGAATCTCACTATTAGGAAACATCCCAAGTCCAGGATGTTATCTGATTGGAAACATGTTTGCTCTCAATAAATGAAGTGTCAGCAACACTGCCTTCAAGGAGCCACGATCTGTCAATGCCTGTAACTCAGCGATGTCCGTGATTGGCACAAAAAGTGCCCTGGCGGGATTCCTGAGTCACAGCAAATTGAAGTGGTTCCGCTGCCCAAGGGTAGCAAAATGAAAGTGCCTGCAGGACCTTCAGAATATAGAAATCCCTGAAAATAACCATGATATCATTCTTAGATGCCAAGTTTCCACTCCGGATCCACTTCACAACCGGACTCCAGCATGCGCCTGTGCAACTTCCATAAGGGTCCCGTGGCGTCCAGCAGGATCTGGGTCACATGGGGAGACACGGCCAGAGTCCTCAATCGGAACCTTGGGTCTGAAATGTGGAGGCGAACACTTGCCGGGCACTTCGGTCAATACAAAATTTTCAGCACCAAAAGAATGATGGTGAAAGAAATCTAAGGACACGTTCTTGTCAAGTTTGACATGTGAAATGGACATGCGCACACTAGGCTACTGCAGCGAAGTGAAAGCATACACTCTTTTTTCCAAGACCTAAGTGAAAGAAAGCACGCCACTTCTTGAGGTTTGCCACTCTGAAACGCATGCAGCGGAGGTTCCATGTGATTCTGTTCTATTCAGCATCTGACTCTTGGAAACATATTTATATAACTTATATAATATGGTTATGTTATGTTATGTGTTTATGGAATGAACATAAATGAACCTCGTTTTTCGTTGATCCGCATGTCCTAGTTGGATGATGGTGGAATGAAAGAGAGCCTGCCAAAGAAGTGCCCAAAACCTTCATAGAAAATCCCTGGCCACCCATCACAGTGTCAAGTCTGACATTGGATTGGACTATGATTTTCCATATCTTCATGTAGTCGTGTAGCATCATGTATGCTATATTTGGAGCATTCGTTCACTGTGTTTTGAGGGGGCCATTGACCACTATCACTACATCCAACAACATCATAATCGAAGCACTGAAAATGGATGCCAAGGAACAAACAAACTCCATCTGAACTTAGCACCGGCTCGTTCCGATCTGATCGCAGCACAGTGGTCACGTCCTCCATGAACTTTGCATCGGCTTCAGTGGCTTCGGCCGGTTCGGGTGGCAGCTCAGCCAATGGCGTACCTCAGAATATGAATAAAATGCCTCAGCCAACAGCAGCCCAGTGTAGAAGTATTCTCAGTCCGTGGCACTTTTTAGGACAGCTAAATTCAATAATGATTAATTGAAAGTGTGCTGTTGACAAAGGCCAAGAGTACCGCGCTCTGCGTCGACATCCATGCCAGTCTCCTCAACATCCAAATCATCGACCGGAGAAGCCTTGCCATCTCCATCTGCTGTGACTTCCAAGGATGGGATCCAGCCACTGACCTCCTCCCAGAGATACAACTGGTCTAAGATCTTGGGCGTTTCCATGGAGAACGCCAAGATGTCACGCACCAAGGCCATTGGAACGCCTCTGGGGTGGAACTTTTTGGCCAAGGTCTGGTAGAGGGCGATCCCCTTCTCAACGCCTTCGCGCTGGAATGATTTCGTGCGAGATGCACGTGCTGCAGCAGAGGCTGCAGACTTGCAGTCCTTGGCTAAGCAATCATGAAGATACGCGTCCTCCTCCGGATGATCAGCATCAAAATATAGACAGACGTCCCCCGGGTTCCTTCCATAACAGGCCCGCCTGCACCAGTCCAGACAGCTTGCATTCAGTTCGACCCCAGCAAGGGCCAGAGCGCGGGCACAGTCTGACTGGCCACACAAAATGGCCAAGTCCAGGAGACTCGCAGAAAACTCTTCCAGTTCAATCCACGTGTTAACATGGTTCAAATCCCAGCCTCCTCTCAAAGCATTTTGGATTTTCCGTACACAAACCCAACGATTCTGAGGCTCACCAGACAGAAACATACGGCCCAGTTCCATCTCCTGGGATGGCCACTTGTTCTCCTCCTGTGGGAAGAACTGCTTGAGCCGCTGCCACTGCTCAGGCTCCAAGTCCAAGGCCACAACTCGGAGAAGCGGAAGCTCCAAAATGCCCCAACGTTGCCAGTTGAGGCCCTGAAAGTCCGCACCTGCACAAAGCGCTGCAAAAACTGTGGATGGCTCGGCGTATAACTCCCGTCCCTTCAACCGGCGGAGCGGCCGAGCTTGGCAGGTCTTGGCCAAGTTGGTCGCTGCCTGGACGTTGCCGAGCAAGATGGCGATGTCCAGGAGCCGGGCAGCTGCCGCCTCGGACATGGCGAAGGGGAGCACCGCGTTGCGGCTGGAGAGGTCCAGAATGCACCTGACGAGCGGCATCTTGGCCGCCTTCTTCGCTGCGTCTGCTGCGCTGTGCAGAGGAGCTTCCCAGTCCTTCATCCAAATGCCATTACCTACAGCGAAGCCCCAGCAACAACAGCTACATGTCGCCCATCCATGGCAGCGACAATATAACTGTTCCCACACATCCGGGCTCTCTGCATCCCTTGCATCTGGCAATGCTCCGAGGTGGTGAAGCTCCACAGTGCACCTCGGCACACCGCCCAATGCCAACGCCCAAGCTGTCTCGACATAGCCGAACCACAGGCACAGGTCGAAGAGATGCACGGGACCCCACTGAGATGGTACTGGTTCACCCAAAGGCTCCTGGTGCTGGTGTCGGATAGGCAGGGAGATCGTGGCACAATGTGACTGGCACCCGTCACATCTTCTCTTAAATCAATATGTGTACAAATGTCAGACATTTATCAACAATCCCGTGACGACAATCAACCGCAATATCCCATGGTACCTCAACGTCATATATGCTTGTTGACTGCCCCATGTCGAGGTTTACAGTATACTGTAAACCTCGACATGGGGCAGTCAACAAGCAACCCTGTCGGCGACGATCGTTCAACATTGTTCTTCCATGCTCTTCCAACAGCCAAAAGATGGCAACAAAGGCAGGAGATCAAACACGTTTGGAAAGTTCCTCGTGGCTAGGTCCTGAACCGTTTCCTGTCTGTCTAGGGTCAACTTCCGCTTTTGATCCATGCAGTTCCAACATCATTTAAGGACATTCCTAGCCGTTCCTCGCCAAAACAAGCAAATCAAGGGCTCTGCAAACATTCGGAAGGAGGGCACCATTTTGAAATTGTCGTGTTCTCGCCTTTCAACCCGAGCCAAAAATCCAAGTTCGGGTCCACAAGTTGCATCTGGTGATATAGCATTGAAATATCATGGCCAAACCTTCCAGGTCTGTTGATACCTCGAAAATCCTAGAAATATGGCGGGCTTACACCGACTCAACAAGGCAACCGCTCCGCTCGTGCAGTCAGTGGCTCCTTGTGACCCTCGAGCAAAGCCTTCAGCACCTCGAACCATTCGATGTCAAGCACTGTGGGGCCGACATCCTCCTGGTGGGACTCCTGTGGGTGAAAGCTAGAGTCATTCCGGAGGCTTAAGGCCCAACTTTAGAGGAAACAATTCATACTGAAAACAGCCCTTTCTTAGCCGGTGAACAGTCTGAAGTATTGCGCTCAGCTTTGTCGGGTTGTATCAGTATCAATATTCTTGAAGGCAACCTATGGACATTTCAGCTTCCAACAAGATGCGCGGCTTCATTTGGTATTTCCTTGTGTATCAAAACTTCCCAAACCCCAGGTCCTCCTGGTAGATCACCAGATCTTTCACATCGAAGTCCTCCATCTCTCTGCAATGCTTCGGCGCTTCAGCACAAGTGTCACGGGCACGGGACCTAGAACTCCTTTGGGCCAACAGCAAGTCAACAGGAATCAACTTGGTTTCAAGGTCGAGGCGGTGACACCCTGGATACTTTCCCTGTTCTTTGACAGTTCTGCTGAAAAGACTCTGACCACCCGTCTGACTATGCAGGATTTCCTCAACTGTTGCTGTACTTTTTTTTGTACCTGCAACCTCTCACTTCCTGATGACTCGTCTGCGGCCGTTCAATTTTTCCTGGACTCCGTCAGGCCGATCGCAGCTAGTCGTTTGAGACTCCGGGCTCTAGGGCCAGAATGTCTCAAAGGTGCCCAGCCTTGACAAGGCAGCGGTAGTCGGAGGATTTCGTCAAAGGCGCCGGGTCACTGGACATTGCGATCATTTTCGGCATAGGAGATTGAAAGAGATTGGTGGGACAATCAAAGCGTTGGTTGCAAGGAAATCTAGAGGAATCCCTATATTTGGTGGTGAAACACGTGATTTGGTGTAATGTTGTCTGATTAAGTTTAGCAAGGCCATTGAAATCATCAGTATGGATGCGAACAATGGAAACAGAGCTGCTTGCCAAACCCAAGTGTCTGTTTGTGAGTCTGATCATGCCTGATGGCCTGCCAAGACAAAAATGCTGAATTGTATTGTCTGCAAAAAAGATACGGGTCGTGTTTCTGACTCAAAAAGTAAGCAAGGGTGGTGTGTAGACAAGGTTTGGGTTTTCGCCCACATCACCCCCCTTCAATCTGAATAGCGGCTTGGCGCGTTCAAAGACAACCCATAGGACTCTGCGAAGGAAAAACAAACTTTCAAGTCCTTGCATGCGAAATCATGCCACACTGGCCAGTGACACAACGGCAATTTCTGCTCCAGCGAAGGGATATAGCCACCACTTTGCATGGACTCCGGGCTCTAGGGCCAGAATGCCCAGCAAGCAGCGGCATCCAACCCCAGCTGCACGCAGCAGCAGATTGCAGGCAAGGATTTGAAGTCAAGTTCAGATAGGACTGATACAATTTCTTCAACAGAAATGGCATGGAACCACTTCCATTCAAAACCCTTTTGGACATCAACACATCCACTGCTATCATCCACTGATCTGCTGCCACTGGCAGAGGCTCAGGGGATCCAATGACTACACAACAAGTGGGCGAATCTGCAGCACCTTGATACACAAAATTCAAAACTACAGGGATGATGATGGTTTTGACATGTATTGACTTGGTCAAGAGTAGGGACCAACATGGACCAACACACCTCTGTCTACGTGACACAATCTACAACCAGAGATGCAATCAGCATCTTTAGCAGCTTCGATGTCTGCCAGATGCACTCGCCCTGCAAGATCTCACTATACAATCACTCCTCGGATTCCCTGCAAAGTTCCAAGGCCATTCATTCAAGCTAGATTGGACCACCACAGACTAGAGAAATCAAGCCCGTGAACCTGTGGCAACGACATAAAAACCGATGAAACTTTAAGCGGATTGTAATGGATTATAGTGACATGTTAGTACTGATATGTTAATCCTTCAAACGTAGTGAGAATGCTTGAAAATTCAAGATGTAACCATTTTGACCTTGGCAGTTTCAAAATCAATCCAATGCACCCATCGTGCAAGAAGCAAACTTACAGTCTCATGATTGGATTGGATCCAACCACAGGCCAATGAAACCTTGCATCTGTACAAATCAACAATCATCGCATGCCCCACTGAGCCGTCGAGCTAGTTGGAAGCGATGGGTAGAAATGGTCAGAGGGCGTGCGCAACATGCCCAACTCGATGACCACCAACTCCTCATCTTCGGTTCAGCGGCTGAGGCCAGGTAGCTGGACAGTCCAATGGAATCAATGAATATTAATGGGGGACATGTACATACACGTGTACATGACAAAAAGTCGCAATACAGAAAAATCACAAGAATGCGATGCAGCGCCAGAATACCAATCCTGACTGAATAAGAAGAGCCTCCCTCACTTCAAAGCATACATAGAATACACCTTGAATTTCTATGAATTTCTATGAATGGGTCTGACAATACCTTCAGGAAAAGAAATCAGATGAGGTTGAAGGGACTGCGTGGATAAACGCTCTGTGACTCAATGCCGCTCCAGTCACTGACATGGTACGGTACTGGGCAACCTAAATTGAAATTAGCATAAATTAGCTAGGTTCAAAATAGGTGCTTGATATCCGCCTAGAAACCAGGTACGGTACACTTGGTACGCTTGGTACGGTACGGTTGGTATGGTACAGTACGGCTGGTACGGTTTGTACGCCTAGTGTGGTACGGTTGGTACGTTCGGCGCAGTAGAGTTGTACGGTTGGTATGCTTGGTGCGGTACGGTTGGTACGTTTGGCACGCTTGGTACCGTACAGTTGGTACGCTTGGTGCGGTACGGCTGGCAAGCTTGGCACAGTATGGCATATGGTTGGTACATGTTGGTACTGTTGTTGCGTTTGGTGCGGTACAGTTGGAGGAACGACATGAAGCAACGACCCCATGGGTTTTAATCTTCCCAGGTATACATTGCGTTGCAGCATGAAGCATAATTTCGACAAATCCCCTTGCACTGTAGGGGTGGATGAATGGAATCTTCATTTGTCACCCAGACCGGTTTGAAAAATGTTCCAACTGCGCATCAAAATCTGGCACTTGCTTGACAATGTTCACCACTACGGAATGGCCAGCGAATGTAGTTTGTGGTATTCCTCGGCATTCCGTGGTGGTAATTGAAGTAATAATATGATTCATGATCACTGCACGACTTTCAAGATAGGTCCCTGTAGGAGTGCCTAATATACGAATGCCTAATATAGGAACGCCCCTCAGAGTCAAAGAACCCAAAAACCATTCGGCACCCCTTGGAGGGGTCTGGAATAAAACATTGTAAACCTACCTCAAGTTCTCTCCTGCAAGGACAAAATATGCTTCTCACACTCGACTGACCCGACACTTGTCCAAGACCTCCACATGTCTGGGCTGAGAGTGGGAGGTGCCCAGTTTGAAACCCTAAGAGAATTCCAATCACTCGTGAGAACCAATCCTAAATCCTACATGATTCCGCTTATAGTTGGTACAGCATTCCGTAGCTCCACAGCTGGCTGGCCCAAGGATCATCGATATCTTCCAGATCTTCAAGATCTGCTGGGTCATCACCAGGGGAGGGTCTCCTTGGGATTGCTTCAGGGGGCCAAAAGGATCCAAAAGAGACCCAAAATGTGTCCCGGTAGATTCCCTAAAATGGATCATGGTAGCAAAACAATTGGAAAAATATGGGAACATAAACAACATCTGCTAACCAAACCCAGGGCTCTCTGGGCACGGGCCGTCAACTTGCTTAATCTCCGGCCGAAACTTCCAGCAAATCGAGCCTCAGGTCACTCGAGTCCACCAACAAAGCTGCTCGGTGGCAGGCGAAACACGACCGGTAAAATTGTGCCAGGGAAGGTTTCAGGGACATCACTAAGAAGTGTTGACCCTCACTGACAAAATATTGCCATCGATGACCAAGATTTCCAACTTCGGGAAAGAGGTTCTGTTGTTTGAATCATCCAACTGATACCACAACCCTGCTGGGAAATTCATTCCGGTTGTTTGTGACTCAACAGTTGATTTTGTTGACAGAGATTCCCAGTCTCTTCCAACGAGCAAACCCTGTCTTCAAAAATATAATTCTCGATGGGTCAAACTGGCGCAACAAAAGTGGGCATCAAGTTTGGATCTTAAGTATGATGTGTCAGATCTCATTGGACTATATGTATCTATATATGTTAGCACTCAACAAAATGCAACAACTCACAACAGCGCATATCAATGACACAACGGCTTCCATCCAAGCACAAACGAAGCCTTTGTGTCTGTTATGGCCCAGAACCCCGCACAAACTGCGACAAAAATGATCTGGGCCTCACACAAAGTTGATGACCAACATTGACCAACCAAACTCCAGACTGACATCTTTCTGGACGTACCAAACAACTGCAATATCTACTGTAACATCTTCAATATCATGCTTGTGCCACGTATCCTTTTGTAGTTTGCAGTGATTTCAAACCAAACCTGTTCAGTCACCATCTTCAGATCTTTCAAGAAATATCCCCACGCACTTGCTACACCACATTGAGCCAAGAGACGCAAAGCCTCGGTCATGAGACCATAATCAGATTGCAGGGCTAAAATGTGCTCCTGCTTGGATACTTCGAAGCCTCACACAACATGCCACTTGGGTTGGGACCTGGATGGTTGTGACGTCGAGCGACATCGGGAGATGCCACCCGGTGGCAACCTTGAAAATTCGCAATAAACAGACATAGAAATCGGATGATGAATAACTTACTACTTTACTCTTTGATTCCGCGCTTGCTGTGGGGACTATCTCTGAATTAGAACATCTCATAGGATCGAAACCGAACTTCACTGGGAAACATGCCAACTCCAGGCAGCACATCCTTCGAGCCAAACTTTGCCCTTCATGCCCTTTAAAGACCCAAATTGAAAATGAATCAATAAGGTAATTATGCATATGTAGCTATCAGTAACAATGCCTTCAAGTAGCCACGATCTGCCAATGCCTGCAACTCAGACATCTGCGTGATAGGCACAAAAAGCGCCTTAACAGGACTCCTGAGTCAAAGCGGAATGAAGTGGTTTCTTGCGAGGATGCCCAAAAGGAGCTACGTATATGATGCAATGTAAATGTATATAACGGCGTCCTTTCAACAGGCACGATAAAGGAGGTGCGAATGGGAGCACATTTGTCGAACACATTTCTAGGATATGGTACGTCTCTGTCTATTGTTTTTCAAGGTCAGCAGCAAAACGTTTGAATTGGGTGAGTAACGTATCTACCACTTCCACGTTTGGCATATGAATTCTAGAAACAAATAGCAGTTGGCATTCATTTCCTTTACCTTGGACAAGGAAACCGAATATCAGCTCAGCTTCCACTCCGGATTTACTTCACAGCCTGCCTCGAGCATGCGCCTATGCAGCTTCCAGAAGGGTCCGGTGGCATCCAACAGGATCTGGGTGACATGAGGAGATTTCGCCAGATTTTTCAATCTGAACCTTGGTGGCCATGGATGTCAAACAACTGCAAGCCCGCCCTGTTTTGACTTGGGCACTTTTTCTCAATCTGTCTGTGCTTTCTTTGTCATTCTTTGTCAATTAGAGAAGTCTTTTTGTTGCACCAAGAGATGAATGATGGGAAGAGAAATCTCAGGACCGTCAGGACATGTGAAACTGAAAGGGCGCGTGTTACCACTGATAAATAAACAATTACATACAATTACACACACACACACCATATGTTGACATCTTTGTTTCAATTTGGAAGAAACCCTGGTACTTATTGAGGGCTACCATTGAGATTGCATGTGATTCTGTCTTACTCAGTTTGGAAACGCATGTAAAATTTATTGACCTTAAGATAAATCATGAACCTCTTTCTTCGCCGATCAATGTGTCCAGGTTGGGTGATGATGGAATGGCAGAAAGCAGGCCAACAGGGTGCCCGAAACCTGCACGACAACCATTACACAAGGCGACCTTCACAATGATACCCAGAAGGCAAAGGCCTTGTCTTAACTTAACTTTGGACGTGCATCCCATTTGACCGTGGAATCTCTTCGTAGCTATTTTGGGTGCATATTTTCACTCATATTCACTCTGTTTGGGGGACCAGAATCTTCACAAACTGCATCCAAATACGTAATCCAAGGGCCAAAAGCAGGTTCCAAGTACCAAGGAACAGGCAAACCCCATCTGAACTCAGTGCCGGCTCGTCCTGATCCGATCGCAGCACAGTTGTCACGTCCTCCATGTACTTCGCATCGGCTTCGGTGGCTTCGGCGGGTTCGGGCGGCAGCTCCGCCGATTGCGTGCCTCAGAATACAATGTCCGAACAAAGTGTAGAAACACCGTTTGAAACACCTAGAGCATATCCTGAATCTGCGGCACTTCCTACATTCACAAAGGACAGCTAGATTTTGTCTTGAAACGCATCTGAATGCCATCTCTTAATTGTCTTACAACGCAACAAAAAAACGTGCTGCTGACAGCTGAGAGTACCGGGCTCTCCCTCAACATCCATGCCAGTCTGTTTCTCAACTTCCAAATCCTCCACCGGAGAAACCTTGTCATCTCCATCTGCTGGGACCTCCCAGAATGAGACCCAGCCACTGACCTCGCTCCAGAGATTTAACTGATCCAACATCTTTGGAGATTCCGTGGAGAACGCCAAGATGTCGTGCACCAAGGGCGGCCCCTTTTTGGGTCGGAACTTTTTGGCCAAGGTCTGCCGGAGGGCGACGCCCTTCTCAACGCCTTCACGCTTGAATGTCTTGAGGAGACACTCACGGACTGCGGCAGACGCTGCAGACTGGCACTCAAGAGGTGAACCCACATGGCGAAGTTCGACACCTTCCCAATAGCCACAATCTCTGTTCACATGCACTCCCCGCAAGATCTCTCCACCATGACAAGCCTGTCTGCACAAGTCCAGACAACCCACATTCAGTTCGACCCCTGCGAGGGCAAGAACACAGGCACAGTCTGACTGACCACACAAAATCGCCAAGTCTAGGAGGCCCGAGGTAAATGAACCTCCCGGAGATCTAAGTGCGATCCAGAGGTATTTCAGATCCCAGCCTGCCCTCAAAGCATTTTTGATTTTAAGCATGGAAACATAGTGCTGAAGGTGATCATCGACGGACAGAAATAAATCACCCACTCCTCCCACGTCGCAGGTGGTTGGCCACAGCTCGTTCCCCTTTCGGAACCAGTGCTCCAGCTGCCGCCACCGGTCCGGCCCGAAGTCCAAGGCCAAAAGTTGGAGAAGCGGAACATCCGCACCAAACCACTCCATGTGAAGGCCCTGGAAGTTTGCACCTGCCAAAAGTGCAGCAGTGGACACTTTCGGGGGCATCTCATGTCCCCTCCACCGGCGGAGCGGCCGAGCTTGGCACGTCCTGGCCAAGTTGGTGGCTGCCTCGACGTTGCCGCGCAAGATGGCAATGTCCAGCATCCGGGCTGCCCACGCTTTGGACATGGCGAAGGGGAGCGTCTCGTTGCTGCTGCAGGCATCCAGGATGTATCTGACGATCGGCATCTGGGCGGGCCTTTTTGCAGCAGCCGCTGCATCCTCCAGAACTGCTTCCCAGTCTTTCATCCAAATGCCGTTGTCCAGCGGGAAACCCCAGCAGCACAGGCTGCATGTCTCCCAGCCACTGCAGCGACATGGCCCGCTAAAGTAATCGGGCTCAGCACCTCTGGCATCCGGCAATGCTTTGAGGATTTTGAGGTGGTGATCCTCCAATCTGCAACCCGTCACACCACTTGTTGCCAAAGCCAGAGCAGTGTCGACATAGCCGAACCAAAGGCACAGGTCAAACAGGTGCACCAAGCCCCATTGAGATGGCACCAGTTCTGAGAGGACCTCCTCGCAAATCACTAGGCTTCAAACATCAAAAACATAAATCCAGGTGCATAAACTGACGCATCTCCCTATCTAGATTTTGGATAGGTTCAAGTGTAGGCATGATCCGATCCATCAGCACCAAGAAAAGTTCGGGATCGTATGGGGTTTGATTGTTACCAATGCAGAAATAACGAGCAGTTGCTCCTGCTGACCTTCCAATATGGCCTTCGCCACGTGGAACTCTCTGACTTCCAGCACTGAATCCTGCCAAAGTCATCTTGGAGGCTTGACGGAAATAGACTGAGACCGCTGATTGATTCGAACTATCAGAAGATACCTCTGGATCGGATGTATATTGTTTTGCCTCAAGATGACCAGCTGTGAACCCTGAAGTTTGAAGAAGCGCCATCAACTTCAAGATGACTCAATACGCATGCCACATTCCTGGCGTTTGTGTGTGCAAGTGTGTTTCCAGGTGTCTACATGCACAGTACAGTACTTGGCAGACATGTGATAAGCACCTGTGGCCCGTCCCCTGCCGCGTCCTGATCGTAGGTCACCAAGCTTCTCACATCGAAGTCCATCATCTCTTGGCAGCGCTTCAGGGCTTTGGTGCAGGTGGCAACGGGACCCAAACAGCTTTTGAACCAGAGGAAAACAGAAGGGAAAGCTTTCCACACTGCAGGAGCCCCCAAAACAAATGTATTCATCTCCCCGGGATGAGCACGTGACAGCAAATAAGGAATGCCATGGAAGGGCCAAACAAGAGATGGCTCTCGAACTGAACTAGTTGTACCAGCTTCAAGTTTCTTGCAGCTACAAGCAGTTCCTTGCAATTTCATGCAGTCAATCAACAGATTCATCACTCTTGCCCTGCTTGAACTGACAACACAACAGCGGTCGTTTTTTGACAGCTCTGGTCACTTCAGACTCCAGGCTCACGGCCAGGATGCCCAAGCAGCCGTCTGTCAAAACTTTGATGAGCCAATTCTCATTGATGAAGTCTTAGGAGCTTGGCGCGGGTGGTTCACTGCAGGTGTCATGTACGAGGATTGTGATTTTCACGCTGGAAACCACAGCAACAAACTGAAATTAAACTTTCGACCTAGGAGCCATGGTTCGATTCAAGATGCATGTTTCTTGGTATTTGCAAAACTAGACAACATCGGGGTCTGCCTCATGGAAACTTCACGTCCACCAACTGTCAAACCAACATAAAGGCACAATAAGAATTCAATAAATCAAAATAATGGCTTCGATCCAAGATCTTGAACGGTTTAGCTGTTTGGCTTCCATGAGAATTGTCTGAGCTACGTGGTGGCTATCTTGGACTCGTGAAACCCCTCTATTCATCCACCACGGACCTCCAGTGTCACACCTTGCGCCACGTGTCCTTTCAACAGCACGGGAGCTTCCGCCACTACTTCGCTTGGACTCCAGGCTCACGGCCAGAATGTCCAAGGAGCAGCGGGTTCGACACCCGGCTGGATACGACGGCAACTAATTAATTCAAAGGCCATTTTGATAGGAGAGTTATCCTTTTTTGAGAATGTACAAATATGAATTTGAAGTGGAAAGGAATTGTCAAAAAACAATTTTCAGCCAAGTCAGGGCCTCGTAACAGGCTTCTCAGCTCTACTGAGACACCGAAGACGTGGGTGAAGCAAGTGAAGCGGCACCAACCGTTGGAGATTTGAAATCAATCAAATTTGGCGAAAACCATCAAAAAGAAAAGCGGAGCCTTTGCCTACATGCAGGCAACTGGAGGTCGAAGTACCCTGGACGGAAATGAACAAGACAACCGAACAGATCATTACTTTGCCACTGCTCCGTTGCTGGTATAGCTGGACATCAGAAAATGACGATCCCTGAAATTGGAATGAATCACTTGGACCTGAAAGCACAATTTGATCATGTTTCTTCACTTCATCCGCTGTGTATGCATCGCCAGCTGGCACTGCCTCCAGCTTCACCTCTAAGATCGCACGGTACAGCTCTGGGACCGAATGCCCCGCAGAGGTTCTAAGGCCATTCGCATGAAAATAGGGAACAAATACATCCAGAAAACCATGAAAGAAAGGAGCTTGGGCATCTTGTCAGAGATGGATCGATCATCTCATAGGACATTGGAACAACATGGAACCATTGATTGTGCTCAAAATTTGTGGAATCATGTGGAATCACTGTAGCCTTCGGAACCGCAGTTTGAAGCCGCACTTTTCTATACAAAAAAAATGTCCTGCCACGCTGCCAAGCTCGTTGGATTGACTAGGAAAGTTGATTCAGAGCTAGTGCTTCAGGTGCAGGGAGTGCGAAATCCCCATGATCCCCACCTGTCTCTTTATAGCACAAGCCGTGTTGCGATGTCAGAGTGGGCACGCGACAAAAAGACAGAAGGGTGTCTCCGTGCAATGTCAGTTCCCACCATGGCAGTTTGATCAGTTTGTCAAAAGCTGGGGAAAATTGCATGCAATTTTAATAGATTCAAATGGTGGACCACATAACCATTGGTTTCCCCACTGAAAATGATCACTTTTAAATGAATTTGGGTTCCCCTATTTTAGGTATTTTAATGTAGTTTAGGAAACCATCAAATCGACTTGTACGAAATGTTGGGCGTCACCCCATGTCCTTCTCCGCATCCTTTGTTGGGCGTCACCAGAGAATGCGGCCGGCTTCAGCGCTGGTTTGCCTTGGAACATGCGAAGTGCCACATGTTTTGTTCCAGAAATCCGGCCAAATATAGGAATTTAAGATAGAAAGATCCGACATCTACAAGGCGTGTCATTTTCGGGAACCCACCCGCCTTTACTGGATTTTTTCCGCCTAATTTTGGATTTGTTCTTTCGGGATCACCATTTATCACCTGTTTTTCTTGACTTGCAACAAGTGACCTGGAGACCCCTGTTTTTGGACCAAAAACGGGTTGCCAAGGACACTTGTTGAAATTCAGTTCAAACTGGTAAAATTCCAAAGTGGAAAATTGCCAGCCCCTAGCGGACTCTGGCAAATTGCAAGGAACTTCAAAGTAACCAGTATACAAGCATCAAAAAAAGCTGTTGAGAAGAGCCAATGAACCCAATGTATCCCAAAGTAGGCTCTCCCTCGTCGTCCCCATCCATTGGCAATGATGTGTCTTCCCCATCTGCTGCCTCTAGAAATCTGGAAGACAAGCTCTGAATGGATGGCAGCCAATCATTGACATCATCCCACAGATCCAACTGATCCAGGATCTTGGAGGCTTCCATGGAAAAGCTCAGGATGTCATGCACGAGGGCGGCTGGGAAGTGTCCGGGATTGGGCTTTCTAGGCATCACTGGGTTCGGCAGCACCGCTTTCTTGACATTTTCAGGTTTGAAGGATTTCATGACAAATCCAAGTGCAGCAGCAAATGCCGCGGACTTGCACTTCCAGGAGGAAGCCAACTTCAGGACACCAAGAGGACTACACATCTCCGGGCCATGTCCATCACAAGCCAACCTGCATAAATGCAAACAATCCAGGGACAGTTCGACCCCTGCTTTCGCAAGAAGATCTGCACAGTGAGGTTGACCACATAGAACTGCCAAGTCCAGTAGACTGGCATCATGCCAACATCTTCCTTCTCCAAGCGGAGTCCAGATGCATGTCAAATCCCAGCCTGCCTTCAAGGCATTTTGGATTCTACGTGTAGAGAGGCCGCAGCGCCGAACAGAGAGAAAGTGATGGCCCACGCTCGTGTCTTTGCTTGGCCATTGGCTGCACTGTTCGAAGAAATGTCCTGCAACCTGCCACTGCTCTTCGTTGAAGTAGAGGGGGGCAGCTCGAAGAAACGGAACCGGGCACTCGAGACCCTTCTCATTCAGCCACACGTGTAGATCATGAAAGTCCGCACCGGCCCAAAGTGCCGCAACAATCACTGGCAGCATCCTGCACTCATCCAACGGTGAGAAAGGCAACACTTCGTCTGCGCGCCATCTGCGGAGCGGCCGGGCTTGGCACATCTTGGCCAAGTTGGCGGCTGCCTCAACGTCGCCGCACAGGATGGCGATGTCCAGCAGCCGAGCAGCTGACTCCTCAGACATGGCGAAGGGGAGCTTTTCGTTGCGGCCGCAGATCTCCAGGATGTTCTTGACAAGCGGCGTGTTGGCGGCCCTTTTTGCGGCTATTGCGGCATCTTCCAGAGGCGCGTTCCAATCCTTCATCCAGATTCCTCTGTGCAAAGGAAAGCCCCAGCAACATTCGAGACATGTCTCCCAGCCGGTGCACTGACATGGAGAAAGCTGTGGGCAAACATCTCTGGCATCTGGCAACCCTCCAAGGTGGTAAGTCTGGAGAGTGCAACCCTTCACTCCACCCGTTGCCAGCGCCAGAGCAGTGTCGACATAGCCGAACCAAAGGCACAGGTCAAACAGGTGCACCAAGCCCCATTGAGATGGCACCATTTTATCCAAGAGCTCCTGGCCATTGGACACACACCAACTGTTTACTTGAGACACTTCAGCTGATTTGCTGTCTTCCATGTTTCACATGTTCTGCCATTCAACCCCTTTCACCAAACAAAATTCTATAGGAAAAAAAAGGAAAAAACATGGTGTCAGTAATTATCCCTTGGTATTAGACAGAGTTGCAACCTGCTTCCTCAAGGCGCAATACAACAAACACCAATGCAACCAATGCAGTCAGGAAAAAATCGCTGAAACATCCAGGTCTGTCACTCCTGCTGACCATCCATCAAGGCCTTCGCCACACGAAATTCTCTGACCCCAAGCACTGTTTGGTTGGCATCCTCCTCATCGGGATCCTGCAGATCAAGTCGGAGAATGGACGGAATACATAGGTCTTTGGTTCACACCCAAGCACGGTGAATGTGCAACTTGACGCTCCAAGGTGTGAAAAATGGACAACTGAACGAAACTAGGTGTGAAGATGTGTGAAGTATAAAAACTGTTGGTGCTTGTCCCAGTCTCATATGGGAGCTAATCAAATGGAGGAAATCTAGGCAAACAAACAAGAGGGCTGCACCCAAGATTATGTATGCCACGTTGCAAGTCTCATCTAGGCTTTGTTTCATCTGAGGCTTCAAACCTTGAAATTCGAATCAATCACATGTGTACCAGCCATCTGCCCCAATATCGTGTCCTCTTTGTAAATCACCACCAAAGTTCGAAGATCAAAGTTCATTGCTCTTCACGAGGCTTGGCGTGGGACCCTAAAACTGCGAGCCACCAGGAATTCGGTTCGAATCTCAATTCAGTGGCCACTCGACGTCGCAAAAACAAGTTGCCATGTGTGCAAGAAGCAGTATGTCACTGACTGTATTTTGATGCAAATCAATCAACTGCACAGCAAAGTCAGAAAAGACAGGCCATGCAAAATTGATGTCACGAGTTTACTCATGCAGTTTACTCTGCTCAGGTCAATGCCATACCAATCGAGTCTTCCCCCAGCTACCACTTTTCCGACAGTTTTGGCATTGCTACAGACTCCGGGCTCAGGACCCGAATGCCCAAGCAGCCACCTGTCCTTTGGGGCAAATCCTCATCCAATTTCATGATGAGAAGTTTGGGGAGAGCGTCCGCAATGGGTTCACTGATGGTGTAGGATGAAGACAATCTTTCAAACCAAAGAAGCCTTGAAGGAAAATCTAGGGCTGCTGTGTAGTAGTTTCATACAAAAGGATCTGGGCTCTGCTTAATATCCTCTCAGCTCCCAAATCCACCTGTGGTGAACCTCCAGTGATACTTGTGATTTCCTCTTATGCAAGCAGCAAGGGAGTTCCGGCAGCTACTTTGCTTGGACTCAAGGCTCAAGACCAGGATATCCAACAAGCAGTTGCTTCCAACCCCTCGCTGTGGACATCAGCAGGTATGAGGTGAGGTCTGAAGAATATTGCATCAGTAGTGCAATGGAGTTTTGAAGAAAGCATGGTGCACAGTGTGGCCCTTCAATAATTCAATCTTCTCCAACTGAAAGATATCTGAAAGAGAAAGGTCCACTCTTGACCTCACAACGCCTCAGGCTTCACCCTCTATATGCAGGATTTCACTGATCACTACTGGAAGCGGATTCCATGCAAGGTTTCGAGGCCAGTTCAAACATTGTGAAAGACCATGGGAGCTCCAGATTTTGAGCACAACAATCCCTCCAGATTAGGATATTGATCGGAAGAAGAGTGAAGTGAAGAAATCTGAGATGTTCAACTTCATGCCGAACCTTGAATCATTGCAGTCGGCCTTTGAAACCTTGCCACTGTACAAGTAAACGAGGGTCCTAAGGCCTACGCTGTCGAGCTCGTGGGATACGATGGATAGCCGACGTCAGAGTCGGTGCGGAGGCCAGACTCGAGAACCAGCAACGGTTCATCTTCCTGAGGATTGCTGAGCTCGAAGTCCGTTGGAATCCCACATACATGTTCAACCGGACCTTTATTCATAGATCGCACCACTCCAAGTCACAACAAACAAAAACTTGACAAACAAAAAGAGTTTGGAAACATCCAGCTCCACCAGCCCTCTCCCAAGGTGAAACTGTGCCCACAAGAAACACCCTACGTCCCTACGTCAAATTAGTTGAGGGTCGTCCGAATCATCTTGCTGCTCCACGGGTGCATCCGCAGGCATCGCAGCCTCTGGGATCTCTGGGCCAGCTTTCTTAAGCTTGGGTCGATTTTTGCGGCAGATCTGGCCTCGAGACGGCTGCAAACCCACAAAGTTGGGGTTTCAAACGTGCAGGTGGATCTCAGATCTAATATCACCTTGTTTCAATGAGCCTTTAGGCAAACGTATTTCACCGTTGCATACAAGTGCCATGATCATTGGTCTATGAATCATTATCCAACTCAGCAAACATCTACCTCCAATATATTTGGAATCGCTGTGGCGGCTAATCATGCAAGTTCATCCTTCAGAGAAAAAAATGTTTCAAAATTTGGTTCGATAGCCAGGTCAGGTCATTTGCGACGGTGTGATCTTTATCCGCAACGGGTCCTCAGAGCACCTGTTGAATCAACATTGAAAATGGTTGAACCAATTCGTCGGAAAAGCTCCTCACGACATGTTGGTGCAATTGGCATCACAATATATCACAATCATCATTGTGCACACAAATGATGTTACTAAAATAGACTTGGCACATTTGGAGGTCGACATCCATAACCTGGTGTCCTGTTTAATTTACTCTGCGATGAGAAAAGGAATTACACACCTAGCAGCAAGTCACTAAGTCGGAACCTTTGACCTGTTGTCATCATGTTGAAATGGAGACAAAGAAAGATGGTCTTAAACGACACTTTGGGGCCCAAACTTTGGGAGGTCATCCAATCTCAAAAATTGTGGGTGAACGCACACAAAACGTGTCTCCTTCAGAGAGAACCATGTGAAACTCCAAGTCTTCACTTCTACGAATCACGATTCTAAGTAAGGGGACCGGCGAAGTAGCAAGGGTTGTCAAAGTTAATGTCTCAGTTCATCATCAGAAACAATAAAGCATTATTCGGAGTTTCTGTAAACTCGGGAATGGTCAGTCATCATGTTCAATCCATCTCCACACTGGCACTCTCCAAGGGACTCAGGGCTTTGGTGATGAGATCCTGATCCGTCTGCAGGGCCAAGATGTGGTCCCTCTTGGTCAGTTCGTAGCCTCGGAAAAATGACTTGCCACAGTCGTCTGGAGCCCAGTCTGGTGGATATAGAGGGAACTGATGCAAAAGAATGATGAAAACAGAGCCATGGAAAACCGATTCTGTTCGTGTAAGGTCAAAAATGATCACAAAGTTCCCCAATCCAACCTGACTGAAAATATTGCTATCCTAGTAGCACCTGGATGCACCTGGCATTTTTTTCATTGCTTCAGTTTGAGGGGAACCAAAAGGTATGTAGGTGGCTGTGATGGTAAGGGATAAGGAAGAGCGCCGAGCAATACCGCAGGATCCATCCATCACATTTTGGCCGAATGCAGATGCAACATTCACTGAGACTGATGCAAAATACAAAGGCGATGATGAGGATCATGACGGTGATGATGATGGGGAGAGGGAGGAGCAGGAGCAGGAGGAGGAGGAGGAGGAAAATTTTGGTCGGGACGATGACCAAGGAAACGAGGATGCGGTTGCAGGAAAAGGACGAGGATGTGGCTGGCAATGATGAAGGTGAGGAGGATGAAATCTGTGCGTCTATACAAAATAACACCCCAAAAATGGAAGCCATGCAAGGCAAAACAACATTTTGAAAGAAACAGGACATGGCAATACATGGCACCTCTGCCCCGAAAAGGAAAATGCGCCAAAGCACATAAAAATTGACTATACCTCTTGTGACATTGAACCCCATCAATGTAGGCACCTCTGCCTCCGAGTGGCCGTGTTCCGCCAACGCCTGCAGCTCGGCCATCTGGGATTCAGTGATCGGCACCAGCAACGCTTTCACCGGACTCCTCAGCAATGGCTGCACCGCAAAAACTGCACCAACCGCCTTTTTATTCTTTTCTGGAAATGTGAGATCAGCTTTGCAAGGATCAGAGGGTGAAAAATAGCAGCAAACTAGATTGAAAGTCCGAAGAACCGCATACATTTCCAAGGCTGAGCCTGTCCGATTTAGCCCCTCAAAATCAACTTGACTGACTGGCTGTCCATGCTGCTGCAAATCTGCAAAGCCCAATAAATCTAGCATTTCTTCACGCCATGCACTGGATTTGTTTGAAATATTATATGCAAAATTGAAAACCTTACCTCACTCAACATCCGAAAACTGCGTTTGCTGTTGGATGCCCAGCTTCCACTCCGGATTCACCTCGCACCCGGCTTCGAGGACGCGCCGGTGCAACTGCCGCAGTGGTCCAGTGGCATCCAGAAGAACGCGGGTGACGTGGTCGGAACTCGCCATCCGGGTGAGCCGGAAACTCAGTTGAACAACGGCAAGTGCACCTGTGAAACTATGCCACGTAAAACAGGTTGGTTGGTCTTCAAACCATGTTGCTCAAATTGTGTTTTTGCTCAAACGACTTGATCTGTTGGCTTTGCTTGCGTTCATTCAAGTCAAAATATGGTTTTGAACAACCACAACGGAAAAGCCTCCATCAGATCGGCACATGGCAAAAGATGAAACACGTAGGCCAGCTGTCCAGTCTGTAGGAGAGACGTCAAAAATCATACCCCTGCTGTGTGATGGTGAGGATCCGGAGTCGAAATCTCCGGACCCCATTTACTGAACTGCTGGCCAACGACGCCACTTGTTGTCTGTCTCTTCAAACATTAAAATAAATGAAAAGCATTGAAAAGCTCAATATACTTTTTGGAGCGCCCCTGACAATTGTGACATATGGTTCTCCCCTCCATCCAGAACCTGCATTAAAAGCGTCCGAGCAACACGCAGACCCCGTCTATGTTGAGCACTGGGACCTGATCGCGACTCAACTGCAGGGCTGTCATCAGGTCGTCTGTCGTCTTCGCGTCAGCTTCACGGGGGTCTGATCTCAGCTCGGCCGATGGCGTGCCTCAGGATGTGCCGCATTGCGCACTTCAAACGTATCCTGAAATCAAACTGCAAGACAACTGCAAATTACTGTCTTCAATATATATATATATAACATATATATATATATGCAACTTTCGCGGATTGCATCAAACATCATCAAACAAAATGAAATGACACTGTTTCGTTGAAAACAAAAATGCATGCTTGCAAATGCTGAGAGTACTGGGCTCGTGAGCAGTTTCCAAACCTTCCTTTTCATCAAAATCCAAATCCTCCACCTTAGAATGTTTGTCGCCTTCTTCTGCTTGGATCTTCAAGGAGGGCATCCAGTCCCTGACCTTGTCCCAGAGATCCAACTGGTCCAAGATCTTGGGAGCTTCCATGGAGAAGGCCAGGATGTGGCGCACCAAGGCCATGGGAACGCCTCTGGGGTGGAACTTTTTGGTCAAGGTCTGGTAGACGGCGATCCCCTTCTCAACGCCTTCGCGCTGGAATGATTTTGTGAGAAATGCGTGGGCTGCAGCAGATGCTGCTGACTGGCACTCAAGAGCAGAACCCTGAGGAAGACGACGAGATCCTCCAAAATAACCAAGACGCACTTCCTCTTCCAGGCGCTCTCCACGAAACGCCCGTCTGTGCAGGTCCAAACAATCCACCCTCAGTGCGACCCCGGCAAACCCAAGAGCCTCCGCACAGTCCGCCTGACCAAACAGAATCGCCCAGTCTAGGAGACTTGCACCACCGCGGTGGTCTTCTTTGGCCCCTGCCCAAATGTGCTTCAGATCCCAGCCTGCCCTCAAAGCATTCTGGATTCTCTGGATGGAAACTACGCAAACGTGCAGCTCGCCATCCTCACGACGTTTTCTGGACAGAAACAATTCACCGATTTGCACATCGCAGGTTGGCCACCGATTCTTCTCCTGTGGGTAGAAGCGCTCAAGCTGCTGCCACTGCTCCAGATCAAACAGCAAGGCCGCAGCTTGGAGAAGTGGGACCGCCTCACCTCTCCAGTCCTCGCAGAGGTCTTGAAAGTCTGCACCTGCCAAAAGTGCGGCAGAAAATGTAGGCAGCCGCCCAATCAAGTTGACTCCCCTCCACCGACGGAGTGGCCGGGCTTTGCAGTTCTTCGCCAACTTGGCGGCTGCCTCGACGTTACCACACAAGATGGCGATGTCCAGCAGCCGGGCGGCCGCGGCATCGGACATGGCCAAGGGGAGCGTCTCGTTGCTGCTGGAGAGTTCCAGGATGTATCTAACAAGCGGCATCTTGGCCGCCTTCATGGCAGCGCCTGCCGTACAATGAGGATGTATATCCCAGTCCTTCATCCAAATGCCCTTGTCCGCCGGGAAGCCCCAGCAACACCTACTGCAGGTCTTTGTGCCGTTGCACAAGCAGGAAGGAGGAAGACTAATAAGTCCACCATCACTGGCATCTGGCAATTCTTTGAGGTGGTGATCCTCCAATCTGCAACCCGTCACACCACATGATGCCAAGGCCCAAGCAGTGTCAACGTGGCCGAAGCGCAGGCACAGGTCAAAGAGATGCACCAAACCCCACTGAGATGGCACCAACTCACTCAAGGACTCCTGGCAACTGAAGGGCAACATGGAATCTAAATCAAGTTTGAATGATTCTTGCTGGATCAGAGGTGCAATGATACCATATATGATGCCAAAGAATGTTGCGGGAGTGGTTTCTTGATGTTTGTTCAAGGTGAACAACAAGACATGTATTCCACGCAGCTGCTCCTGTTGACCTTCCATCAAGGCTTTTGCCATATGGAACTCTTTCACTCCCAGCACTCCTGGAGGCTTGATGCATAGACTTCACCACCCACGGGCAGTGAAAGATTGGTCGGGTGATCCATGACATGGTGTGTCCTTCAGATGATTGATAACCTAGAAACTATATGTTTACTTGTCTCTAACTTGGTTAATGAACGGGAAGATCGGAAATCAATTGGTTTCCAAAAGAACGGATTCTAAACCGCACATTGAGCAAGTACGTGCAATCTTAATAAGCACTAGACCTGGAACTAAAGCCTCCCAAATTCCCATAAGGGCTTCCCCCCACACACACCAGGGTCCTCATCGTAGATCACCAGGCTCCTCACATCGGAGCCCATCTCTGTAGAGATGCTTGGACGGTCGAGGTGGCGCGGAACCCAAAAATCTGCGGATGGAAGGAGGTTGCATTGCCGCAACAGGAGCCAGCCCAAGAAAACACTGTTGAATGGGTCCATCTGTCTCAATGTTTTTAGGCCATGACCTTTTCTTAAGTTCCAAGTTCATTGCAATCTCAACGATAAGCAGCTCTCAATCAAGCAGTCCAAGATACTCCAAGCCAATCTCTGAGGTATCGACAATCTGGTGTTCCGACTCTACAGTTTAAGCTTTCAAGTTTGCCCGGGAATCTACCTGGCGCCACTTCGTCAGCATCCCTTCCTTTTCCGACAGCTCTGGTTGCTTCAGACTCCGGGCTCACGGCCAGGATGCCCAAGCAGCCGCCTGTCATGCCTTTGACTTGACAGTTCATCGAGTCAAGTCATGAAAATGAAGAAGTTATGGCAGTGTGTCACTGGTGGTTGGCGTGGCGAAAATGTCCTGGAGACCGCAGCAAATGGCTATATAAAGAGAACCTAAAAAATCTCGGAAACCATGCTTTGCGGCACCTCGCATCTTGGATAACTCTTAAATCTAAAACCATCATGGAACACCATTATTGAAATAAATGGGTTCCATGCAAATCATTGCACGCCCCTGTCTTTCCAAATTTTGGGGGCTCCATGCCATGTCATCTCAGCTTGTTGGCTACAAAACTATTGCCTGATTTTGGACCTCCAGTGACACTGCACGGTTTCTTTCTGCACCGTAACCGCAGGAGAGTTTCAGCTGCTGCTTCGCTTGGACTCCAGGCTCACGACCGGGATATCCAACAAGCAGCTGCTTCGACACCCAGCTGGGCGCATCAGCAAATGGGAGGCCTTTGAGAAAAACTTCACTCGCTTTGAAGGTAAGCGCATGTACAAGGGATGAGATTTCCGCTGACATTTTTCTGGAGTTCTAAATCAAAACATCCACTCTTGGCCTCACGAATTTGACGTCATGGTGTCCAGACGCCAGGTGAGCCCGCAATCTGTTTGCGCGGCACATGGTGTATGAACTGCCACAAGAGCCTGACTACCGGCCAAAAATCATTCCAAGGTCTGATCACTCGGATCTCATCTCAAAGGGTTTTACTATTTTTGTTTTGCCATGTTTTGCCCTGTCTTGAATGTGAATATTCTAGTGTTGCAATGTTCTGAGACCACCAAGGATCTTACTGGACACCACGGGGTCACCACCGGAATCGGATTCCAGGCAAAATTTCCAAGGCTCCACGCCACCAGAAAGCACTTGAGCAACCTATGTCACATTCAAGGTTGTTTGTCTTGCAAATTATAATGTCATGAGTTTCAAACAGGCCCACTGCAAAATCAATCGTTGAATATCATTGAATCATTGCATTTGGCCTTGGAAACCTTGCGACTGTACAAATAAATGTTGGCTCTAAGGATCCTACTAGTAAGGCCTACCGCGTGCTCGAGCTCGTGGGATACGATGGGAAGCCAACGTCAGAGTCGGTGCGGATGCCGGACTCGAGGACCAGCAACGGTTCATCTTCCTGAGCGCAAATGAAATCCAGCAAAAAAGTGAGCGCGGCCGTGGCCAACTTTGAAATCCTGTGGATATCTAGGTTTCAATAATTCTTGCTAGTGCAGAAAAGTCTGTCCACGCGGAACATGTTACAGTACAAGAATATGCTTAATACTAGCAAATTGTTCATATAGATTCATATAGTAAGTTGAAAAGAGTACGGTTAACCGTGTCTTTGCTGCCAGCGGTAAATCTTCCTTCAGATGTTTTAGTCCTGATCCCAATCATTCACTGCACAGATTATGCTTGGGAGTGCAGTAGGAGGCACACCCACACAGCCTCCAACACCAACAGTCTAGGCAGAAGATATCATCATTTAACATAATCAATCCCATTCACCCCCAACCAGATTGACCGAACTGAAGATTGGAAACCACTTGCAGTAGTTGTTTGTCTGAGGTCGATCAGTTGAGGGTCCTGCGGATCATCTTGCTGCTCCATGGGTGCGTCTCCCGGGATTGCGGCCTCTGGGCCGACTTTCTTCAACTTCGGCCGGTTCTTGTGACAAATCCGGCCTCGAGACCGTTGCAAATCGCCAGAATGACGAATCCATGTTGCTTAGGACACCGTGATCTTTATATTCAATCGATCATCATGCTATCCAATATCCTGTCTCAGTCAAAATCTGCCCCAAAAGTAGTCACTGGTGAATGGGCTGGGGACCTGCAGCATTTCAGTGCCATCTCCCATGCAGCTGCTCTTGGTCAAGCGACGCAAGGCTCGGGTAATGAGATCCTGATCCGACTGCAGCGCCAAAATGTGATCCTCCCGGCTGAGTTCGTAGCCTCGGAACCAGGCAGGAGACGCTTCAAAAGAAAATTGGCAAAACAAAACCATGATGAGAAACAAAAACATGATGAGTACCTATACCAATAGTAAATATCATTTAGATTCATTTATATAGTTCTACAAAATCTACAATGCGCATGTGATCATGATCCAACAACCTCTGACCCGAACCTCAATAGAAAATCGTCCAGGATGGAATTCATTCAACACCCACCTCGACCACCAGCACGGCAACTGCTTCCGAGTAGCCATGTTCCGCCAACGCCTGCAGCTCAGCCATCTGGGATTCAGTGATCGGCACCAGCAGCGCCTTCACCGGATTCCTCAGCAAGTGCTGGCTGCTGAGCTCGAGCTATACACTCCATAAAATTATGTGGAAACCAACCGAATGTAACATGGCCCACAAATATGCACAACAGTTACCTGATGGAAATAACTTGTACCGATCGCATATCAAAGGTCCAACAGGGGAAAAAAAAACCTGCAATGATTGCAGATTTTGCAGAAAGGGAAGGACATAACATCTTGGGGGTTCCATCGATCGTGACGCTAGCCCATATGAAAATTAGCTATCCATACACAATATCACGCAATAAATTTGTCTCCAGTAATAGGGCATGCCAATATTATAAGGACAGCTAACCTGCGATATTGGGAAAACACCTTGTGATGGTCCACAAGGTTCCACACAAATCAATCCAGGCCATGTCTCTTGGAAAGTACCTGGATGAATTTGTTCAAAGTCAGAACCATCAACAGGACGAATTCCACCGATGTTTGGGCACAAGAAATTGAAAGTTTAAAGCCTACAGGGTGTGAAGGAATGAGCCTTCGCCCAAACATGTTTTATTACAACATGATTGTTTTATATAGACTCTATCTCTCTCCCGAACAGACTATATCCCCAAATCATCCCAAATCCACCTAATTTCATGTAATTTCAACATCGTGTGCGACTTTCGGACGATCCCCATATCCATCTTGTACGCCCAGTCTCCACTCTGGGTCCACCTCGCAACCGGCCTCCAGGACGCGCCGGTGCAACTCCGCCAAGGGCCCGGTGGCGTCCAACAGCATCCGAGTCACGTGCTCGGAAGTCGCCATGCGAGTCAGCCGGAACCTCAGGTGAGGCAGGAAGGTGCGCTTTACATCTCTTTACCATAGTTCTTGCTCAAACCAGTTGATATCCGTCATCCATCGTCATCCTACATACTGGTCATTTCAAATGTTGCTTGCTATAACAAGGTAAAAAAAATCCATCTAGCTTTCTCTGGCACCCCTTTACCTGGCTGGTTCATGGTCATGGTCAGAAAACGTCAGCCTGAAATCTCCAGACCAAGTTCGTTCTAATCACAAAAACATGGGCACGGGTTGTAAGACCAAATTTCTGATGATAAAACTTGTCCGGGATGCGACACGCCCCAAAACATCCCAGGACAAACCCTTGCCTACCCTTGCTGGGTTGCTTGTGGAACGACATCATATTAATGACATTCCATCCAGTCCCACGACGTGTTGAACCCGCTGAGATGCGCCCAAGGCACACGCAAACGCCATCCATGTTGAGCACTGGGACCTGATCGCGGCTCAATTGCAGGGCTGTCATCAGGTCATCCGTCGACTTCACTTCCGCTTCGGGGGGTTCGGATCTCAGCTCGGCCGATGGCGTGCCTCAGGATGTGTTAAATGGTGTCATTGTACTTAACCGACCCCTGCCGACATGCAGAATCTATGAGAAGATGACAGCAAGCTGCAAGATCAATCCGCGAGTATCCCGAGGTCTGCACATTATTATATGCAAAACTAGTTCAAGACCGAAACAATGTCACTATGTCACCATGTCGCTATCACTATGCCACTATGCCAATGCCTTCCCTTAGTCCAAAGGAAAGACAACAAAAAAGTGCTGGCAAATGTTGGGAGTGCCGGGATCCCGAATGCTTTCGGAATCATGCTGTTCCTCAACTTCCAAATATTTGGAACCCGCCATCGGCGCAAAGAAGAGAACCGGTGGAGGAATATCCTCCACCGGTGCTGTTCTTTGCGCCGATGGCGGGTTCCAGCCACTGACCTCGTCCCAGAGATCCAGTTGGTCGATAATCTTGGGAACATCCATGGAAAAATCCAAGATGTCGTGCACCAAGGCCATTGGAACACCTCTGGGACGGAACTTTTTGGTCAACGTCTGGTAGACGACAATCCCCTTCTCAGCGCCTTCGCGTTTGAATGACCGCGTGAAAGATGCAAAGGTGGCAGCAGAGGCTGCTGATTGGCACTCAAGAGCTGAACCCTGAGAACACACGCGTCTCAAATGACGAAGATTCTCTCCACGTAACGCCCGTCTGTGCCAGTCCAAGCAATGCACACTCAGTTCAGACCCTGCGGACGCAAGAGCACCTGCACAGTCCCGCTGACCACAAAGAATCGCCAAGTCTAGGAGGCTTGCATCACAGCAGAGGTTGTCTATGTACAACTCATCTGCGCACATGTGCTTCAGATCCCAGCCTGCCCTCAAAGCATTTCGGATTTTCTGCGTGGAAACGCATTGGCGCCAGCGCCCATCCTCGCCACGCTCGTTCCACAGAAAGAATTCACCCACTCTCATCGTGCAGGTTGGCCAGGCGTTCCCTTTCGGCAAAAAGAACTGCGCCAGCTGCTGCCACTGCTCCGGCTCGCAGTCCAAGGCCACAGCACGGAGAAGCGGAACCTCCTCACCACCCAACACCACATAGAGGCCTTCAAAGTTTGCACCTGCCGAAAGCGCGGCAGATAGTATGGACACGGCCTCCTCCCAATACATCTCGCAACCTCGCCACCTCCGGAGCGGCCGAGCTTCACAACTCTTGGCCAAGTTGGCGGATGCCTCGACGTTGCCGCACAAGATGGCAATGTCCAGCAGCCGCGCAGCCGCCTCCACCGACACAGCGAACGGCAGCCTTTCGTTGCGGCTGCAGAGGTCCAGGATGCCCCTGATGAGCGGCATCTTGGCCGCTTCCTGTGCCATATCTGACGCACCCCGCAGATGTGTATCCCAGTCCTTCATCCAAATGCCATTGTCGACAAGGAAACCCCAGCAGCACAGGCTGCATGGTTTCCAGCTTCTGCAGCCACAAGGCGCCCTACAAAGACCATGATCTCTTCCAGCTCTGAAGTGGTGATCCTCCAAGGTGCAACCCTTTACACCACTGGATGCCAAGGCCAGAGCAGTGTCGATATGGCCGAAGCAGAGGCAGAGGTCAAAGAGATGCACCTGACCCCACTGAGATGGCACCAATTCTGCCAAGGACTCCTGGTCACTGTCGCTTGCTGAAAACAAATCAAGTTGGAAAACGCTCACCGGAAGAAAGCCGTGATCCCAGCAATCAACTAATCAACTCCCAAAAGAATTGGGACGGTTTTCTTCAAGGCGGACGGAAATTTAATCCCAGGCGCTTGCTCCTGTTGGCCTTCCAGCATGGCCTTCGCCACATGAAACTCTTTGACTCCCAGCACTGTCGGGGTCCCACGATCCTGGAGAGGATTGATTTACAGACTGCATGCAGAGGGCAATGGAGCCACTGAAGCATCTCAGCTGTCCTTGGTTGGGGGATGAATGATTGGTCCTTCAAGATTATCGAGAAACTTAAAACGGTGCATGCCTCGCATGCCTCGCATTTCCTCGCCCAATGAACTGGGGGATCGGAAGCCAATAGGTCCCAAAAAGAAACGGATGCACATGGCGCAAGTACTTGCAATGTTCATTTAGGTCACCACTAGCCTCCCAAGATTCACACGGCGGTTTCCCCACACATCAGGGTCCTCATCGTACAGGATGAAACTCTTCACACCAGAGTCCATCTCCCTCTACACACTACGACAGATCGGCCGAGGTGGCGCGGGACCACACAAAAATCCCTGCAGGGCCAAAGGAGAGTCGGCAGAGCCATGGAACGTCGACATGGCAACGTCTGACACTTCAGGAGCTTTTCCAGAAAAATGTTGTTGAAAGATGTTGAAAGAATCATGATGTTTTGGTAGTTTGATGGAAGTCCTGGTTCTGATGCAAACCAGTTCGACCACAGCTTTGTGATATCTTACCAGTCAATTGTACACCTTCCCTCTTTCTCAAGTTCATGGCATGGATCATGGCACACATCATCATCCTGCAACTCCATCCACATGCAAAGTTGGATTCCCCACTTCTGCACCTTCAAGTCCTGCCCCGAATCTAAAGGAGACCATTGCGACCGTTCATTTTTTGACAGGTTTGGCATCGCTTCAGACTCCGGGCTCACGGCCAGGATGTCCAAGCAGCCGCCTGTCATGCCTTTGGCTGAACAAGTCTTAGTCACATGACGAAGGTAAAGAAGTCATGGCAGAGTGTCACTGGCGATTCACCTTCGGTCTGGTGTGAAAATGTGTTCAAAACCACAGAGCTGGCCAAAAATGCGAAAATGAACTGTGACTAACTGGTAACTGGGGAACAGCACCTTCGCATGCAGCCTGGCCTACGTAGAAAGCATGGGGTTCCGCCAGCACAGAAGCTTCATGTTCTCTCTAGAACTGCCAAAAACTAACAATGGAATCCCGTAAAAAAATCTGGTTCCATACATTTCCATACAACCCACTACAAACCCCTATCTAGTTGGGGTTCCACGTCAGGTGATGCGATTTCAGCTTCCTGGTTGCCAATGCTTTTGGCTGAAGGATCCAGTATGTCATGGACCTCCAGTGACACTGCGCGATTTCCTTCTGCACAAACAGCAGGTGAGTCTCTGCGACTACTTTGCTTGGACTCCAGGCTCACGACCGGGATATCCAACAAGCAGCTGCTTTGACATCGTGCTGGGCGCACTAGTAAATACGAGGCTTTTTGGTGACGGTTTGAAGGGAAAAATGCTCACAATCCATTTCCACTAGAATTCTCTGAATTCTCTGAGGTTCCAAAATTGAAACATCTACGTCTGGCCTCACAAAGTTTCCACTTGATGGTGTCCGGTGTCCAGTCCCTATACATGAAGCTGGCAATCTGTTTTGCACAACACATGACATTGTGTATGGACTGCGGGAAAAACAAAAGTCCAAGATAATCCAAGTATGTCCCTGCTAAAAATCAAAAGGGCTGACCACTCCTCGGGAGAAAGGTAGAAACTCCAGATGAGATGTCAAAAGGGCTCACTATCATGGTTTTGCCCTCTCCTCACGCTGCGTATTCCTAGGGTGTTGCCATTGTCCAACGTCTTCACAATCAAACCCTCTCTGAATTCCAGATTGTCTTATCCAAGGTCTGGACATTGCCTTTGGTCTGATGCATACATGTAACATGTATAAGTTTCAAAAAAGTGTGATCCGATCATATCCGATCGATCTATGCCTTAAAAGCAGTCACGAATGCATGCAAACTCAAAATAAACAAGTTCTCCAGTTTTCACAATGTAGCCAAAGGCTTCACCTTGGCGCCCCTGATTTCACGCGCCATGCAGGATCTCACTGGACACCACGGGTCACTGCTTGAATCGGATTCCACGCAAAGTTTCCAAGGCCACTCCATGAATCCAGGAAGCGCATGAGCGATATATGTCATTGTATGGCAAATTCAAGATGTAATGTCTTGCAACAAAGTGAATTGTAAAGAAAAACTCAAATGTTCAGTTTCAACCATGAAACGCAAAATAGCCCTTCAAACTTTGCCACTGTACAAACACATGTCGGTCCTTAGGCCTACAGCACTGTCGAGCTCGTTGGATACGATGGGAAGCCGAGGTCAGAGTCGGTGCGGATGCCAGACTCGAGGACCAGCAACGGCTCATCTTCCTGAGCGATGCTTGGATTTTAAAAGATGGGGATCTCTGATCTCTAGTTTCATTGTTTGCCCTAGCGGAACATTCTTAGACGCTGACAATTTGTTCAATGGTTAAACGGTCTAGGGTCAACTGTGTCTTCACTCGCAACCGTTGATCTTCCTTCAGATGTTTTACAGTATTCCTTTTTCCAGAGTCAACTGTCGGTATCCCAATCACTCACCGCACAGATTATGTTTGGGAGTCAAGTGGGAGGCAGGCACACACACACAACCTCCAACACCAACAAATTCGACATAGGCAGAACACATCAGAACACAACCAATCCCAATCAAATCAACCCAACTTCAAAACTGGAAACCAGTTGAGGGTAGAAAAAAATCCATCTGAAATCAAGCAGTTGAGGATCCTCTGCATCATCGTCCTGGTTCACCGGCGCATCTCCCGGGATTGCGGCCTCCGGGCCAACTTTCTTCAGCTTGGGCCGGTTCTTGTGGCAAATCTGGCCTGGAGACAGGTGGCAAATCCACAGAATCATGAATCCAGGTTGTGTCTGGGACACAGCGATCTTTCCATTCCATCTATCATCACCGTAGCGTATACCATAGTCAATATTATCTTCTCTCAGTCAAAATCAATATGCTGCCCCAAAAGTGGTTGCATCACCTTGATGCCATTCCCAGCTGCGTGAGACAGTTTTCTACAAGTGCTCAAAACCCAAACATCCTGAAACATTCTACTGTAACATCCGAAAACCTGCGTTTCTAAACCTCCACCAATGTCAGAAAGCTGCTGCTCTTGGCCAAGGGACGCAAGGCTTTGGTGATGAGATCCTGATCCGACTGCAGCGCTAAAATGTGGTCCTCCCTGCTGAGTTCGTAACCTCGAAAACATCATTGGCTGAGCCGGACAGGGGCTACATTTGGAGGAAAGCCTGGGGACTGATTACAAGACCCTTACCCCAGTAGGGGCAGCCCAATAAAATAGAATCTGCTGAACATTCACCCTGGGCAGCACCGCTTCCAAGGAGCCGTGTTCCGCCAACGCCTGCAGCTCGGCCATCTGTGATTCAGTGATCGGCACCAAGAGCGCTTTCACCGGATTCCTCAGCAGCTGCTGGTAGTTACATGATAACTTGTATGCATATGGTATCAGATGGTCAGCGGAAGTGACTCCGCGGTTCATGAAAGATTGCAATGATGTTTGGGGAAAGATTGCGCAGATCTTCCGGATAGAGGAGAATATGACATCTTGTGAAAGTTCCGTCTATTGTGACGCTAGCTCATCATGAAATTTAGTTATATCTGATCTATACAATCATCCTACACAGACACATACACACAACAGGTTAGTTTCCAGTTTTGGGCATGCCCAGGGTTGGAGCTCTCTTGAACTTGCTGAAGCCCCAGACCCAAACAGGTTCCTTTCCTTACAGACTTGGCAAACTTGGTTGATAGAAATCCCAACTTCACTCAAGAAATTTCGACATCCAAGAACTGCCACTGTAAAACCTGGAAGACCAGTCTTTGCCCAGCTTCCACTCTGGGTCCACCTCGCAACCGGCCTCCAGGACGCGGCGGTGCAGCTCGGCCAAGGGCCCGGTGGCATCCAACAGCACCCGGGCGACGTGGTCGGACGTTGCCATCCGGGTCAGCCGGAACCTCACACCCAAAGTGCAGCGTGGACGACACTCAAACGACTTGATCTCATTGGTCGGATTAATCCTTGAATTCAAACCTGTTTTTCGACATGTTTCAACATGCCACCACATGGGTTCTGGTACAAGTAGCCTTATTAATGAATGGGTCTCAGGTTGTGCACATGCAGAAACCGAAACCGTGCCAGTCATGGATAGACAGGCGGCACCAAGGTGGGCCAAGTTATTGTATGCCAATCAGCAGTTATGCTCTATATGTTTGCGGCTCATTTTCTTGACTGGATGGTTGTCAGTCGAAAGTGGGAAGATGAGGGAAGCAAAAAACCCGGTGACGCCACTTAGGGACCACCTTGTCACTGCTGATTAATTAAACTGGTTTGGCAACAAGGCGAAGAACACCGCTTCCAAAAGAGCATGATGACATGTGCTGGAATATGATGAAATATGCTCTTCCATATTGTTGATGACAATCACCGCTTGGAACCTGCTCAGACGTGCCCAAGCAACACGCAGACGCCGTCCATGTTGAGCACTGGGACCTGATCGCGACTCAACTGCAGGGCTGTCATCAAGTCATCCGTCGTCTTCACGTCCACTTCAGGCGGATCGGATCTCAGCTCGGCCGATTGTGTGCCTTAGGACATCCCAATTGGTGTGATTCAAGAGTGCCTTAAGTTTATTACTTGAAACTTGCCTAAAATTGCTTAGAAACCGGCGACAAACCGCACATTGAAATTGCAAAATTCCCCGAGAGTTTAAACGTCAATGCCTTTCATTAGTCCGGGGGGAAAAAGGCACACAAGCAACATGCTGTCATATGCTGAGAGCACTGGGCTGTTCTTGCTGTCCCCGCTCAACATCCAAATCCTCCACCTCAGAAAACTTGCCAGCTCCATCTCCATACGTCGTGGCTTGCACCGATGGCATCCAGCTACTGACCTCGTCCCAAAGATCTAACTGATCCAAAATCTTGGGAGGTTCCATGGAGAACCCCAAGATGTTGCGCACCAAGGCCATTGGAACGCCTCTTGGATAGAACTTTTGGATCAATGTCTGGTAGACGGCGATCCCCTTCTCAACGCCTTCAAGCTGGAATGATCTTTTGAGAGATGCAAAAGCAGCAGCATGGGCTGCAGACTTGCACTCCAGAGCTGAACCCTGATCAAGACGGAAATCGCACAAAAACCACACTTCCAGCAGGCTCTTCCCCTGAAACGCCCATCTGTGCAGGTCCAAACAATCCACGCTCAGTTCGACCCCCACAGATGCAAGAGCATCGGCACAGTCCCGCTGACCGCACAGAATCGCCACATCCAATAGACCCGCAGCAGAATCGCGATTGCTTTCATCAAGTCTTTTAAATGTAGCCCAGATGCGCTTCAGGTCCCAGCCGGCCCTGAAAGCATTTTGGATTTTCTGCATGGAAAAGCGCCATGGCAATGAAAAAGGACGCGTCCCACTTGACAGAAATTCGCCACTGAGTTTCATGTTGGAGGTTGGCCACCGATTCTTCTCCTGTGGTAAGACCTGCTGCAGCTGCTGCCACTGCTCCGGCTCGAAGTCCAAGGCCAAAAATCGGAGAAACGGAACCTCCAAAGGAGGGCGGAGTTCACCTCCCAGCTCAATGTTGAGGCCCTGAAAGTCGGCACCTGCAAGAAGCGCGGCAGAAATCAGAGATAGTTTCTGGCCCGATATGCCCATTTTGGCCCAAAAATGGGCGGTGAAACGGTCTGTAAATGGCTTGCAGAGGGACCACAACTCATTTCCCCTCCACCGGCGAAGCGGCCGAACTTCACACGTCTTGGCCAAATTGGCAGCTGCCTCAACGTTGCCGTCTAGGATGGCTATATCTAGCAGCCGAGCGGCCGCCGCTTCCGACATGGCAAAGGGGAGCATCTCATTGCGGCTGGACCTGGCGAGGATGCCACTGACTAGCGGCCTTTTGGCCGCCTTCAACGCCGCTTGTTGCGCAACCGACAGACTCGCATCCAAATCCTCCATCCAAATGCCTTTGTCCACGGGGAAGCCCCAGGAGCATCTGCTGCACGTCTCCGCACCCTCGCAGCGACATGCCCCCCAACGAATGACTTCAGCAAAAGAGTCAGCATTCCTTTCATTTGGCAAAGCTTCAAGGTGGTCATACTCCAATCTGCAACCCGTCACACCGCCCGTTGCCAAGGCCAGAGCTGTGTCGCTGTGACCGAACATCAGGCACAGGTCAAAGAGATGCACGGGTCCCCACTGAGAAGGCACCAACTCACTCAAGGACTCCTGGTCACCGTTGCTGGGCCTAAACTCCAAGTTGATGCGAATTTGATGCAATTAAAACCATATCCTATCAATCCTATCTCCCATCCTGAGATGTTGGTGTGGAAGAGGGTTTGAATATGTTTGATGTTTGTTTTCTTTGCAGATGAAACAACGATGCATCCCAGGCAGTTGCTCCGAGCTCCTCTTGACCTTCCAGCAAGGCTTTGGCAACGTGGAACTCTCTGACTCCAAGGACTCCAAGGACTCTTGAAGAAAGAGCCTGGAGGATTGATGGAAGATGCTGCTGGGTTGGGCAATACCCAAGAGTGGTGAACACTTGGAATTTGATTCTGGTGATGGTGATATCTTGTTTCTCCCTGAAAATGACCTGATGATACCTGCAGTCTTGAGGATGTGCCACCAACTTCACGACAACAACAAGTACTTTTCGCGCTGTATTTCTGATGCTCTTGTTTTTTCAAGTGTTTGCATCTCTGTTTCCGTATATTTCCAAGATCCTTTACAATTTGAGTCAGCTGCCCCTTCCGGTCCTCATCGTAGATCACCAAACTTCTCACATCGAAGTCCATCGTCTCTTGGAGGCGCGAACTGACACTCTACAGGTTTTAGCGAAGGCCAAGGTGCCGTGGGACCCAAAAAACTGCGGGGCCAACGAACAGTCGACAGGGCTTCGGTTGAGATTTGTAGAAAGGCAGGATGGTGGCGACCCAAAAACTGTTGGAGGCACCTAAAACAAACGTCTCAAGAATGTTAGCCACTGGTGATCATTGAAATAAAGAAGTGTTAAAACAAAGACAGATAGACCCTGTCTTTTCAACTGTACAATTGGGTGTTTCCTCATGCTGGCTCAACGACGTGTGCCCAATGCAGCACAGAATTCTGCTTCCTTCACCATGGATATCCAATGGGGTCCTCCTCACTGAAGTCATTCAATTCTTGCAAATGAAACAAAAAAAAACTATAGAATATTAGAGAATACTTTGTATATATCATCTACTGGAACCCGTTGTTTCCTGGGAATCTCCGAAAAAAATCAAAATTCAGCCGTTGTTTCCTAAGTGAACTCCTGAGTCCTGTGAACTCCCAATTTTCGAAGTAGTTCAAGGTGGCCGCCCCATCCAACCCCTCACCTCAGGGCGTTCCGAAACCACTGCGGTCCCTCCAACACCGGCCACCGGTGCACCCGGGGGGCCACCCGTGATCACTGACCTCGACGAAAGCTGTGGAAATCTGCTGAAAACATAAAGTGAGGGAATCACCAAACAAAAAAAGAATTTTGTTGGATTGAAATGTATGATGGATATATTTCAAAAATATAGTCATATCACGTCATATGATATATCAATTTGTTGTATCGAAAAATGCTGGACCTCATGAACATTGAGGAGGGTGGCAAACAATAACATCGAGTGTTTCTAAAAATTGGAGTTGAATTTTGCGCCACTTGTGCCTTCCAATACACAACTTGACGAAGTCATCGACTTCCATCTCTTTCATCCAAATGCATGTCAGTATACTGAGTTAGTGGTTTTCAAACCATCCCAAATTTTTGGTCATTCTGTGATAGTTCTATGGCAAATATCCTCAGATCCATTGACTCATTGACTTTATGGTACTTTATGCTGATTTAACAATTTTCCTACCGGTTTTCCTCTCATTTGAATCTGAGAACCATCAACCTCTCATGATGGCCCCACCAGCTGAAGGTCACCCCCCCATCGCCAGGCCGGCCGCGCTTGTCGTGGTCCATGCCTGAAGTCATGGGATGTTGAAACAAAAAATCAACTGGGAAATCAGACACAAATCGCCATCAATCAATGGAACTTGTTGCAAAAAGCTGAGAGTTTGAACTGATACACCTATGATCTATGAAATCTCCATGAAAATTCATGGATCCTTTCTCCAATCTGCTGACATTGGATGCCTCCCGTCCCGGAAAAATATCACGATCTTAATTTTGGAAGCCGTGAGCGAATCACGGTAGCCTTGCCAGGAACGGAGCTGATCTTCCAACAACTTCATCCTGGGCGATGCTTCGGCTCCCGGACAAGGTGGGAACGGCGGTTTAGTAGCTACTTGCGCTTGTCCAAATATCACAGGAAATTCCCTAAATTCACTGGCTATTCAAGATTTTGTTTCATATCAAGTTTGAAAATATACCAGATGGTATACTCTATGTTCATCTATTTTCATGCACAGCCCACTTTCAAGCCAAACTTCACCCCACTTCCTCAGGTGAAACGTCCACCACCCCTGGGGCGACCCAACTTGTTGATGGCCTCAGCAGCACCTGCAAAATGGGATTGGGGGGGGCACCTGAGCCCGAAGACCAAGGGTTTTGATGATTACTCTTCTGTTGCTTGGGATGTGTTTCTTAGTGGATTTATAATTGATTTATATGGATCTATTGTGATGTTCATTGAATCGCTTCATTCAATTGTCTTTTTTGGAGATGACTTAGTTGATGATGTCAAGGCTGAAGCTGAGGGCGGCAGGATGACGCAGCTTTTGTCCAAATGGAAATGGAACCTGTGAATGCCAAAATCAGATAATAGATGACACTGGCGAACCTCCGATTCCTCATATAATATGAGAAACACACGGAAAATCATGAGAACCAACAGTTAAGCCTCCAAATTTGCCAAAAAGATGTTTACATACAAGCAGCAAAAAAAACACTCTTCTGGCTATGTCGGACCAATGATATGATTAATCACGTGTTGCAGATCTCATTGCTGAAAGCTTCCCCGCCTTCGGACAACATGGACACGTCCTCCAAAGAACCTCGGCCATTAACGCAGAATTCAATCATTCTATCTTTGGGGATTGCACTATACAGTATACAGCCAGGGGCACCCTGTTTTTTGGGGTCAAAAAACAAGGCCTGGGGGGTCAAAAAACAAGGCCTGGGGGGTCAAAAAAGCAAGGTTTGGGGGGTCAAAAAAACAAGGAGGTGTCAAAAAAAACAAGGTGAGGGGTCAAAAAAACTCCGGACCCTACAGCCAGTGACGTCTATTCAGTGAAGTAGATACATCGCATGTTGCATACGTAGAATTTCGGAACATAGTTGCTCTCAGGAAGAAATGGATAATCTACCAAAATCCCGAAAAACATCACTCTGCCCTGGCCTTCTATTCTCGAGATCTCGGCACCTGGCAGGAAAGGTTTGAACTTACTGGATGATTCTCTAGGCAGGGATCCATTGGATATCCATGGGATGTCCATTGAATTGGTCAAGGGAGTTAAAGAGTGGATGGAAATACAATTCTAAACTGTATATGAGACATAACCCCTTCCCCCTTTCGTCAATACCCCCATTAGAGACCCGGGCTTAGTATCGGATCTGCTTCCTTTGTGATGGGATTGCCAACCACACAACTGCGACAAAGACGAACTCAACAAGCCACGCCTCCAGAGGCTCTTTCGGTCAGCGCAGGGGACCTGGCAAAAATAATGGCAAGGGTCTGGGGACTTGGTCTGCAAACCTGTTCATGCTGTGGAAAAATGGACTGATCTCCACGCAAAAGAATTTTACAAGACCTCAACAGCCACCACCTCTTGGCATCTTCCCGTCGTTCGCGACGCTTCTCCTGGGAAAATGCAACGGCTTCTGGGTGGTTGCCATGGTCCTACTCGGCCTACCCCAGGATTCGTCGCTATTCCTTTATCCATCAAGTTGGAATTTTGATGTTGAGTTTTGCTGATGTCCCTAAATGTTTTTTCCCTGATTCTCATTTTTTCTTGAATCCTTCCTGTCTCTACCAGCCCCATTTCCTCGTTCTCTTGATTCGACTTGTGTTGAATTCGTAAATCACAAAGATCTCAGCACCAAATTGATGTTGTTAAACTTCATGAATCCTTCCTCTTTTCCTGATTCGTTTACTTCATCCCACCACCCCAACAGCTGCACCCTCAACTGACCAGGAGCTACCCAGCCCCTGCTGGGTGCCTCCTCCAGTCTGGTGGCTTTCAGTTCCAGGCATTGCTTCTGGAACTCGGCCTGGGGTGCTCTTTCCAGAACCACGGTTGATGGTTGTGACGTTTGACATGGAAAAATTGCCAAAGGAATCCAAAAATGTAAACACAATGAATCCACAATCCCAAGTGCTCAAGACGAATCTAACCCCAAAAAAATGGATGGCTCAGAATTATCTATCTCCAAATCATCAACAAAGATCCCCATGATTTTCCGCCCTCGGCGCATCTCCCATGGCCTCCTGTTCTCGCAGCCGGATTTGCATGGTGTTCTTGGCCTGGCAGTGGATATTAGATCCATACAGTCCTACAGATCATCAGCAACCCATCAAACAAATACATACAACACCAGGCAGGAGATATTGATATGCAAGACATGATATGAATGGATGCGATATGAATATAACATAGTATAATTTGTATGGCAAACAAATAAAACCTATCAGGAGATGTGGCCAGCACACCTGCGTCAGCTCGAGGCGGAGCTCCTGGATTTCCTGTTCCAGGGCCTCTCGATCCTTCGGAAGCTGCAGCTGCGGGTGGAAGTTGGACTTACGTAGACTGTGGTTGCAGTTGAGTTGCAGATTGAAGATGATTGAATCAATATGAATCAATTACAGTATATCTACTGAAAAAAATGGCTGAAGTCTCTAATCCAGAGAAAATTCATCAGCTTGTGGCAGGAGAATTTGGTGTGGAGTATCCTGTTGTCAGTGGTGTTTCACCCCATCGCAGTCCTTTCCCTCGCGTCGCCTTGGCAAAACTGTCAAGTGAGCAGAGAGAAACTTGCCGCACATGTCTGTGAAAAAATGAAAGGATATGATATGAAAGGTATCAAGAGATGGTTCGGAATGATTTGGATTTTCCCCGCTGTTTGCAGCTTTGACTCGCGATACTTTTAAGTATATGGGAGGTTGAAAGATGTTGCCATGCTCCCAAATTCAACCAAATCATTAATCATTATATGAACCTCCCAAGCTTCCACCGCCATATCCATTCTTGCATCCATGTGTTGCCACAGATATCCATAGAACAATCCATGATACATCATCTAATCATTAAACATAAAATATTAGACACATATCTATAGACAAATAATATTCTTACAAAAATAGCAAAATAAGCACATCCATACCATTCACAATAGTGTCATATATGTATTCACTAACTATAATTATAGATAAAGCCATCCTGAGAATCTGGGTGGCCCTGGCGCTTGCGCCAGCTGCCGGCGCGCATGTTCGGCGGCCGCTTGGTGCAAGGCCTTAGGAAGTTCAGCAGGAATTGGGGTTTTGCTGGCACCAAGTGTATGATGATGGTAATAAACATGGTATAGAACTATAGATGTTTTTTGCGAATGGTACATGGTGCGGTATGATGGTGGTCTGCTAATCATGATGGTAGAATGATGGTATAACATCGTAAAAATATGATTGCAGTAATGATGTGGGTTTTGACAATGGTCAGCTACCCCCACAGTCCATCGAAGCACCATCCACCACCAGCAGTGCAGCTCTTTCCACGCCATTGGCACCGTCAGCACCGCTCGCCGCGGCCGCGGGCCGCACGGAGGCATCCGTGGGGTCCAGGTCCAACCAGAGCGTTTCCTTCGATCGGTTGGATGCACCAACAGATTTGAGTTGCAGAGATTGGATGAAAAGGGCAGAAATGAGATGAGGCTTCTTTTTCAAATGATACGGAAGGCCTAAATCTTGGGTGAGTTGTGTATCATTGTCATTTCCACCGAACAGAGTGGATCATGACTGAAGCATCATGAATGCATGGAATCATCCTCTTTCCAAACAAAATCCACAGTATCCTCAATTTCCTACGATCTTTGCAGCCCTACGGCAATCCCCATAGGATTGCCACCAAGCTTCGCAGTTGCTCATGTGCTTCCCCGCCAACTCACCGAAGAACCCTGCGTGGCCCACCACCGCCAGAACCACCTGGCGCGGGTCGCAGTCACTGGACCAGTCCCTGCGTGGACAAGTGAGCCTCAAAATGGGTACTACACAAATGGTTATTCAATTACTATTACTATACTATGCGTACCATAGAATGAAATGGTTACTCTTGTATGGTCTTTACATGTCTTTACATTTACTAGTGATTCAGTTTGACTCAGTAGAAAATTTTGAATTTGGGTAGTTTTTGCAATGATTTGGCTCACCATCCTCCAAAAGAACAATCAGGCTTGATCAGGCTTGCACCGGCAAGCAGGCTGCTTGACTTTTTGCTTCTTCCGCAAGTGTTTGGTGATCTTTGTTGATCTGGTGCCACTGCAGATTTTGTCGCTGCAACTTGCAGAAAAGGACTGCGGATACTTTTCATCAAAAATGTCCTTCATTTGAGATATTTGAGGCCAAGATGGCAGAATGCACACGTGTTTGAAATCTGTAAGTAGAAGAGCCTCTATTGGGCTTCTGGAACAAACTAAACGCATGGGTGCCAAAAGTCTGTCAATGTCTAGCTCTCCTTTTCAAAAAAAAATGTTGCTATACATGTCTGTGGCTTGTCAGGGATTTGGAAGGTCTATGAAGGTCTTTGCCACAATCCATGCTCAAAACCCTATCCAGCAACTCGGGATCGCTTAGGCAAGGCCTTGAGTCAGAGACAGCCGCTTTTGCCTGATGGCGCTTGGCTCCAAAGAATGACTCCAAGAACCTGCTCTCTTCCTTGTCTTCAGCAGCATCTTACTCTTTCAGAGGTGGAACTTTTGGAACTTCGTCATGAAATCGTGGATGTTCTCCCTGCCAGTCTTCTGAAAGCGCGAAGATGGGGATCCAGTGATCCAGAGGTAGCAAGCTTCCAGACAGGACAAGTCCAAGGCTCTCTGGCCATCCAGGGTTCAAAGGTCCCAAGCTTGAAACAAAGGCAAACAGACATGGCAAACAGCGCAGCCAAGCAATCTCCACCAAGGTACTTCCTGACGATGTCATCACCGCAACCAAAGGCCGCTAAAGGACCCAAGAACACGAGCAGGGTTCAATGCACCACCGGTGTACGGACCACAAGAGCCAGCACAACAAAACGATTGTGTGTCCGTGTGTCTGTGCGTGTGAGTGCGTATATGAGTGTGCATTTGCGATCAAAATGGAGTATTTCAACAGGTCCAACTGCTGCCCACCTATCACCACCAACATCACGTGCGGATACCTTAAATCCTTCAATTTCAGGTATGTACCAACCCAGGCTCCGCAAGCCGATGCTTGGTGCAAAGCACCTGAGCAGTCGGAAGCTTGCAGAAGTCCTCTGGTGGGCCAGGGAGTGTGACCACTGCCGTTGGCGGAATGCGTTTGGAAGAATTTGTTGATGCCCTCTTCCTGGTGATCGCCGTTGCCAAAGGACTCAAAGCTCCCACCACGGCAATGCACCTGCAAAAAGAGCAGAGCTGTGATCAAGCAAAGAGCATGTCCGCCTAGCCAAACAAAAGATGCATGACAACATCATGCAAGTGGCAAAATTGCTCAAGAAAGCTCATCCTCAAGGCTTGACAGACCCGCAGGCACAAGAGATTTGTTCAGGGTCTGTCCAAATCTCTCTGGCCTGCGGGTCTGTCAAGTGCAACTTGATGTCGCAGGTCTTCTCGTCCCCTGCAGGAATCCCTTGCACAAACAGGGCAAAGCCAACCACCAGTAGTGTGTGGCTGCCATGACCAGGCTTTGCCACACCACAGCCATAGACGCAGGAGATCAAAGAGAAAGTCATCATGCATTCCCACCACGTGATCTGGCAGTCGCTGATGCCTTCTGGGATGATTCTTCGATCAAAACATCGTACGTTTCAGGCACCAAAATGCCTGTGATCACCGCGCCCAAAATAGCACCAACAATCTGCAGGATCACATACACAACTGAGATCAACTGAGTGCACACTGGAAAGAAGCCACAAATGGCCATACGAAGTGTCACTGCTGGGTTCAAATGCCCACCAAAGATGTTGGCTGTGTAGATCCAGACAGCCCCCGGTGTTGCCCCATGGCTCCATTCCGTAAATTCTGAATGGCAGCACCCAAAACCTGGAAGAACATCACCCCAATGAACTCCTGGGCTGTTGCTTGGAGAAGACAGACTTGTAGTTGGAGAAGTTGGAGAAGACACTATCTCGGTCCAGGCAGTCTTGTCCCATGGAGAAGTCAAACTGACTTCCCGAAAGCGCTACGGAGGAGTTGCTGGATGGCTTGAGGCAAAAATTCTCAAGAGCCTTTCTGTTCCTATGGCATCTGAGATCATGTTGACACGCATTCTCTGAACTTTGCCAGCGAAAGCTGCATTGCTGCGGTTCTTTTATCCTCGTCAACTTCTATGAAAAATCGGTTGTGTGGACAATAGTTCGTGATCGATCAATTTGATAAAATGTGCGACTCCCAACAGTGTTCAATCCACGTCCTTGATCGGATCTCCAAGGCTAAAGCCACTTCCATTGAGACCAGCTGCCCATTCCTCACCCGTATCCCTGCCAGATCCCCGCCCGAACAGCCTCTGGCCGTTGCGCCAAGTAGCGCCGAAACGCGTCAACCTGAGCGTCATGCGGCCCGCCGCTGTCACTTGCATTTGAAGTCATCCAAAACACACCCAATCAAAAACATGTTATCTTCGCAAATCGCACTGAACATGTCATCAAACATGTTTAAAACATTGTAACCATTTTGGAGCCACCAAAACCAACAGTTTTTCATGGCAGTTGGGACCACCAAAACCCGCGTCACCACCCAGTAGCGATCATTTTTTGGGGTTCCCGGCTCGATCCGTTGGCGTCACCTCCTGCCAGAGGGATCGATCCTGGCGGCTCGGCGAGTTAGAGTGTCAGGTCTTCAAGGAGCACCTTTGACTCAAACCCTCTGACTGTGATACTTTGACTCCAACAAGACCAAACTGGTCTCACTCAAGTCCAGCTCCAAAGTATCCCAAACACCCAATGCCCCACACCTTCGACTGCCTCATCCTATCTTCATCCAAGCTTCCCCAAGACGCACCAACCCATCAGCCACACCTTGGGCCACCACTCTGCCGGCAGCTGGGAGAAACCTTCCCACTGCTCCAGGCAGCTGAATTTCGTCAGCAGTTCCTGGACCAGCTGAGTTGGAACGCTTCAACTTGTTTAGGTCTAGGTTAAAGGGGGGAAAATCAAATGTGAAGGGATTGAAGGGAGGTATAGAAACATATCATCATGCTCCAATATGCAGATGAAAGCAGTCCATCTTCACTCTCAGCTTCATCTGATCTTGCCAAACCTTGAACCTTCGGACCTAGGACCCTATGGACTGCCCACATTCAAGTCCCCACCTCCGCAGGCCGTCCGGTGTCGCAGCGAAAGATGCACCGCCTGAAAAGGTGGTAAGGACCAAGCTCATCGTGACTTTCCCTTGCCATGTCAATCAACAAGAGAAATCGTCATGTGTCTCGAATCAAAAAGACACTTGAGTTTTCAGATCCCAATTCCAAGAGAGAATGATTGATCAGAAAATCATGTTCAATCGAAATCATTTTGGATTCCAGGAGACGGTTTTTCCCCAGATCCAAAATGATTTTGTGCAGTCCACTGAGGCGCGGGGCTCAGTGTGGAGATGACTAATGCAACCTGCAGAGGCAAGGCCCAAGATTTGCCCAGACAGAAATATGTCCTGAAAAACAAATAAAGTAATCACAAATAAACACAAATAATCACAAATCTCAACCAACATTGGTTCGAATGACTGGTTCATGGCCAAAAATGCTTGCATAGTCAAACTATCAACTTCTACACTTGGGAGACTTGTCCTCTTTTAGAACAGCTAGGAGTTTTACAGTGGCAACGCACCTTTCCTCATATCTTCGACCTCCGCCCCGCCACGTTCTTCGTTCCTCCGAGCCACGAGGTGGCGGCGTTTCCTCGCCGAAGATCAGCAGCGACGTCTCGATGGCGCGGCTCAAGGGGCTGGAGATCACCACCTGCAGAGGGGATCGGCTGTGGGGTGGGGAACCGTGGCTGCATTGTACTTAGAATGGACAAAAAATGATGACCCATCTAATTATCTTGTTCCTTGAAGATCTCGGAATGAATCGCAATTGGAAGGATGTACAATCCAACCAAGGAGCTTTCAAACATCCGGTGAAGGTCAGAAGAAGATACGTACTTCGAAATGCAGGTGGCTGTACCTCCACCTGTCGCAGCGGATGCGATTCATCCGAACGCCTCAGCAATTGGAGAACCCATGTGGCTGGGGTTTGAAGATCTGGAGGGAGTTGATTTCCAAAAAGCTAGATTTTTTATCTATTGCTTAATCAAAAATAAGCTAGAAAATGGTTTGAAACTTTATCTTGATACACAGTTGAAACGGTGCATTCGACAACCAGCACCACTCAGAATCAACCACCAATCACCCCACTCCAATCTTCAAAAAAACTCACAAAACAAGTTTCATCCCCACCTTCATCTCATCCCCAACCCCATCCCTAACCCTAATCCCCATCCCCCCATCCCCCCCGGCCCCATCGCGACTGCGTCTCCCCGCAGTTCGTCGCCCAGGCTGCTCGCCTGGCTCCTTCCCACCGCCGTCAGCGGCGAGTCGCGGAGGAACAAACCGCCCAGCCACGACACGCCTCGGGTGGGCCAACATGCCAGGGTTGGGGCGGTCAAGTTGATATATGGATGTTGAGGAATGGATCTCAACCTACAAATAGATACCAATAGCACAATTAGATACAATTAGTATAATCTGTATTTTGTAGAAGTGGAATGAAGTGGATGAAAGCGGGTGCTATATAGGACTACCCCACCAGTACCAAGTCGCTTTCTGGATCAGCTATAAAATATCTGGTCAACAATGAATTACTGTACATTGTTCTACACCAACTACGAGCCAACTGGCAGGTTACTTGAGTTACAACAAATGTTGATGAAATATGCAAACAGTCGTGGCTAAATGCAAGGTACAGAAACGTATACTACTCTTGAATCTGTTCTTTTGGAAATCGCAGGCTCAGTGACTCGATCTTGCTGTGATATGTCATATTCCATATGAATCATGTCTAACTAATTTTCTCATCCAATTCCAAAATCAAATTCCGCTTATCACACCTTGTCTTGTGTCTACGCGAAGCGTTGGGGTCTAAAGTCCCACCACTGGTCCTTCTCACTGGACGCCCTTGCAACATCCCAGCCCTTACCGAGCAGCGTTTGGTGGTGGAGTAGTTGTGCTCACTGTGTCCATGGCGGATGAGACAGACCCGCTTCATGGCTGAACGCTGGCACAGCGGTGGGTGTAGTGGACGGACTTTGAATTCCAATGGTTCCAGATTTGGTGTGCAAAACTCGTGATGCACGTCTGCCCTCTTTCATACCAAATGGGGGACCAGCTTCGCCATCAGAAGAGATATTGGTTCTGGCTGTGCTGTCACGGAGCAAAGGGAAAGATCATCGGCCATCAACGATTGATGGCCACCAAATAGCATTTTGCCATGTTGAGGATTGTTAAGGACCGCAGGTTTGCGGCCAAGCAGCTGCGTTTTGAAAACAAACAGCAGACGCACGAACATGCGGCTCCGTGGTTCCAGATGCTTGGATGGTTGAAAAATGCCCAAGTTGAAACCCCGGGCCCTGACATCCCCAACTGTTCTGTGGATGTCTGAAGTACAACCAAAGAATTCTGAGGATTTGGATTTGCCCCACTAATTCTAGGTGCAACAAATCACCTTGGGAACCTCCAGTTCAACCGCTGGAACGACTGAGCCACCAAGTCTTGAGGCAAGTACCAACTCGCGCTGCAGCTCACCTTGGTCGCGCCTCAGGTTTCAAGGACGTTGATCAAGTTTCATGCTTCCAAGTGCAGGGTTTCAGCTTCCCCAAAGTTTCAAGAAAGTCAAACCTCATCCCATGGAAGATTTCCGGGAACCAACCCCAACCCCCCCAGCCGCGCCATTCCTGGGTGCACCGGGCTCCCGTAGCGCTTCGGTCCTTCGAAGCTGCGTTTGCAGTTCTTGCACCTCGCAGTTGCACATCTATCAGAACATTGAAATTGGGAGATGCAAGAATCGGAAGATGAGGAGTTTTCTTAGTCAAGATTGAGGGGAAATGAACTCTTTAAGCGGGAAGTTATGGACTTTGCATCTTTTCATAACACCAAAGATGAAGAATTGAAGCAACCAAGATGGATAAGGATCAGAAATTTTCGTGAATCACATGTCAGCGTTGTGCAGTCTTAATCCCACCCACGTGGGGGTGATCGAACACATCCAGGTGCCGATGGCACCTCCTTTTGCTGCTGCGATTCAGCCCTGCCGAGCGGTTGTGTCCATCCAAAAGTTGTTATTTTGATTGACCACAAAATGCCAGCGCGAAAGTTGTGATTAGTTTTCTTTTCACAGATCATTGGATTCGTTTTTGATGCTTTCTGGGACATTTACAAGAAACCCTGGTTTCTACGCCTCCAATTCTGAGATCCGAAGATGAAAACAAAAATGGCCCGGGCCTGGCGAGCCTCCCCCGCAATTCACTCGCATCGCCTCATCAGCACGGGAAGCATTTTCCATGGGAAGAAGAATTGGGAAGGAGAATTGGAAAAGGCGGTTTTCAACCCAGTTGTAAGATGTCCTGCAGATGTCAAAAATAACAACAAGTCGTTGATTGGTATAGGTAACTGTCATCCATGGCTTACTATATTTGAGCGGGGTGTGTCTGAGAGATTCTTTACACCCAATATGTGCGGCCATTTTTCAATTGGAAATATACATACATCAACCAACCGATTTGGGGTATATGGTAGACATCCCATTTTCGGACCTTCGATGGTGAGATCTTGACGGATGCTGGGCATCCCCACGTTCCAATCGCACACGCTGTTCCCAGAGGCTGCTGTTCAGCCGCTCCCGACGTTTCAACTCCTGGTCACAGGACCAATGAAGCGGAGACCGGGAAAACTGGTGTTTGCAACGACACTTAGATATTGGCACTGCTTATGCGGTGCGTTATCTAGTTAAGTGTCCCAAATGTTCACATTTGTTCATTTTACTTACAAAGCCAAATTGAACGTTTTCGTGCAATTGACGGTCAAATCAATAATCATAAATAAACAAAATAATTGAAGAAACATAACCGAACAGAAATAATCACAAATAATGATCCTAATCAGAAACATAATAATCAGAAAAAAAAATAAGAAACAAGTAATGTTCCTAATTAAATAATCACAAATCATCACAGCTCCCCGCAGGCCTCATCCTGCGCCTTGCAGAGCTGGGTGGCGCGCTGCCGCTCCGAGCGCTCGCGCCTCGGTGCTGGATGGTTGCACTGCTAACAACAGTTGGTAATAGCAACAATCCATCCAATAATCAGCCATTGAGAATACTTATTGATTTAATATATATATATATACAGTAAACAAAATGATAGAAATGATGATGATGATGATGATGATCATCATCATCATCATCATCATCATCCATGAAAAGTATGAATTTGGGTATCCCTGTGTCAACCATTTCATCCAGGAACCGCACAAAAGCTGTTCTTGAAGAGCCTGCACGTCCTTCTCCTTCCATCTGAAATCGTCATGGCTGGAAGCCACATAGGTGGCCAGAAAGCCGTTGAAAACGGGTTCCAGAGATCTCAGGAATTGTCCCAAAGAAAACAAGACTCATTTCGGCATCCGCAAGTAAAATAAACATCAGCACCAAGAGGCCTATAAGACTGTCATATACCGGTACTTGCTTAATAGCATCGGCCCCCCAAGTGGATGATAATTGGGGATGGTTCATTTTAAACCACAATTGGGTATGTCTTACACAAACTGGGTATGTTTGTACATCTATAAGCATGTACAAACCACAATATCAACCAGTACATTAAAGTACTGCTACTGCACATGCTGACAATGGCATCCCTGTGACACGTCCTGCAGCGGCACTTTGTACATGGCGGCGCCGGCGGCGCCATCCTGCGTGCTGTGTTGCGACGTGACAATTTTTTCGATGATTGCTGCTCACTGGGGAAACGGACCATCAAAGGGAAAAATAATTGTCAAGAGTCACGAAAATATGTTTTTTCAAAATTATCCACCGACCCCGTCCGGAGCAAAGGGGGAGCGCGTAACGGAAGGAGGGTGTGTGACACAACCACCACCACCACCACCACCACCACCACAACAACAACAACAACAACTACTACTACTACTACTTCTACTTCTACTTCTACTTCTACTTCTACTTCTACTTCTACTACTACTACTACTACTACTACTACTACTACTACTACTACTTCTACTTCTACTTCTACTTCTACTTCTACTTCTACTTCTACTTCTACTACTACTANCTACTACTACTACTACTACTACTACTACTACTACTACTACTACTTCTACTTCTACTTCTACTTCTACTTCTACTTCTACTTCTACTTCTACTACTACTACTACTACTACTACTACTACTACTACTTCTACTACTTCTACTACTTCTACTACTTCTACTACTTCTACTACTTCTACTACTTCTACTACTACTACTACTCCTACTCCTACTACTACTACTACTACTACTACTGCTGCTGCTGCTGCTGCTGCTGCTGCTACTGCTACTACTACTACTACTACTACTACTACTACTACTACTACTACTACTAATACTACTGCTACTACTATGTATTTCTTGGACCGCAATCCTCCATGGTTGACCTGACCAATCTGACCATTCCTTTTGTTCCCCTTCCTTGAAATCCCTGTGCCGCTGAACTCAAGCACAGGCTAAGGCTGGTATTCTCTGAAAACATCACCCATCGTGCTGACTGAGATGGCTGCGAAAACAATCATGCATACGCAGGTATGCAGCAGCTGTAAGAATCGAGGCGGAGAATGACTTAACAGATGGACTTGAAACAGAACACTTGGCGCGGGGACCAAAAACAACACCCAGAAGGCGAAAGCAGCATTGTTGAGTCCAAACAATAGGGAGCGCGCTTCCGCAACAAAACAGGGAAGGCGAAACGTGTTTTCCCGGCAAATGCAAAAATCGGATGCTTTAAGCGCTTAAACGTCTTCTCCCAGGGAAGTACAGCAATATGCAATATTGCGGCGGACTGCTTTTCAAATCACAGTTGGGACTTGTAATTCGTATCACGTTCCTGGGCGGTGCTTCAGCCTGCTGTGCGTGAAGGAAGCACAGGCCCTGGGCTGAGTTTGGGGCATTCAGGGCATGTGGCATGTTGTTTTGCGCAACGGTGTCATGAGTGTCATGTTTTGTCATGTTTGACAGGATGTGCACAACGGATGTAAATTGACTGTGACCACCTGGCCTTGGCAATGTCAACTGCCACGAGATGACGGTCGCTCCACTGCAACTGAATATCTGCACGCTCGTGCAGCAATGTTGCAACGCTTCGCCAGCGCAATACTCGCAGATGATCAGCGGCTGAGGGCCCTGGAAAGGTTGGCACTTTAAAATCCAAAGCATGGAGATGAATCGAATTCAAAAATACACCACGAACAGCTGCAGGATCCAAAACAATTTAACGCATCCTAAAGCGCATCCGTATCACTACAATCACCACATCAAAACACAAAAATTTCAAACCACACAAAATCTAGAAGGTTCCCTTCCGGTCTGGTGTTTCTCCCTGCCATGCGCAACATTTTTTGGCAGCACTTTGGAACTAATTAGTTCTGCCCATTTCCATGGAAATCATTGTGGTTTGGAGTATATACATAATCTGTCAGTTCCCTGGTGTTGGCCGCATTTTGGGGCCATAATCTGCCAATCCTGCATTAGCATCAGCATTTTGGAACTACAATCTTTGATTTTAATGCCTCCGTTGTGTAGAAGCCTCACTTGTCCGATGCCGTGTGCCAGCAGGAGCGGAAGGAGCGCAGCGTCCTGGCGCGGTTCAGTTGCTCCGGCATCCTCCCCCAAACATCTCACACGCAACATGCATGCAGCCATTGCATTGCGATCTTCAGCCCAAGCTTGCAGAAACGCATCTATCCAAGCACATAGCAACAGCCATTCCACTGCGATCTCCAGCCGTCCATCAAAAAACGATGGTAGAACCAATTCGACGCCAAGACAACGGCAGCCCGCACCCACCTCACAAACGAGGTGCCCTTCATCGCCGGCTGAAACCTTTTTACCCGAAAAAACACAACCTTTCGCGCCGGCATCCTCCCCCAAACATATCACATGCAAACACCACTTCCCTAGGTCATCACTTCCCCAGGTCATCACTTTCCTAAGTCACCACTTCCCTAGCTCATCACTTTCAGCGGTCATCGCTTCCTTAGGTCATCACTTCCCTAGGTCATCACTTCCCCAAATGACCACTTCCCCAAGTCACCACTTCCCTCATCACTTCCCTAGGTCATCACTTCCACAAATGACCACTTCCCTAAGTCACCACTTCCCTCAGTCATCACTTCCCTAGGTCATCACTTCCCTAGGTCATCACTTCCCTAAGTCACCACTTGCCTATGCCATCACTTCCCTAGGTCATCACTTCCCTAGGTCATCACTTCATATCACTTCCCTAAGTCACCACTTGCCTATGTCATCACTTCCCAAGGTTATCACTTCTCTAGGTCACCAATTCCCTTTGTTATGTAGCTATTGTCACTGCATTGCAGTTTGTCCGCAACTCGGAAGTTCCTTCCCAACCTCCTTTGAACATTCCCGTTTTCTCCAAAGGGGCATCCCCAAAGTCACCGACAGCTTCACACCAAGTGCCGGTTCCTCCGCGGGAATAAAAGACCGCGCGACTAGTAGTTTCGCCACGGCCTCCAGGGATCTTAAAAAAGCAAATTGGTCGGCAGCTAAGCGCCTGATAGTACTAGTGGCGTGCCTTGAGGCATAAGCACCAGTGGATGTTGATCATGATTGGTGCTTTTCAAAACCTGTTGACATATGGCGTGCCCCCAGCTATATGATGTTGATGGCTCCATGCCATGCCTGCATCTCGCCTCTCCCTCGCTGACCAGCTGGGGCTCGACCTGCCATCATGGCCGGCACAGGATCTTGGCCACCACCAGCTGCTTCCTGAGAAAGCCGAATTCCAAAGATCCAAAGTTGATCAGACACAAGAAAAGTATTGATCCCCACCTTGGTTGTGCGATCATAAATTTGTCTGACATTTCCCTGACATCTAAATCTGACATGTATCATATATCTGTTTTTTTAAATACACATTTAAATTCTCATTCCTCACATAGAATAGACACAAAAATTAAAGCACCGGAAAGCATCACATGCCAACTTTTTCGAACAATGCGAAACAGATGTTGAAGTGGGATGGAAAAGGCAGGAAACAGAAAAGGGATGGTGGAGGACCGGTGTGTGCAAGAGGTGTGTGTGTGTGTGTGAAAGTGATTTTGCGGGGAAGAGATGTGCGTAAAAGAGTTGTGCGTTAAAGAGTTGTGTGTGTGGCAATGTTTTGTGTTAAAGTTCTGCGTGTGAAAGAATTGTGTGTGTGACAATGTCGTGTATGAAAGGTTGTGTGTGTGTGTGGGACATTTTGCGTGTGAAAGAGTTGGTGTGTGAAACATTTGTGTTGGTGTGTGTTGGTGTGAGAGTTGGTGTGTGGAAGGTTCGTGTGTGTGTGTGAAAGGAGGGTGCGTGAAGATTGGTGTGTAGAAGGTTGTGTGAAAGGTTGGTGTGTGAAAGGTTGGTGTGTGAAAAGTTAGGGTGTGAAAGGTCAGTGTGTCAAAGGTTGGTGTGTAAAAGGTTGGCGTGGAAAAGTTGATGTGTGAATGGTCGGTGTGTAGAAGGTTGGGGTGTGTGAAAGGTGGGTGTGTGAAAGGTTGGTGTGTGAAAGGTTGGTGTGTGAAAGGTCGGTGTGGGAAAGGTCGATGTGTGAAAGGTTGGTGTGTAAAGGGTGGATGTGTGAAAGGTTGGTGTGTAAGGTTGATGTGTGAAGATTGGTGTGTGAAAGGTTGTGTGACAGGTTGGTGTGTAAAAGGTTGGTGTGTTAAAGATTGGTGGGTGAAAGGTTGATGTGTGAGAGGTTGGTATGTTCAAGGTTGGTGTGTGAAAGATTGGTGTGTTAAAGGTTGGTGGGTGAAAGTTGATGAGTGACAAGTTAGTGTGTGTGTGTGCGTGAAAGGTCAGTGTGTCAAAGGTTGGTGTGTAACCGGTTGCTGTATGAAAGGTCGGTGTGTAAAAGGTGGGTGTGTGAAAGGTAGGTGTGCACAGGTCGATGTCACCAAGTGCCACCCCTGCCACACAAAAGCAGCAGCAATGCGACCCCCATTATTTTAACATGCTACAACCAAACTAGACGACAGTTTGGCCCAAAAGAACAGCAGGAGGGGGTAGATCAAAAGAGGATGGAAAGGAAGATATGAAGATATAGGATGACGAACGATGATGACACATGATGAGTGATGAATGAGATTGTTGATGCACAATCATCAACGAATGTAAAGTGAGTGATGCAAATAAAGAACTCTGGCACACTCGCAGCAACAACCCGAACAACAATGCACATGGTTCACAGGTACGATATATTAAAGACCGAGTCTACGTCTATGTTACACAGAAGACCTGTTACACACAGACATCTTTACACATAGCAACCTGCTTGTACACAGAAGCTTGTACACACAGAAGCTTTTACACAGAGGGGCTTTTACACATAGAAGCTTTTACACGGAGGGGCAAGCTTTTACACGCAGGAGCATCAGGAGCTTTTACACAGAGAAATCGTACAAGGAGCCCTTACACAGAGGAGCTTTTACACACAGATGCGCTGCATACAAAAGCTTTTACACACGGAATCTTTTACACAGAGAAGTCTTTACAAGAAGTCTTTACATAGAGGAGCTTTTACACACAGACGCGTTTACACACAGAAGCTTTTACGCACAGAAGCTTGTACACATGATATCTTCTACACAGAGAAGTCTTTACACAATCTCAGAGGAGCTCGCATCTGAGATGTCAATATCGCAATTTTACACAAGTTTTTGAGATTTGACCGTAATTTCGCGCCAAAGGGTTGCGTCTGACGTTGGAAATTCGCAACTTACCTCAGTTTTTGCCGTTCGACCCTCATTTCATGCAAGACGGTCGCATCTGATGTTGGAACATCGCATGTATTTTTTATCATTTTTGACACTCAACCCTCATTTCGTGCGGAAGAAGACGCCACGAACCACAATACGCATGTCGTCGCGTGTTTGTGCGGCCGACACGCGCGATCTCCGCAGGGGGTTGCCCAAGGACAAACAGAATTCACATTTCACCACACGTTTGCGCGTCCGACGCGCACGACTCGGCAGAAGGTTGTCGCCGGACAAACCGAATTCGCATTTCGTCGCGCATTTGTGCGCCCGACATGCACCATCCCCGCGGAGGGTCATGATTCGTAAGCCACCACCTGGCTAGGCAGTGCAGCCGCCATGATACCGGCGCTGACCCTGGAGGTAACCGGCCTTTGTACCTGACAAGAGGTAGAATGTAGGTTGGGAATGACATGTGAGTTGCGGAAGGGGAGCCGCAGGGCGGTAGACCATCCCCATCATACAATCTGATGTTAGTTGCAAAGGCTTTTTTTCCCGTGTGTTGCCTTTACCAACTTAGATTGCGTGCCTCGGTCAATGCGCCAGGGCTCTGCGTCGGCGTCCGTCTGGGTGAGGATATCCATGGAGGTGGCGACGGCGCCGTCCTACAGAGTGGAGAGAAGGGGTGTGTTTGTCAGTACGCAACATACAAGACGAGAATGACACCTGGGCGCCCCCACCTCCAATGTCTTGACGTAGTTGACACCGACGCATTGCTGCAAGGTGCGGAACGCTGCAATGGGGTCGAGCCGTCGCATTGCAACGTCCGCACCTTGTCTCTCCTGGGGGTCCCTGCCGACCTGGCAGGGAAGAAAGAGTCAGCCGATTGGCTTTGCGGAATCAGGCACCATAGCAAACATTGCGATGTATCACAACCCGGCCTTCTCGGGCCGTGCGCGGCTCTTGGGAAGCCCCCAGGCTTGGCCGATAAGCCCTTGGCAACTCAAGTTATATAGCAAGGCGGATAGATGCACAGTGCGAATTTCATACCATGTCGCTTTCACACAACGAATGGCAGGAATATAAGCAAGCCTTCCTACCCTCGCTCAAGAACTGCTTCAGGAGCGCATCCGCAGCGTCTCGGTCCTGCGAAGGCTACACGCAGCATGCACCATAACAGTACTAGTAATGCGATGATATAGGGATGAAATTTAACCTTCCTGGGGAGAGGCGCAGAGCAAGGTCCGCAGCATGCAGGCAGCATGCAGCTGCGGTGCCCAGCGCGGCGGCGCAAAGCAGTCCGTGCTGTCCTGCGCGAGGAGACAGGACATGAGAAGACAGAGGCGGTGGTTGGAATGGTCATGAAGATAGATTTTTGCGAAGCATTGATGTTTGCCTTTGTATATATTGATATGATATATCCATTTGATTTGAAAAGTGCACCCGCGGGCCTGGACGATGTCAAGTCCAAGATGCTCCTCCGGGCCGCTCTCTCCAACAAAAGAATGGAGTTTGGCGCAGGCCTTCCGGAGAAACAACCGTGGACCTATCCAAGCTGGTTACCCCACCATCACCATGGTGGTGCCAGCACTGCAGTACAGCAGACTGTACCAATGGATTTGGGCATCCAAGAGCAGCTCCGTATATGCATGCCAGAGGTGCGGGAGGCCATGGATCAGGTCCTATTTGGATATTGGTCCACACTACCCAGGACCAATGCCACCACCAGCAGAAGAACCAGNTATATGCATGCCAGAGGTGCGGGAGGCCATGGATCAGGTCCTATTTGGATATTGGTCCACACTACCCAGGACCAATGCCACCACCAGCAGAAGAACCAGCTGAAGAACCACATTGGCAACAAGGATAAGGACCATGAAGATTATGGTCAAGTACACCAAAGATGGCCACATGGACACAAGGCTGTGCTGTCAGGTAAAAAGAATGATCCTTGCTGCTGGCAGATTTTCATTTTAGCACACAGTGCTTTTGACATATGCAGCAGTTGTTTCATTGCATTCTTTGCTTGTGCAAATTGTTTTGGAAAGCCACCATTGTATAGCACACAGTGCTTTTGGTAGCACCCAGTGCTTTTCATACGTGCAAGCCATGGCCATGCTCATGCACTTGTGTGTGGCATATCATGTTTTGTTTCCAAGCGTTTTTGCTCCAAATCTCTTCTCTGGAAATTGCAGGTATACACCATGGTTGACAATTCTATGAGTTGGGTGNTGTGGCATATCATGTTTTGTTTCCAAGCGTTTTTGCTCCAAATCTCTTCTCTGGAAATTGCAGGTATACACCATGGTTGACAATTCTATGAGTTGGGTGTGCATGGAAGTCCAAAGCAGACTTCCATATTGACATAGAAGCAAATCCAGGTGATTTGCTGTATGACGTTGCCAGGAACATCACTTCCATGCATCAAATGATGAAAATAACACTATACTCCACAGGGTTTTTATATTTTGATTTTCTATCCAAATCAGTTTTATATTTCCTTGAAACTGGAAAATCAAAATTTAACCAGGGTTCTTTTCAAGCTTGGACATCATTTCGAGCGAAAAGAGTCACAACAAAATTCACATGTCACCACACGTTTGGACGTCGGACAAATGCGATCTCTCGGCAGAGGGCCATGTTTCGATGGACGTCGCCGCGCCAACCCTGCCGCCATGGGAGAACTGAAACGTCGAGGTTGTAGAACTGAAAGGTCGAGGTTCTGATGGAAGTTGACTAAGTTACCCCTACAAGACCATTCTGGGGAAAATGGCATTGTAGATGTTTTGTCGGAGCTCATGGAATTTGATCCCCTGTATGTCAACATCTCTGTGGATGATGTAGGTGATGCAGATCATGCAGACGATGCTGAAGGTTGTGTAGCTGATCTCGGTAGTGTAGATGGTGTAAAAGATGCCGGAAGTGATGTAGTTCGTGTAAAATCAATGAAAATGATGTAGGTAATGTGCGTCATGCAGTTCTCGGATGTAAACGATGGCGATGGTGATGACCATGATCATGATCACGAAGATGACATGGAAGTCAAAAAATATAGCTGATGATGACGCAGAATTCGCGATGTTCATCGTTGAAGTTGGACGCAGATCTTTGGGAAAACCCTTCGCAGAAGCTTTCTGGAAGAAACAATGTCTTGATGCACTGCCTGATCACAGGAAGATTCGAAGAGAAACTTCCCCGATTGGGAAAGAAGCGGACGCCGAGCAAATCAATAAAGCCAAGCAAGTCAATGAGGCCAAGAAAAGCTAAAGCCAAGAAGCGCAGAGGGCAAGAAGTGGAAAGAAGCGCTGAAGCCAGCAATTTGCAAGGCCAACAAGTGGTAAGAAGCGCCGAAGCCAAGAAGTCGCGAAGCCAAAGCAGCGGTAAGAAGCGCGAGAGCCAAGAATTGCTGAAGCCAAGGACTGCCTGCTGAAATCAGGAAACGCCGAAAACATGATATGCTAAGGCAAGGAAGTGGTGAAGCCAAGAGCTGCTAAAGCCAAGAAGTGCTGAAGCCAAAAAGTGCTGACTGCAAGATGTCGCGAAGCCAAGAATTAGTAGAGAAAGCTGCTAGCGCCCAAGCCAAGAGGCCGCGAAGTTAGCCAAGAAGTGGTCAGAAGCGACTGCATCTGCAGTGGCGCCGCCATGCCTCAGCTTGCGACAGTGTGGCCCGCAAGAAGATGTAGGTCAAACGCCATATATCCAGAGTTTGACGCTTGGTTTGTCCCAACAACAAGGGGTTTCCTTCAGAACCACAAGAAATGATGCGCTTACACAGAGAAGCTTTCACACGCAGAAGGGTTTACACAGAGCAGCTTTTACACGGAGAAGCCTTTACACGAAACAGCTTTTACAGAGAGACGCTTTCACACGCAGAAGCTTTTACACACAGACGCCATTACAGAAAGAAACTTGTACACACAATGGCTTCTGCACCCAGCACAAGACTTTTACGGAGAGAAGCCGTACCACCGAGCAGCTTTTTTACAGGCTGCAAAATCGCAATTTTTATCAATTTTTTGCTGTTTAACCGTCATTTCGTTGGAAATGTGTGCTTCTGACCTTGCAATAATCGCAAATTTAACTTAGTTTTTGCCATTTGACTTTCATCTCGCGCAAAAGGGTTGCGTCTGAAATTTCTAAATCGCAATTTTACATCAGTCAATGCTGGATGTTTGACTTTCATTTCGTGCGAAAAAGCGGCGCCGAAGGCCATGCAATTCGCACTTCGCCGTGCGTTTGGATGTCTGACGCGCGCTATCTCCGCAGATGGTCACGTTTCCAAAAGAGGGGTCCTGTACAACAGCTCCTGTGGACATGACACTGTAGGAGTTTTGTTGGAGAGATGTAGAAGTTGATCAGAAGTAGATCATGTAGATGATGTATATAGGTGATGATGGTGATGATGATGATGATGACGATGACGATGATGATGATGATGATGATGATGATGATGATGATGATGATGATGTTGAAAGCGTCCGTGATGTAAGTAATGTATATTATGTAGATGAGTTTGATAGAGAAGATGCTGTAGATGATTTAGGTGATGTAGAGGAGATAGTGTACTAGATGTAGATGATGTAAAGGATGTATATAGGTGACATGGACGATGTATGTTATGTAAATGAAGATTTCGATCCTGCCCCAGCATGCAGCGTTCCCGGAGCTCTTAGTTTCAAGGGCAATTATCATCCATAGCAATATATATATATATATATATACATATATATATATATATATGTATACATATGGTAATAACCGTACAATATACCATCGATCCACGTGAGCCATGAAAATACCCCTAGCCCATCTCAGTATCCAAGTGGCTTGATAGGTTTCCCTATTAAGGGGCTACCACAATCAACTAAATATCCCACAATAATAGCCAAGATTCCCTCTTAGGGGTATTTTCATGGCTCAGGTGGTCGTCGCAATCCAAAGGGTCACGCGGGGGCCGAAGGCCCATCAGCGGCGGCCGCGCTCGCCGCCCGCTCGCGTGACCCGTTGGATGGCGACGACCACCTCCGCCCCCGGCTCCGCGAGCGCAGCTGTGCGGATGCCACGCGCTCCACCAGAGAGGCGTCAATCCACACAGGGATCAATCGCCTCCCTTCCACCTGTGCGAAGCAGCTGCCATTTGTGCTCTTCCTCCTGTCACGAAGAGCAGGTGCGCGGACAAGGGACACAGTTGGCAACACCGGAACAGACTACACAGTTGCAGGTGCCCGGCCTCGTCAATGACCAGGACGCCTTTGCCAAGCACGTGCATCCCCGTGCCAGTTTCCGAGCAGGTATCGGAACTGTACCAGGGGGTAGCACTCTCCCCTTTGATGCGCGCGTATCAAAGGTTGCCTTTTTGAGCAGGCCGAGTGCCTGGCATGTGCGATGCAAGAACAAACACATGGCATGTTTTTGATTTGAAATATAAGCATATGTCTAACTGGTTTGCTGTGGATACGGAAAAGAATTTGCACATGCACCTCCGCCAAGGCGTAGCCGATGGACCCCTCTCCATCCGTGACATTTTCGCCCTTCTCGTTGATGACATCTTCAACGATCCGGACTTCGGCCTACGGGGAATGGCAAGGTCAAGTGACAGATGCTTGTGGAAGTCACATATGTCGGGGTGATGGGAAAACGCGTCATTGATGATGTTTTCTGTATGACCCGACGACTGTTATTTACGCATCTGGATAGTTTAGGTGACAAACCCGCAAGCCGCCTGGGAGGGGAGCGCATGAGTTTCTGAAGGTGTGCAGAGCAGCGGGGGCCGGGCATACGCTGTCTGCACACTCTCTGCGTGTTCAAGCACCTGGCAAGGCCCAGCATTCATCACAGCTGACTATACAGAACCAAAGAAGAACACACGCGAAAACAAGCAGCCTCCAAGGCGGAGATGCTGCAAGCAAGGGGCTTGGAGGAGTAGATGGCGCTACCGTCCTCCCGCCCCGTGATTGCTTCCAAGCGCGGGGGCAAGTCAGCGCTGTCGCCCCAGCGGTGGCGGGCTTGTTTCCTGCAGACAGGCTGCCAGGGGTGTTATGCAGGGAAAGTCGCCTGACCGCCCAAATGACGATAATAGCAACATAACATCTTGCAATGCTTAGGTTAACCATGCGCAGTCCTCGCATCCCCCAGTCCACGCTGTAGAGGGTGGCTTCGAGCTCGCGCGACAGGCGCGAAGACTCGAGCGCAACCACGGGGATGGCGAAACACCCGGGCTGGAGCACCCCCAGTTCCCGAGACAAGGACATGCAACACTGATGGACCCCGGTCACCTTCAAGATGTATGTATGCGACGTGATGTGCTATGTGGTGTTATATGCGGTTTTCAATGGTGTGGGGGTGCCCTTGCCGCCAAAAGAGAAAAATTATAAGAACTTGCGAAGTAGGAGTTTTGTAGGAGATCCGATACAAGTAGATCACCTAGAAATTAACTCCTGTGTCAAAACTACTGCATAACAGCGCCTGTGTAATTGATGCAGATGATGTAGATGATGTGTTTGTGATGTAGAAGAAGTTGACTGAAGTTGGCTGAAGTTGCTAGAGGAGATGTATGTGACGTAGATGAAGTTGATGTAGAAGATGTAGATGATGCATGTGATTTAGATGAGGTTGGCTGAAGCTGATCAAGATGCAGAAGATGTGTGTGATGTATGTGATGTATGTGATGCAGGTGAAGTTGATGTAGAAGATGTAATTGATGTAGGTGATGTATGTGATGTCAGATGAAATTAATGTAGCAAATGTAGATGATGTAGGTGATGTATGTGATGTAGATGAAATTAATGTAGCAAATGTAGATGATGTAGGTGATGTATGTGATGTAGATGAAATTGAGGTAGATGATGTAGGTGATGTAAAGGAAGTAGGAGATGTTGCGTAGATGAAGTGAGAACTTGAATTTGACAGCAGTTCTTTGGAAAAAAAAACTTCGCAGGAGCTGTCGGGGAAAGAGAAAAGATGGAGACGCGGAGCGGCTTGAATGTCCTTGGTGACACCGTGCCGGCCTACCTTGCAGAAGACGTTGCCAGTCCATTCCTGCCACGTCTTCTGGAAGCAAAACACCTATGCAGGTGATGAAGCAGCGACATGCAATGAAGAAAGGCGTCTCTCTCTCTCTCTCTCTCTCTTTCCCTCTCTCTCTCTCTCATATCACAATAGCCACAAGCTCCTTCTCGTGAAGGCTTCAACAACAGAACGAATCATTATCTCGCTTGCCTCCACTAGTGAGCTCATTCGGTCACGCCCGTAAGAGAACAGATTTTGCACACATCTGACCTTTTTGGTGGGATAGCTTGGCGACCATCCTGTTGCTTATTATAGAGACATAGTGGGATAAACCTCGTACTAAACTACTTTTACAAGTAAGATCTGCTTCAATGCAAACTAGTCGCTTCTGCAGACAACTGTTGGCGCGGCGTGCGGTGGCAAAGTGCAAACCGCAGTTCAAAGATGAGAGCAAACAAAAGTTTTACGCTATATCTTTTTTCAACGGACAATTCCCTCCCTGCCTGAAGCTCGGACGTGAAGTCTGCCAGTGCTTTGCAATACCAGGAACCTCACCGCAGCTTGAGCTTGGGTTTCCAATGCTGCGTCTTCCGCATACCGTTGAAGCTGACCAGGGCCCTTTTAGTTCCCCGCGCGAGGTTTGTGTGCGCCTTTTCCCGGTGATTCGCTGCGAGCGCAGGCATTGGGGTTTCTGGCGCATCCTCATCCGAAAGCAGTTCCACGGCCACTTGGTGTGGTGGAACCCGATCGAAGATTTGTGTGTGTCACTTGGGCTCTGCTCGGAGCAGACCTCCCTAAGACAGTAAGACTGGACGGCGAAGCATCCGGGGTATTTTGTTCCAAGCCCCATGCTTGGTATTTTATATCTTGGACGGTGTCCCATTGCCAATGCTCTACTGCCCTGTCCAAGAGCTCCTTAATTATTACATTGACCGACTCGTTACATAATTTACATACCCACATCGTTACAGTACATGTCAATATACTCCAGCTACATCCCACTTGCAATGTATCCCACATATTCATGCTTCCGATACGTAGTTGTATCATAATCATGTCCCATGTATGGTGGATTCAACCAATATGAAACCGCCAACCAGTCATTGTTCTGAGCAATCCTCATCCCAGCCACGTTGATTACTCCTCCTCCATCTTTCTCTGAGTCCAGGTACTCTTGTTGCCATCTTTTCCGGGGTCGGCGGCAGGGGCAGCAGCCCTTAATGTTGGAACGTTTGATTCAATAGTTTAGCCAATGTGCTTCCCAGATGCTAAAGACTTTTTGGATCAAACATCTGGAAAACAAGTCCAAGAATGAATGTCTGTTTGCCCAACAGGCACTTCTTTTGCAGCGGCGAATCGTCCCTACCAAGCTCACACGTTTTGACTCGATCACGGCCATCGAAACAACCCATGCAACAGCCATGATACTCCACCCTGAGACGGTCCCTAGACGTCAAGCTTTGGGCTACCGCCATGGACAAATCCCCACAAAGACTCGTGGCTGTTTTCGGATGCTGTGGGCTGGTGGGTTGGAGTTGGCTGAAGGCTGAAGGCTTGGAATCTCTTGGAATTTTCATGGGATACTCCTTGAATGGTTGGAGTTTTGGATGGCGTGCGAAAGTCGATTGGAATGGATTGAAAACGGATCTGTCTTTATACCAGTAGTACCGCACAAGGCGGTGGCGGAAGTTTCAAAAATGGTAAACCTATAGGAGAGGTTCGTTGTTGTGAGTCATGGATGGCAGAGCAGAT